>OZ020521.1:19185942-19695166 GCA_963971425.1 Bryoerythrophyllum caledonicum | reverse complement strand
AGAAGGGGCCAAATGGAGCGTCGAGTATTTTATGATACGAAGTCATCAAAATGCAAGTAAGTGAAATGAAAGTGGTGGATGGAAAGCTTCCATTGATGAGCATTGTCACTTCAAATTGGTCGAAGAAGAAAACTATCACATCATTCCAGAATAAATAATCAAGTTTACAAAGGAGTTTATTAAATACTAAAAAAATTCAAATACAAAATGAAATACATGCAATAATGGCCAATATTGATTCACGTTTGCCACTTATGATGTCCACTAATATTCCATGCTATCAATTCTACAAAGGATTATCAAATGCCATTCTCACAAGAAAACACCTATTTTCCACAATTTGAGATTTATCTCAAGCACACAAAGGTTGATTTCCATTGATGAAAGGCATACACATGTTCAAGATGATGGTTTACAATACCATAAAGACAACACTAAAGAAAATTGGCTTCATTCTAAATTCTGTATATTTTGAAAGCTCTCATAAAAATCTTGAACAAAAGTGAGTATGAAGGCACTCTAATTTGGCATTTGATATCTTCCAAACCACAATTCAACTCCACCTCAAACTTTCCAGCATTGTGTAATACATCATGTACTACAACTTTGATTTGTACACATTTCAGTTTTGCCCACCTATATTCATGATATGATTTTTTGAAAGGAAGTGAGTAAAAACCGTACTCAGTTTTGTTTGACACTGTAAATACTACACGCGCATAATATTTTGAATATTCTAGTAAGATTAAATTGAGTTCTGGAAATTCCGGATATCAATAACGAAGGTGTGGGGCGTCCACCGTTAATAACGGAGGGTCTCACCTCAATCTCGCAAAGGGTATCCCGAGGGTATCTCGGGAGCACCGCACGGCCACAGGGTTTCGACTTACGGCTTTAAGTGCCCCAGGAAGTACGCGACCAAATCGTGGCGCGACCTTTTGTTCTCCCTCTTTTGGTTGCTGTCCGAGTCTACTCTTTTGTTTTGTGAGTCTTGCTGCGTAGGTTTGTCGTTGCGTCTTTGTGGTTTGTGTAAGAGTCGATATCTACAGGGTTTGTTAAGTTCGTGTATATTCTAGCGCTGTAGTTGAGGCTTTCGTGCGCAATTTACTGAAGTTTAGGGTTTTTTTCGGATAGGGTTTGTTGGACGTGCGATTCTGGTTGTGTGAGTTTGTAAGCACGTAGATAAGTTTGTGTATATTGTAGCGCTGGAGTTTAGGGTTGTTTGTGTGCGTTTGTGTGAGTTTGTGTGAGTAAATTGTGAGAGTTAGTGTGAGTTTGTGTAAGTTTGTGTGAGTTGCTGTAAGTTTATGTGAGTTTCTGTGAGCACGTCGACTCTGAAACGGCCGTGTTCGGAGGATTGACGTGAACGAGGAAGAAGATTTGCAGCTCTAGCAGTTGGATTTCAGAGTTTTAAAGGTAAGTCAACTCATTCACTCTTGCATTTCTTTTGATAGATGTGTAGTATTGCTTTTGATATAATGTGATGAATCATTATATATGTGTAGCATTGCTTTTCATGTATGTGTGAGCACGTAGATGAAATTGTGTATTCAATGTGCTGGTTTGAATGTGCTGGTTCCAATGTGGTGGTTTAGAGTGGTTTGTGGTTGTCTGTGGTGATTTGTGCTGGTTTATGCTAGATAAAATGTGCTGGTTTGTGTTGGTGTCAAATGTGGTGGTGAATGATAGTTTCAATGTGCTCGTTTGAATGTGCTGGTTTCAATGTGCTGAATTCAATGTGCTGAATTCAATGTGCTGATTACAAAGTGCTGATTTCAATGTGAATGATTTCAATGTGTTCGTTTATTTGTGCTGGTTTGTGCTGGTTTATTTGTGCTGGTTTGTGCTGGTGTCAATGTGCTGCTTAGTGCTAGATTCAGTGTGCTAGTTTCAATGTGCAAGTTTCAATGTTCTCCTTTCAATGTGCTGGTGTCAATGTTCTCGCTTCAATGTGCTCGTTTCAATGTTCTGGTTTCAATGTGTTGGTTCCATGTGCTACTTTGATTGATTTTGTGTGTGTGGATTTGTTATTGTTTGTGCAGGACAGCTAGTTCCAGCAGAATTTGTCTGGGATTAAAGTTCATAACCAATGGCTGAAAGGTGAAACCATACTCACCCAGGCGCCCTAAACCCTGAGCCTTGAATATCATATAACGAAAGACACATCTGCACAAACTGCAATAAATTAGCTTTTTAATGAACACAATTTAGCTCGACTCGAGCTAAAGTGGGCCCTCCATATTACACCATTGGCCACACTTTAGCTCGGGTCGAGCTAAAGAGGGATCTCCAGTGTGCTCTTCTGACTGCACTTTATCTCGACTCGAGCTAAAGTGTGTCCCAGAGTGCACATTGGATGACAATTTTAGCTCGACTCGAGACAAAGTGTGGCCCATTGTGCGTTCTGGCGTACAGTTTAGCTCGACTCGAGCTAAACTGCGGCCCAGAGTGCACAGCCGAGGACAACATTAGCTCAACTCGAGCTAATGTGCAACTCAATAGAGAATTCTGGAGAAAAAGTAATCATAATTTCTACGTTCAAACTCAATAATTTAAACAATCTAAATCTTTTCATCAAAGCCAACACACCTTACCTCGAATCGAGCTAAACTGTAAAACAAAGGACCGAATGCACATATCGAATACCTCCACGTTCAGACCTAATGACAATCCGAAAGTAAAAGTTGACAACGTAATCAATGACTTAACACTAGTCAACTTCTCGTTCACCATTCACAAGTGTCGAAGAGCTTTAGTCCCGCTCCAACCACTTGAGAACCTCGAAGAGCGAGGTTCGTGAGTGATTAGAGCGTAACTGAAGCTCTTCCACAGATCTGAGTGTTGAACAAGATGTTGATGGAAATTAAAAAACGTCCAAAATGATAGACGTCCAAATTATTATTGAAAGCGTCAGAACTTTAAAGATTTACATTTTATGGAATAGCACTTTAGCTCGAGTCGAGCTAAAAAAATCGGTTACACTTTAGCTCGACTCGAGCTAAAGTGACACCTCTCCTTCCTATTTGGATTCTCAATGCATCAATCTAATATGTTTACTCGCTCTCATGTGTGTGCAGATCTGAGAGGGACAGGATGGTGACTCAGCTGCAGCACTTCTTCCAGCCAAAGCCCGTCGACATTGATGATGACGATGGAGACGACAACAACCACCTAGATTGTTGGGAGCTCAAGGACCCTTCGATGACTTTGAAGTGGACGCTACTGTGGGCAACCTATACGGATAATCTCGTGTTTGGTCAGACCTTCGCTGGTGATATCGCTGTACCCCAGCACACCGACTTCAAGACCAAAATTACTGATGTTATCCACGAAGATAACGATCACGTTAAGCTGTCGTGTGAGACAACCAGTAAGTCCGTAGAGCCGTATTTGTTTACTATTGTAGTGAACAACAGCTCATCTCCCTTCTGTATCAACGATTTAGTCGAATCACTCAGGGGGTCCAAGTTTGATGAAATAGTGGCTCAGATCGACCACGAAATCTCTCTAAAGAAATGGGAGACTAGTAGTGGTCAGCCACTGAAAGCAAAGGCTGTAGCTAACAAACTCCGCGTCATTCTATCAAGAATGAGTACCTTTGCCGCTCTAGATAAGGCTAAGAATATCGCGGCAAGACGCCCGATAGAGCTTTCAACGGTTTCGGGGGCCGTGACCGGTAGCGAGGATATGAGTCAAGCGTTGGTCCCAGTTAGAACACCTGGTGCAAGGACAAGTCGAAGCACACTGCGCAATACACTGTCTGCTTCCCCCGTCAAGAAGCGGTCAACTGCCAAGAAGCCGGAGACATCTTCAAGAAAGAAGTCGAAGCTCGTATCAGAGGAGGAGTTAGCCAATTCGATGGCCTTTGCACTCTCGGAGCTCCCTAAGGCGCTCAGATACGGAGAGACAATCAACTACAACAACGTCCAACAGATTTACCAGAAATTCTGGACGGAGTGTCAGAGCTGCTTCTTCAAAGGCGACCGAGAGATGAAGATCGAACTTGACGTGATGAGGTTGCATAATGCTCCTCCAGAGTGGACGATCCGTGCGTTCGAACCTCGGGGCATGGAGGAATTGAAACATTACTACCTCCAAATGCCTGACAAGACGCAGAAGCAGACTCTTTGCGTCATGCCCAAGCTCGACGCTATGCCGACGACCCTTGAGGAGCTCAACGACTGTGACTACTACATCATTAATGGCCAGCACAGCGTTGCTGCCTCAAAGGAGATGATAAACGGCAACGTTCCGGAGGTTATGAGGAGGCACTTCCGAACATGGCAATGTTACATTGTCTGGACTCAAGATCCAGAGAAGCTGAGGAAGATATCCGCGTATTATAATCGCGTGAATCACTTGGTCCAGTTCAAGCCGACGTGGGCAACCAATATCCTCGGCTCTCGTGTTTTGTGGATCCAAGCTGGTAGACCAATGCCCAAGGCCCCAAGCACTCCGCCACGGGCGTTCGAGGGTCTCACAAGTCAGGTCGGAGAACTGCAGCTGAAATGGCCAATGACAAGAGGTTTGAGGTAATATATCTTAACCAAGGTCATGCACTTTAGCTCGAGTCGAGTTAAAGTGTAAATTTGCTCTGTATCTGTACAGTCATTTGTATAGATATATAGTTGTCATTGTCTGCGCTTGGTATGCAAGTTAGCTCGAGTCGAGCTAACTTGCAGTATTTGGACTGTAATGGACATGATTATATTCCTACTTTAATTGTAAGCTCAAACGACCCTTTTTATATTCTGCGCAGCCATTTTTTAACGTGGTTCGTGAGCGATTCGCAATGATCGACGTTGCGAAGAGCCAGGCAGCGCTCAAGAAAGCCGGGAAGGCAAAGGAGCTCTCAATTACGAATGAGGTGAAGATCATCACCGCGACAGATGAGACCTTCAAGCTCTGGTCGGACGTCATCTCTTCCGCAACGCATGGCGACCTCATCAACGTGGATTCGACTTCGATGCCCTTGGCAAAGTTCAAGGACGCGAAGTCTTGGGTGCCGGAGAAGGATGGGGTCCTGACGCGCGAGTTCTTCAAGTTTCTCGGTAACATGACCGAAGCCGATCACGCGAAAATGTGCAAGCACATTCTCAATCGATCAGGGCCATCTCGAAAACTGCCCTACCCTAAGGTGGTTATAAAGATGCCAAATTCTGCGCTGGAGGATTGCTACACAGCCCGGGACTGGGTGGATCGGAGGAAGAGGAAGGAGGTCGCTCGGATGGAGCTTCAACTGATCAGGCCGGAGCTGGCCTTCTTCAACAGCACTGGAGGATACAGTCGTTCAAATTGGCGGACGTTCAAGAAGAACTACAACGTCAGCAAGGCCTCAAAGCGTGCCCTCTTGGATTGGGGACCACCGGATTTGTACTACGCAAACTCGAGGCAGACGCAATTTCGCAACTGCAAATGTGAAGATCTTTCTCCGTATGCAAAGGAGTTCTTCAGAGTCTTCATCGATGTGCGGTCGCGGTTCGTTGCACCTATTGGAGCCCTGCACTTCCGTTCTTACAAGGCGGCAACGAATTCGCTCGGGACGTGGCCTTTGGATTCGTGGCGCAACCTGGGGTGCAATGTGAAGCTCGGCATCATCGACTTTCGGAACATCCCCGGGTTCTCTATGACGGCAACGTCGTCGTTGGAGAGGCCCTTCTTCGACGAGTTCATGACGATGTTCGCATCGAAAGGGCAGCCTCCCCTCACCGATCTTCCAGCCTGGCTCTTCATTTGCGGCAACGAGCAGTCGCACCTTCAAGTGACAACGTTTGCTGAGGGCCCGTCCTTGTGCCATGCGTACGATTTTCTGCAGTCAAAGTATCTTCCCTCCGAGAACGAGCGCCTGGGAGGTTACCAGCCAAAGACCAACAACGCTCTCGACCTTGTTCGGCTCCTCTTTCTCTTCAAGAGGGAGCTTACGGTGATCCCGGCCGTTAAAAAAATCTACGCAGCACCAGAGCATGTGTTGTACACGAAGCTGCGCAAGTACAACGAGCTGGCGTACTCCATAAATTTGAACGAACTGAGGATGGAGTTCTTCATCAAGGTCCTCGAGCTGTTCTGCAAGAGGGGGGATTCTGTTGTCCAGCTGTTTGGCGGGACTAAATTACTGACTCCGAGTGTGGTAAGAATCCCTGCAGTTTAGCTCGAGTCGAGCTAAACTGTTGATACCTTTTCTGACTCGTGCATAGTTACAATGAGGTCATGTCTATGCTGTTGCGTGACACTTTAGCTCGAGTCGAGCTAAAGTGTCGGCTTTTACTTGTGTATTTTCCAGAAGTCATCAATTGCGTTCGTATCCTTTATAGCTGTAATAGCTGAGTTTTTGTGCCAGCATTTGATTGAATTGAGTTTAGCTCGACTCGACCTAAATTGAATCTTGTTCAACCCATTGGTGTGTAGATGTTGGACCTGGAGGCATTCTGCATTTCCCACGACACCGATGAGCAGGACCTCGGCGGTGCCTATGAGGTCGCGTTGACGTTGTATCGGGCCGATTTCGATGTTTCTGCGTATCACGTCAACGCGGAGATCTTCCCCGAGCTTGGAGAGGCCGTTGGAAAGGGGAAGGGAAAAGCCATTGTTGACCTCGGCGAAGAGGAGGAAGATGCGGAATCGAGCGTTGGGGTTACGTGCCCGATCTCGAGCACCGCCACTCCGGAAAATGAGTCCCAGAACGACTTCGTTGACGCTACTCCGCCTGAATATCAGAGTGCCTCTCAATCTGAAGCAGGAGACGCAATCGCTTCCTTGCGACAACGACTCGACTTCCCGGAGTTGGATTCGTTGGAGATTTCCAACAGGCCTCATTCAGCTCCTACCTTGGGCGCCTCATCCGCTCGTCCGGCGGCCAAGAAGAGGAAGCTCGCCAGCGCGAGCGGACGCTCTCCGTTGGCTGTTGCGAGCAGCGCTCAGGATGACAGCAGGTTGATCTCCCTTGAGAAGAAGCTCGAAGAGGAGGCCACCCGAATGAGGTTGATGGAGCAGCGGCTGGTGGAGCGCGACGAGGAGCTCAGGGATCTACAACGGAGGCGTGACGATGAAATGAAGAGGGACCAAGATCAGAGGCATGCCGAGATGATGCTCATGATGCAGAGATTCATGTCGGCTAATTTGCCTGTTGCCGTCACAACACCACCCGTAGTTAATGCTGCGATCCCCCTGCCTCCCACCTCACCGGACGGAGGGTCTGGGAGTCCGTCTCGAGATTTGCAGCTACCATCTCCGTCGAGTACCTCCCCCGTTTCCAGTGGGGCTCAATTGCTTCATGTTCTCCCATCCCCTTCGATTCGTCCCTCTTCCCCCCGAAGTCGCCCGCTCGGGACGAATCTATCCATGATGTCCGCAGCTCATCGTCAGGTTAGTGTAACGTAGTTGCGAGTGTACATAGGCAGAACATTTTGTAAATGTCCAATTTTGTACTCCAGTATTTTTTTTGTTAATATTACAATGCAGGGCGAGCACTTTAGCTCGACTCGAGCTAAACTGCTTGAATTCTAACCGCTGTGACTGCGCTGTGTCCTCTGTGCGCATCCTCTGATAGGGTGCAGTTGTTGAAATTTTTCAGATCTAAGTTTCGGTGATGATGCGATTGCTCACCCAGTCATAGATGAGGTCGTCCAAACTACAGTCCCAGTCATGGAAGAGGTCGTCCAAGTTTCAGCCGTGCTCGTAGACGAGATCAATCATGATTCTGCTGTCCCGGAGCCTCCTCTTCTTGTCCCAGAACTGTGCCCCCACATGGATGTCGGCCACTGCGGACCCCTTGACATCATGCAGGGTTCGTTGGGATCGATGGGTGCCCGAGACGAAATGCTGCAGGACGATGAAGTTCTCGAGGTATTCTTCTAACTCTTTTTGAACTCCACTCTTTTCCCATCACTCCTTCCCCCATTTACCTCTTTCGTTCTACGTATTGTTGATTTGTCGTTGTTAATGAATCTGTAGTAATATTGGTCGTTCTCCTGGCGTTTCCGAACCAGGTCGGCGAGGCATCAATAAGTGGTGCCAATAATTTAGAAGAAATACCTAGAGTCCGTTCTGATTCCGAGGGCAGGTGGTTAAATATTGTGCTGGACCTCAATGGGGTTCTATGCACGTGTGAGCCGTCGTGGCAGGCCAGAGGGTCCAGGAACTCAATCCCGTCCATTCACTCGGCTTCGCTGCCAGCCGAAGTAGGCCCTAAACTAGTTCGAGTGCGCCCTGGTTGTGCTGAGTTCCTCACGAAGTTGTCTAAGATTGCCACCATCACGATCTGGAGTTCGATGATGGAATCTACAACACGTCAGATATGTCAATATCTTTTTCAGCATAGTTCTTTGTACACTCTCAGGATCTTTGGTCAGGAGAGTTGCGATAAGGTTCCCGAGCATAGAGTCGGTAGCAGAACAATCTACATGAAGGAGTCTGGCACTCAGAAGGACATCTTCTTGAAGACCTTATCGAGCCATCTCTTCAATAGGTTGGGTCGTGAGTATACTCCGGCAAATACGCTTGTCATTGACGACAACCCGATTAAGCACATGCTCAATTTGCCGGAGAACGTCCTTCTTCTTCCATCATGGTCGCACAAACATGTTGGCGCGAGAGACGATTCTGTATTGTTGGAGGAATTGTTGCCATATCTCTTTGACCTTCATGAGTTTCCGGGTGGCCTAGCACAATACCGGGCCAAACATCCCTTTGGCCGGGAGATGTTTTATAATGATCAGAAGACGTGTGGTCAGTCTGCGAGTATCTGGAACGCAATCCAAGCGTCTCAGAATCTCCACTCTTAATGCCGTTGGGAACACTTAGATGCCTATTACACTTTAGGTCGGATAGAGCTAAACTGTATCGATTGACTGCAACTCGATTTTGTAAATTTTGTAGGACCAGTTTTTGTGTATATTTTTTTTTTATAAATGAAATTGAGATGTTTCACCACTTTGTTTGTTGTGGGGATTGGATACCTATTGCTGATGGAATGTCGTGTTATTTTGAATGATTTGAATTTTCATCTATTGTTCTAAGGTATGTGAGTGTCGTTGTGGTTAAAATTTCTACAGGGCTGTGAGTGTCGGACATCCATGGATTCCTTGCTGGGCCCAGAGGAGTTCGTCCTTTCTCTTCGGAGTAAAGGGCTTTTGTTGCACTCTGCTGCAACCGCGCAATCAACCATGGATTATTCGACCATGGCAGTGGACGACGGAGTTGTTGAGAGCCCTATTGCGCGGGAGCCAATTCATGAAAGGAACAACTCACCTTCGCCGCAGTGGCCTCGTTCAGTTCCTGGGTCCCCGCCTTTAAATCCGGATAAATGTACTCCAGCAAAGCGTATTCTCTATGACGGTTTAAGGGATGGTACTTCCCAACGCTTGCTTGCGGTGCGTGTTGTGATGACCTCCAATTTATTGCAGTATTGAGATGTTTTGGCTTAGACAATTTTGGTTTGTTGTTGAGCTACATTGCACTAATGTAGTTTTGGTTCATTTGAGCTTGTTTTTTTTGTTGGAGGTTAAATGTGCTCTATGGATCTTTCCTTCTGCATTTTAGCTCCATTCGACCTAATTTGCGCTAGGATGTATCTTAATGATTCAATTTTCATGTGTGCTGTGTAGGATTGTTCGACCTAAAGTGTATTTCTTTGGATTGTGTGTGGCGCCTACTGTGCAGGAACCATCCGTTAAATGTCTCCGTCCCCGTACTATCTTAGGAAATGCTGCTAGAGGCAAATGCTCTCCTTCCCCCACCCGCCGGCACTCGCTGCCCAAATCAAACAGTGACGAGGTGCGTAGGCGGGGTTTGCAGCGTCTTCTTGAGAGTCCATTAATGCAAGAGAATGGCGCAACATGGACAAGGCAACGTCAGAGGGCTTTTTTGAAGACGCGTATAGAGGCTTATGGTGGAACTCCGTAGACCATTTGATTAGTGATAGGACGATTATGTTTTGCCTCAGGGTGAATGAGTGTTGTTTGTAACTTTTTTCATGAAGTTTTGAATAAAGCTTGGAATAATGGTATATGCTTCTTTTACCGTTACCATTTTTTGGGACATTCGGCTAATTTGGTCCATCCATGTAATGATATATAGTATTCTTGGTGCATTGTCCATATGCTTTGCACCTACAATTGTCTATATATATTGATACTTCGAAGATCATATATATTCAAAATCATGGAAATCTCCCAATGTAACGAATATGGTGTTTTTCAATGAATTCACTATCGTGTAAATTAAAAATCCAAAAAGTCCAAAAACCAAGGCTCATGCCTCCCAATTAAAAAAATGAGAAAAACATTAAGACCTCTAATTTTAATGAGAAAATGAAGCTTACATTAGCACCTTGTTTGCAAGAGGCAACACTAGCCTGATCTGCATCGCCGATGATCAATAACCAAACAATTACCCCGAGTAAATTAAGAAGCAAAACCAAGAAGGATCATAAAATAGGAAACAGCTTGATGCAACCACATATGAAGAAAATACAAGCTTTATGCTGTGGAATGTAACCCGCTCCTAGAATCCGAGGATAAAAGAAGAGGAAGGTCAAGCTGTACACAGTACTCACACAATAAACAGGTACTTTCTACTGATCATTAGTATTGTCTTCAGATGCATCCACCATCTACTCCAATGACCAACACCGTGATCTTCACTAGTCGCGCTCACTGATGGCTGTAAGGTGCTCGTCAATCTCTTCCGTTGATAGGACACGAAATTCTGGTTTTCCAGCACTGACCACGCCAACCTGTGATCAAAAGAATCCCCCAAGGATTAAAGATTAAATAATAAAGGAGTAGTGCTGGGGTCTTAGGTGCCCTGAGTGATACATTATTAGAATTCAGAAAGTTTGGAGACACTACCCAAACCATCAACAGCTGCACTATTATGACATGCGATTTCAGCAGCACATTAGCTTCACAGGTTGATCTCAAAGAGTTAATCCCAGCGAACTCCAGTGGATTTCATCTCAGCTTCACTGAAAGCCTTCAAAACAGTACTGTATCTGGACACACTCAGTCTATGCTATGATTCAACTTGTTTACAGTGCCCAGTATGCATACGTCATCCTTACACATATATGAATTGAAGTGAAGAACTGTTGAAGGGTTAACTGTTGAAGGGTTAAGAATTGTACATAGAGCTAATGATCATTTCCACTGTTTTCCATGACGTCACAAATCGAGGCTACACAACAGTTTTCAGGGACGAAAGTATACCTCGATTTCGGTGGGCTTGAAGTCCTCCAGAAGAATTGATTGCAAGCATGAAATCGCTGTCTGTTGAACCACCACAGAGGCAAGAGTCATAGTACGAGTCAGTTCTCAGCAGATTAACAATTTCGAACGTTCAAAGCAGCTAGCACGGAGACTCACTTGAACGGTTTCCTCGTAGGAGAGTTGTGGATTATTCTTGATCTTCTTCTCGAGGAAATTCACTGCCTCTTGCTCCTTGGAACCGGAGCTGGTTGCCTGCATAATGAGCAGTCGATTCATGCGAACAAGTATTATAACCATGGCTAGCCAGCTTGTGAATTATTCATGTTCCTCAAGAATTACGATCCATCTTCATTAATTAGTGCTGTAAATGTTTCATACGAGTCCGTAACTAATGACGACCAGCTGATTCACAATGTACAGTTTAAGAGCTATCACTCATGAGAATCCGGACATGGAATGCAACTAATCTAGCAAAGTAAACATACCTCGTAAAAATTCTGAAAATTTCTCCAAAGGTGCACATTGTAGTGCCAAAACGTATGGTGTAAATGAAATTTCCGTGTTCAGCTTAAAATAGAAACTCCGTTGTAGGTTTAAATTGCAATAACTTATTCAATTTTACGTATTTTTTAGAATTTCAAATTGGAATGGAAACTAGACTTCATAAACTTCATTTCACGCAAGTTCAGAAAACATCAATTGAATGGATCAAATTCAGATTTTAACCTAAAACTAGAAGTTTCTCAAATACATTACATTGAGATCCCGTGTCACCAGCCTTTTCTTTCTTAGATAAAACATGATTACCTCAATGAGGCAAGTTTCATCATCATCTAATGCTTATACATTCAATAAATTCTTTACTAAAAAAAGATTGGATGAAAAACGATCATGGACGTTGCTGGTCATCCACAAATGTCATCCGAGAAGCTAGAAACTCGCTGCTTCGGCGTTTAACAGTTAACCAGGTCCATCAAGTCATCGTAAGAGCATGGCCACCCGCACCCGCTCCCTGCTGGGGCGGTGTGGAGTTATTTTTGATACGCAGGGTGAGAACTCAAGAAGAAGCCCCACCGGCTCACAGCTGAGCCGTATGCCAACACCATATTCATTAAAATGAGACAAATCGTGAGATTTGAGACTAAAAGCCTATTACTTCGGACACAAATATCGTGAAAAGTTGTTGCAAACGAAGGCATACATCATGCAGCATACAAGAAACATCCCATATCCAACAGTAAACAACATGATCATTGCGACCCATCAAAATTGCATTACACAAAAATTCTATTAATAGATCGGCATAGAGAACTAGCTTGCCATCCATAGTCAAAAACAAGTGAGCATAATGCAAATAATCATACTAAAACTTCATTTTCATGACATTGTTTACCAACATAGGTAATCACAATTTAATTTCTATTTATAGTAGTCTAGGATCTATACTACCGTGTCTACAACAAAACAAGAAAGGACTTCTAAAGCATTTAAAACTGTTCCTACTTAGGAGTTCCCCCCTCACTAGAAGGAATGGTTGAACCACCTCCTCGTGTCTGCAGAAGTAAAGCCTCTTGCGCTTTCACTTTCGCATACCCAATCATAATTTCCTTCCTCCGAGAATACGGTTTATAGTAATCATCTACTTCCGAATAATTCACGGATTTTCACACAGGTGAATGATGTGATTGATAACTCCAACAATACCTTCAGAACTAGGAAGACGCCTCCACTTAGCAAGGGTAGGAAGGGAAGGCTGGACACGAATAAACGAAGGCGGAATAATCAAGTTGGAAGAGATAGGCTCAGACTCCTTCACCTCGTTTACATCAATTGCACCATTAAGATAGAGCTGTCGTTTAGGAGTGCAATCGCCAATAGGCTCTATAGATGCACACATTCGCTTGAGTGGCGAAGGAGATGCCACACAAGGAATTCCAGCCCTCCGCTCAGGAGGGCTATCAACAACACCATCATCGACCTTCTGTGTAGAAAAGTCCATGATAGCAGAGGCAGCATCGGTTGCAGTGCACATAAGAAATGGCTTTGAATAGTGGGATTGGAAAAAACCTCCAGGAAGCGACCCAGAGTACTCAGAAAACGAGCCACAATTGGAGGGCGGTTTACTACGATCACTCCTACATGAAGGGATAATGGTAGCCTTCACAACCTGCAAAAGACACACGAGACAAAAGAAGCGATGAGTCAACATAACAATAGTCACAGCAATCCAACGCATGCTCGACCCGAAGATAAATATGAAAGCCCAAAGGAATACAATATACCTAGGATCCATAGTAAACACAACACGCTCGACCAGAGGATAAACAATAATATTGAAAACAAAGATGAATCCTAAAACCAACCGACAGATGAAGAACAACACATAGATTACAAAAAAAACACCAGACAAAGTAAATAAACTTGTTGAAGTTGTAAAATATTTATATTTTCAAAATGAAAACAGAGTATTTACAATATCGATACTAAATTCCTACTATATTACAAAAAAGGAGCCGATGGAACTATGAAGCCGACGAAGAAGAACCATGTGGAATTTCATAGACATAGCCAACGTTCTTGTTTGAGAGCTCCATCCCATCTACAATGTATTTCATGAAAGGACTATTAGGCGCCAAAGGCTCAACCCCTATACGATTGATATTAACATAATCATGTAACTGCCCAAGAGGGCATTCAGAAACCAGACGTCGCAGCCAAGGTACAAGTTCCTGAGTAAGGAACTGGTCGTCACAGGCCGCATGTCTCCACGGACGAAGAAATATGGCATTTCCCATATGATTACAAACGCTCTTCTCCGGGCTGTCGTCGATCAGAAGGGTGTTGTCCAAATCTAGGACCATCGACTCAAGTCGTTGCCTAAATAAAGTTGATGACAGAGTTTTCAAAAAGATCATCTTGTTCGAATTATTCGGATCCATCAAGAACTTATTGGGCGAGGTTTCGATTCTATCACAGCTCTCCTGACCAAGAACCAGAGCTGGAGAAGGCATGTCCGAAAAAAGATACTTTGCAATTTCAACAACAGTAGACTTCTTCATGGAGCTCCAGACGACAATAGAGTTCGTTATATTTCGGATATCCGCCAGAAATGCACGAACTCCAGGGCGAGTATATACAGCTTTTGGACCTATGTACGCAGGAGCGGTGCAAGAATACGCGGCCCGACTCACTGAGTCTCTAGACAACCCAGGGGCATGCTCTGTCTCGCAAAGGATGCCATTACTATCCAGAACAATATTAAGTCACTTGTATGGCCGTCGGTTGGGGACAACGGACAAACTCCTCCGCAAACAGTCCTGGGACAGGACGAACACACACTAAAGTCAATGGAAATTACCTGATGAAATGCACATTGAGCAATATGCAAAGGAAGCGTCACAGATTGCATCAATTCTCCCCCACATAGCAACTTCTGTAAATCATTCCCAATCCGAGGCTTCAATGCAAGAGGTCGATGAACAATATCATCCATTCTCATCTAAGAAAACAATTGAAGAAAACTGAATTGTTAAACAATTCCATAAATTTATATACAAATGCTTTTACAAGTATGTACACTCCGCCTAAAGTACATCAAAACTCATATGGATCCGATGCCTGCAGTTCAACAAACCCATATGAGACCTACTGGAAACAATGAGTAGTCATTCAAAAAATACAGGGCTACAACTCATTAAGTAGCCTAAGAAAATGAAAAAAAAGAGCTAGCCAACCTGGTCAGAATCAGATGACCCGTTTCGAGGTCTGTCAGGTGACGGCTCGTAATCCACTCGATCCTCCCCCACCGGACTGACATCCATGGCCACCACAGGAACGTCGATTACGCGGGCCTCTGCGCCGCACTCCCCAGACTGTTGAATCGGAGCGGGGAGAGGAAGCGGGTTCTGGTGAAGGCAGACACCCGGCGTATCCTCGGGTCGAGGATACTCAAAAGGAGGGCTTCTTCTTGTAGAGTGCTCCTCAGAGAGAGCGAACGTAGGTGCTTCTTGAGGAAGAGACTGTTGCTGATCAGGAGAGGAAGCTTTGCGAACAGGAAAATTCGGGTCCCTCTGAGATAGTCCAGCCGAAGGATGCAGGGGAGTAGAGAGCCCTGAACCTAAGTTATCTTCGACACGAGGATAACTCGTGCTCACAGGCACCTCAGAGGGAGGAGGACCAGATGATGTTTCCCCCGAATTCACAGGGCTCCTCACGTACATCTGGGCAAGGTCTGACTTCATTTGAAGCTGAAGCTCAGCCCTAATAGTTGCCTCAATCCGTGCCTTCTCCAAGGCAAACTCCAACCTCTGCATCTCAAGAGCTGCCTCCATCTCTGCCTGCCTGCGCTTTGACTCTTCCAAGCAGTCCACCATATCCTGCTTCTCCTTCATCTCCATGAGGCGTTTGATAGCCAGATGCTGATAAAAATCACCACCAGATTCGTACTTTACAACCTTTTCAGGGGGTGGGGCTTCTCCAGCAGCGTTGACAAAGAAGTCGGAAGCCTCTATCACAGTCGGTTTCAAAGGCCATTTACCTTCAGGAGTTTGAATATTCGATGGGCCGGCCGCAGGAGGTCTTGGTCCTTCGTCGTCACTGTCCGAAAGCAGAATGATGGGAATATCCCGCATCGTGACTACTTCAGCTGGTGGCGCCTCTTCAGATGAAGGTGCTAAATCAACAGGGACGTCTCTTTGAAGAGTGGGAATAACAGTGGAAGGGACCTCATTGGGGAGCACCGTAATGTCGACTCCAGAGGATGATGGCACCGGTAAATCGCCTGCATCATCAGCATCATGTGATGATGGCCCAGCAGAGTCGGGTCCCAGGGACAAGAGATTTACACCAATGTTACTTCCATACGTATCCAATTCCGGAGTATCATTGTCGTTGGATTCCGGGGGATTCGGCGGAAGAGGAGATCTGCGCTAGAGAGGAGGGCCGGCATCCTCATCAGGTTCGTTGTCAATGCGGACTGAATCCTGACGGAAACCAGAGGATGAGGCCGTTGCAGCAGCAGTCTCCGAAGGCCTCTGTGCAGAGCTTGTGCAAGCGGTGGCGGTTCTGGAGGGCCTTCGATCATCAGTGTTGGGTGCTGGTGCGGATTCAAGATCATCGGAATCCGGCGGCAGTGGACGACTAACATACGTACAATCCTTATGGAAGAAGTCGTTTATGTCATACTTCTCCAATTTTTTCGCATTGTGCTTGTATAAATTGCGATAGTCTTTGTCCACGAGACCGTAAAATGATGTTCCAAACATCTGCGAATGACAAGAATAGTGAGTTAAACTAAATACCAACGAAATCTAGAAATGGAGATGCAAGCATACGAGTTATTCTCGACACGAGGATAAACATTTGCTAAGCATAACATGATGTGGCATAATTCAGAGAACCCGAAAACGGAATAATGTGATTGAGTGATTTATCGGGTTTATCCTCGATCCGAGGATAAACTAAGAAATGAAGGAGATCAATTACCTTACTCGCCAGCAACAGCTTGGAGCCACAAAAGACACCGAAAACTCTACTCCCGGGCTTACTGAATGCGGATAGGAGCTCAAGGTAGAACTCCATCCGCAACTCGTAGCCGTGAACAGCGAAGCATGCCTCCAAATACTTGTTTCTTTCGGTGTAGTATGGAGTATCCGCGGCAGAGTAATTCAGGTCAACCTTCTTCAGTAGCGCCGAAGAATCGGGATGGTCGTCCCGAATAAGGAACAGCAGGTACACCTCGGTACACTTCGACCTCGATGTCCCCATGTTCAGTCGCTCGAATGCGGATGGCATGTACCTCGACGGAAGGCACACATACTTCGACATCCTCCTCTCCGCATACTTCTCAGCTTGCACCGCTCGCTGCTCAGAAGAGGTTATCCACACCCAAACAGCCGGAGAGTTCAGGGTGGGTTTGCTTCTCTGCGTCTTTAAGGTCTTCAAAAACTCCGAGAAGTATGGCTCATCTGATGAGTCCTCCTTGGAAGACCACCCACGGACCTGTCGAAGGTCAAGGAGTCCAAGCGACCACTCTCTGTCTTCCGCAGGGGGATCAAAGTATTCGCCGAACTCCATTTTCTCTCCATCAAAATCGCGGAGCTTGGCTGGTCCAACAACGGGGTCGATGTGGCTCTTGACGTACAAAAACTTCCGAAAGAATGGAAACACGTTCGGAAACTTCTCCACCAACTGAGAAGCTCGCTTTAGCTTCCCGGCATTTGTGAGCCTCATAGAAGAACACCTTGTCAGGCCAGACAAGGAGCATATTGTATGTCGCAGAAGACACGTAATGTTCTTGCTTCCACACCTTCCACACCTCGCCGTTTGTGGACCCGTCTGGCATCAAAAACTTCAAGGAAGGATCTATTGCGATCAATTCCTGAAGGACAATGCGCTTCCTCTTTCGGCGATCTGCCCACTCCTCGTAGTGATAGCAGGACCCGTGAACAACGCCTGTCCGCCGGAGCGTGACTTTCGGATACCCATTCGGGCCTTCAGTGTCCACCAGGTAAGTGAACAGATCCCGTAAGTCTTTGTCGGAGAGGTGGCCCAACCTCTTGAAAAATTCACGATGAATGGGAGAGGCTCTAAAATTTTTCGCCTCATTATACATCACCATCGTGTCTGGGTTGATAATCTCGCCTTTTGTGTGCTTGTCGAGAAAAGCTTCCCACAGCTTGAAAACGTCATCAGGCAATGTGATCACCTTGATCTCATTCGTGATATCTGATGACTTGTTCACCTGCTTCCCTTCCTTCGTAGGGTCGATGTTTTGGAAGCGGTTAACAATCAACTTGGAGAATAACCGCAGTTCAGTAAACCCAAGCATGTCAAATATCTAAACACATTCTAGGAAAATAATGAAGACATGCTTGAGGGATATAATGGTAGTTGTAATGAATCATGAATTATCCTCGAGTCGAGGATACATTCTGACTGAAATCTTACCGAGTATTTCTCCTGGTCAAACATGGCACCATTGCCACGAGTTGAGCCCTCTCCTTGCTGGTAACTCGGTCGGCCCGAGTTGAGCCAAATTCTTCGGCAACTCAAGATCTGGTTCCCCCATGTCGGTTGAGCGTGGTCGAGGTAGTTGGTGTCGTTGTAAGATTTGGAAATCCTCTGCAACTTCAGAGGATCTGTTGACCAAACTACACATGCGTCCCAACGCTGCAAAACATTTCTTCGATTCTCACCGCATTTTTCGATGTTTTGCAGACGCTTAGAGGCTTCCACGCTATGCTGTCCATTGATAAGCATGAACTTGCCGTTCTTAATATTGTCCCATGACGTCGGCTGCCGCTGAAGAGGCTCACCATCGTCATCGACTGGGCAAACACAGATCTTCTGGCGTTGTCCAATTTCGCCAAGTTGCACGAGGAAGTCCATGGTGCTTGACACGATGTCCTCCTCCATTCCCCGAATGACGTATTGGGCTTTCGCAACGACGCATTGCTCGATTCCAACCCCATATGTTGAACTGTCGAATGGGAAGCAACCCTTGCACTCTTCCCAGAACACGCGCTGCGATTCGGTGACCGCCTCAAAATCCACCTGCGGATCGTTTCGGGATTTATTCGGAGTTGTTGCCCGCGTAATGGTTGAGGTCGAGCTTGCACCAGCCGTTGACTTCCGTTTTTTCGAGGAGGGCTCTCCAGCCGTTGCAGTTGTTGTCGAGGGTCTTCTGGGCGGAGCACGGCTTGAAGTTTGAGGTGCAGATGAGCCAGATGGATTGGTTGCACCGGCACCAAGAGCGCGTGCACGACGACGTGCAATGCCTTCGACAGGAACCGACCGAGCTTCATATGCTGTAAGGAGTTGATGGATTCGAACTAATCGCCTATTGACCTTGACAGCATCATCGTTAGTCCAGGGCAAGTACTTCTCGAACGCCTCTTTTAGCGATCCTTGCCCGTTTCGAACCACAGATTCGAGCAACTCCGAGAAGTCGAATTGCCCGTAATGCAAACCCACTTTGACAACAATGGAATGGCAGTGGGGAAGATCAGCTCCTGCATCATCGAATGCTTGAACTCCGAGCACAATATACTCGTTTTGTTGCTGCTCGACAAAGGTCACTCTCTCCCTGCGGTTCAAAAGCACGTAAGGGGTATTGTCGTTGACCTTGATCGTAATCTGCACAAACTTCCCGGATTTGGAGAACGACCATGTTTGCACTGTATCTTGAAACTCCTACAGTGTGCCATAGTTTTCTACCACGTCGTCGATGAAGGGGGATGGATCGAGTGGATTTCTAAACATCTCAATGAAATACCTCTCCGCTGAATAATCGTAGTCGTCGACAATATCCATTGGGTCATTGGCCATCTGCAGAATGCCACACCACATGGAAATTAGTAATCACATACTAACTTATCCTCGAGTCGAGGATAGAAATTCTCATTCTTCGCAAGTTACATTAGATTTTGAGTCCTGGTATTCTCGATCGCGTATAACATCTAGCGTAACTTGGCTGAAGCAATGGATTCCCGAGTTCTTTATTCACGAGTCGTATAGACATTTATAAAAGGGCGTTCATTGTATTTTGATTTTTAAGATATTTATCCTCGACTCGAGGATAAACGTGGGACCAGAATGGAAACATTCTTGCAGCCATGTATGAGAATTTGACGGGCAAGTATATTTCACAAAAAAATTAGTGACCGAGTACAATTATGCATGATTTCTGGTTCAATTTATCATTGAATATTCACCAATTTATCCTCGGCTCAAGGATACTATACATTTTGTCATGGTTTCCTCTTGCATTTATTCTTGAGTCGATGATAAATTGGTCGAAATTCAACCACATAATGGACCGGAAACTACCAATGAACCATGGCAACAAGTTTATGCTCGGTTCGAGAATAAACGGCTTCCAGTGTTGGCTGTTTTTTTACAAACTACAGTTCATTGCAATAAAATTGCAGACAAACAAACATACAGACAAACAAATTAGCAATACAAACTTTCAAACGATGGTGTCGGACACTTCTCCACTCAGGCACGTTTACAATGTTTTAGACAGAAAATCAGATGTAGCTTGAAACGCAGAATGCAGAATTGTGAAAGTTATCATAAACTTACTTGGAGTGTGTGCAAATATTGCAATTGTAAGCTCTGAATCTGATTGCAGGTGTCGTGCACAAGCAAAACCCTAGCTTGCGTGAAACTAAATCCAAAACTTCCAATCTCCAAAACCTAAACTGTTGAAACACTTTGCAAATCACTACCAAAACCCTCGCTTTAGTGAAACTTAATGCAGAAATTTCAAACGCTAAGCGCTGAAAATCACAAACACACCTCACACACCTCAAATCCTAAGTGCTGACAATAACAAACACACCTCACGGAACTGAAACCCCAATCGCTGACACTCACGAAACACCTCACAAAATACTTCACAACACACAGACCTCAAAGACGAATACTCATGAAACCCTAAGCGTTGACAGCCACACACACACCACACAAACAATAACATAGACCTCAGAGACACGCTCTCACACACCACACAGAATCACACACACCTCACACACACTCACGCACACCTCACACACACTCACACACACACACGCGCACACACTCTTAGACTCACCTCAAACACTCATGCAGAAGCTATACAATGACCCTCACGAACACACTCACGCTCACGCTATCAAACAGAGGAAGCGAGCAAAGAGAGAGGGAGAGAAGGGAGAAAAAGCGTGTCCTGGAAATGAGCGCGAGAGCGAGAGAGAGAGAGAGAAAGAGAGAGAGAGAGGGAGGTGTCACGCCCTTATTCACTCTTGAAAAAGTGAAGGGTTTGGCGGCTCTTCATCTTTTCCCCTCCTTTCGAGACCAAACCTAACCTAACTTTAAAGCTAAGCGGTAGATGAATGTCCAATTATTTAGAATTTAGAAACTATATCGAAATGACGTGATGCTTCAATTTAATTTTCGGTTAATGAATGTTTGTGAATTGGAATGAATATGGGACGTTTTGATCCGTCAATTTAATTGTACTTTGAATGATTTGAAAACTACCAACTTTGGCATACTCTTGCATGATAAAAATACATTCTATATTAGTTTCTTTGGGAAGTACATAAAAATTTTACTTGGTATAAACGTATTTAGAATCTTTTAATTTTTAAAATCATCGTTAATAATATTAATTTTTCATTACGATTGTATTGTAAATTTCAAATCTAAATATTTTTTAATGGTAACATTGTAAACATTTATTAGAGTCATTGTTCATCAAATTAAGAATCTTTGAGTGGATCTATATATAACTACATTTATGTGGCTTTTTTGTTCCGATACGTGTTAATTTCATGCCGTAAATTGTAAGTTTGTAATAATTTTTCAAAGTGGTCCACATATTGCATTTCAAGTTTAAAGTTGCAATTGTCCATTAACAATTTCTTACAACTTATGATACACAATACAAACATACCAAACCAATGAAATTTTGTTTTAGTCGTTCTAAAAAAAAACTACATGTATTTGATTTACTATAGTTTTATATAAGCAATCCTAAGAAACACAATAAGACTTAAGTCACTAGATAAAAAAGACATAAAGAATTACAAACACCATGATCCATGAATACTTTTCAAATACATCATATTACACTATACAATTTAGTGGTTATATCAATTTTATACCATTTTCTAATTTTCCAATACATTGCAATTGACTTCTAGTTATAAATGGAAAGTTTATCCTCGAATCAAGGATAACCTCTAATTAGAAGGTCATCAAATTGCATGATTTTGCTCAAACATACCAAACCAATGAAATTTTATTTTAGTCGTTCTTAAAAAAAACTACATGTATTTGATTTACTGTAGTTTTATATAAGCAATCCTAAGAAACACAATAAGACTTAAGTCTCTAGATAAAAAAGACATCAAACACCATGATCCATGAATACTTTTCAAATTCACATCATATTTTAAATTTATGAGTATTTATTTAAGTCTTATTTTTTTTATCAAGGTTAAATCTGTTTGCGTTATATACTTTAGAAGAGGTTTATATTTCCTCATTTTTTTCCTATTTTAGGCCTCTTTGACATGAATATGCTATCTTTTATTGCTTTAATGAATAGAAAGTTAAAAATTTATAAATTTAGTAAAAAGACTTCTAGACACTTTTCATATATTCTCTTCAAAATTGTTATTTCACTCAAACTTGTTAAGATTTTATAGTTTCTCCATTGTTTGAAATTGATGAAGCATTTAGCATTTGATCTTTGATGACTTTCATTTAGTTCACAGGAATGCTAGGTTGGGAGCGGTGAAAAATGCTCAATGAGCGGTGGGACGTGAGCGATGAATTGTCGGAAATTTCTAGCCCTGCTTTTGTAGAAACCTAATGATTAACCGTGGAAATTAGGCTCTAGAGTACCCAATATCTGTGGAAAATTTAGTGTCATGTTCCCTATTTCCGTGGAACTTTTGCAGAAGTAGAGCCTATATCCACAATTGAAATCTGGATTATCTTATCTTTTTTTTGAATATGCATTAAGATTTCTTTTCCTTCTATATTTAATTTTTAGATAAATCACATTTTCATAACAATTAAGTAAGTTCTATTCTATGATTAATTTGTTTACTACAAATAAATGCAGCGTGAGAAATGTTTAAGAGCTAGAATTACAACACTTACAAGTTTAGAGTTGAAATTGATTAAAAGGAGATTCATCCAATATTTTTTGAACATCATTCATCAGCCTCAAAGCATTTTAACTGTTAATGATTTATTCTATATCTTATACTTAACCCCAACAACAATCGCTGGGGCCCCCAACAATAGCTGTTGGGGTCTCAACAACAGCTGCTAGGGTCTGCCCAACTAATTTCAGCCCCCAAACGTAGCTTTTTTGGAGTGGATGGAGGCCTAAATCATGTCCAAAATATACAAGAATTGGCTCACTTATTATTTGGCTATGTTTGAAGAGGATCTTACGGTTACTTTTTGAATATTTTTCTCTCATTGAGCTCTACATGGAATTTAATTTTGAGGGATTTTTTACTGTATTTCAGCGTTTCGACCCCCCAAGGACGTTTAGGGGTTAATGTTAAATTGTATTTGGATTGGAAATATGTTTGAAAAAGTAAAACTAGATTCGAATTGGGAGATGGCAAAGAGCACCCTTAGGTTTAGGGTTAAAGGTTTAGTATACATGAAGGGGCTAGTTTTTAAGTTATATATAAGAAATATGCTAGTACATTACACCAATTATTTGCCATGTGAATAATGTGAATGCTACGTGGAAATTGTTCAAATTTTTGGATTAAAACATTGATAAGTTTGTAATAAACTTGCTAAAAAATGGGTCCATTTCAATCATAAATGGCAAGATGAGTTTGATTTCATAAATGAACTATTTATGCAAAGAATTTCAATAGTTTACTTCACGTCAGTTATAATGTGAACTATCTCCTTACTTCTCTACCTTTGTAGAACCACTTAACGTGTTCAGAATACTTCAATATTACTTAACCCCAATAAAAGTTCCTCAAAATTGCATACCAAAATCAATTCTAAACTGTTGATTATAGTGTAATGAGTAACCAAGGAAACAAATATAATACTTGAAGTTTCTATGCCCGTGGACACCTGATTATGGCATCTTTCATCTTCTTCAGCCTGTCCTTAAAAGCCACTCTAGAAATGTACGGTTGCCCAAATCGACATGGTGTTCACCAGCAACAACACGCATGTTACGGCGAAATCTTAGGTTTAGGGTTTAGGATTTTATAGTTTTAGAGTTTTTAGGTTTTTAGGATTTACAGAGTTTTTAAGCATTTTTAGGGTTTCTAGGGTTTTAGGATTTAGGGTTTCTAGAATTTTAGGGTTTTAGGGTTTAGGGTTTCTAGGGTTTATAGGGTTTCTACTTAAAAACCTCATGTATTACTTGATAATTTATGGACCTGCTTAAAAACCTCATGTATGATTTGATAAAAAAAAATTTAATATACTTCACTTATACATTTTTTAAAAAATGTGCCTATACGACAAATGTTTTTCTTGAACTTGACATTGCACTTGATTTTTCATAGTGGTCCACAACTTGCTTTTCAAATTTAAAGTTGCAATTGTCAACTAAAAATTTCTTAAAACTTATGATACACAATACGAACATACCAAACCAATGAAATTTTATTTTAGTCGTTCTTAAAGAAAACTACATGTATTTGATTCACTATAGTTTTATATAAGCAATACTAAGAAACACATTAAGACTTAAGCCACTCGAGAAAAAGACATAAAGAATTATTGACAGTGCAATGATCCATGAGTAGTTTTCAAATTCACATCATATTACACTATACAATTTAGTGATTTAAAAATAAAAATTTATACCATTTTCTAGTTTTCAATATATAGCAATTGACTACTAATTATAATCAAAAAAATTATCCTCGAATCAAGGATAACCTTTAATTAGAAAGTCATCAAATTGCATGAATTAGCTCAAAGAAAGTTCGTTTTATATTTAAAGATTGTGAACAAAATTAATCATTTTTCCCCTTCTTCGTCAACTTTGAAGAACAAATATGTGTGTGATATAAGTCCGGTGGACATGGACTTAGCGGTGGATCAAATAAACACTTTATTCACGTCGTCTTTTGAACTAGAGTTCTTCTTCTTCTTGTGTGTGACAAAAAACATTTATCAACTTACTTAAATATAATCAAAAGTTGATTAAAATTTTGATTTTTTATCAATGAAACGAAGAAAGCCTAAATGAATATACAACTTTTTTTAAAAACCAAATTAAATTATCTTCAATTCTTATTTGAAAACAATATCAACACAAATTGTATATGTTAAAACTTTTAATATTCCAAGAGTTATATTGTTGAAAATGATTCTCATTTTACAAGGCTTATTTTAAAATAAACCCTTTTTTTACCCTAAAACTAATGTAGCAGATTATTGTTTATTTTTATTTTAATTTTACATATGAAACCAAATATGACTTTCAGTTTTTTATTCATTAGAAAATCCGATTTTGTCAAAACGAATCTCATTTTGTCTTATTCGGGTTGGTCGCATTTCTAAATTGAAGTGACTCGACAACTTAAAAAGGTCACTTTAAAAGATGTGCCAAAAATACATTGTTTTCCCGCCCAAAAATGCCGCCGTTGGAAAAAGTCTTTCAAGTTTCCCGCCCTCCTCCGTTTTTTGTGCACCGAAGTCCATCACGACATTCTAACTTTCCCCTGGAAATACTCATTTCGAACTCTTCCCTCTCTGAAGCTCTCTCTTCCTCGCCTCCGCTTCCACTTCTGTGCTTCAGCTCTTGCCTTTGCTCAGTAAGATACTGAACTGGTTTTTATTGTTCCAGGTCGTGTTTTGGGACATGAATGTTTTGGATAGTTTTTTAGGGCAGGAGTGTAAGTGAGTCTGTATTTTTTATGTGGTTGTATTTCTTGCTCGTTGGTTGAAATCATATTCATTTCCTATTTGCCTGTGTCGCACAGGTCATTTCAATGTTTTCTACTCTGCTTTCTGTGCAAGAGTACAGGTCTCCCCATCGCACGTTATTAAGTGATATTGACCACTTTCGCGGTTCTTGTTTGTCTCTAAACTAAATCTCTATCTGTGACACTCCGCATATTACGGAATCACTGTAGCACTGTTATCCTCGGGTCAAGGATAACCTGAACTCACATAATCGAATCAAATCCATCACTAACGGGACATTATTTTTAAAGTTTATCCTCGACTCGAGAATAAAACTATTGAATCTTGTAAAGTACTGTAAGGTAAACGGGATGCAAGTTGAAAAAAGAATTATCCTCGACTCGAGGATAACGCATGTAGTTTCGTTGGAATGCGACGAAACAATATTAAGTATAACCTGAATTCATCAGCTGAATCAAGAATTGATGTCAAGTCTTGATTTGCACTAGACGGGTGGAATATCCAACATGTCTGTCATTCTCGAGTCGAGGATATCAAAAGTATGATATACAATATCTTGATCACTTACTTTATGATGGTTATTCTCGAGTCGAGGATAACTGACTCCGAGTTTAATGTCATCTGAGATGCATGTATTCTTCGAACTTTGAGGTGGTGAATGCCAATGTCATTCATTCTCTTATGTGCTTCAGATTTCTTTCGCAGGTCTATCCTCGGGTCGAGGATAACTCACTGAGGTATTGTGCTGTCTGTTCCATCATAAAAAACGATTGGTTTCTAGCCATTTCAAATTAATGGAGATAATTTTACAAATCCGAATTTTGATAAATGAATTTATGAATGCTGATCTTCGCTTGAAATATTCTGTACATTTGGTGTGTTCACTCCGGGTTTAATCAACAATGTGTTGTCATAACTGACTGTTGAATTATTGTACATTTCCCTAATTCAATGTTGAAATACTCAATATCTGAAGTTATCCTCGTGTCGAGGATAAGCATTTCTTATTTGTATCTCTCTCCTCTGATTGGAGCCATCATTTACATATTTGCCAATATCTCTTGATAACTAAACCTCTGTCCTTTTTCTTGTGTTATCTTGAAGATGGAAGAACGCTCATATGATGGTGTAGTTCGAGTTCCACCTACGTTACCTCCAGGTGTTGCTGCATGTGAGGGCATTCCTCGCTCATCGTGGTTCTCAAAGCGCGTTATCCTTCGAAACACATCTGGTGCCGATGTTGCAGTTGGACTTTGCCAGAGTGTTGATTCTCGATTTGTTCCTGAAACTGGTGGTCGACCACTTGGAGATGATCATATTGCTATTCTAATCGCTGAATGCTTAGACGAGAATGAAATTCCATTGAATTGGATATTTGCCCTCCGAGCATGGCCAACTCGACAAGTCTTTCTTTGTAATGTGAGTTTGTTTGACCAAGAACAAACTAGCATTTTCAATGCAGCTCTTAAGGTATTTCGTCGTGGACCAAGAGTAGGCGTTCGACAATACGAAACCACTCGTCACAGGGTAGAGGGTCCTTCTCGACTAAAGAAGGAAGTACTTCTTACTTCACAATCAATCAACTCTGTTGCAAGCACCGTCTGTTGTCCAAGAAATTATACTCAACGATTTCCACGGTGTTCAATTTCTGTGCTTCGCTCCCAAGTTTACCGTGACATTGGAGGTGTTTTCTTTCAGAAACATGTTTGGCTTGATGTACACAGGCAGATCCACATGGATTCCAATGGCAACCATGTGGTGACGCTTGATGGAATTGATGTATGCCAAAATGCATGGTGTACTATCATGGGGGTTAGTCGAGCCACATTCTACCGGTACAAACGAGAGGCAAAGGATGGGATTCGGGCAGGGGCACACGGCAATACTGGTTCAAAGAAGCCTCGGACTCATACTCTACAGGCAATTGCTACTCTGCATGATATACTTGATGATGCTGCCGATCACAGTCCTAATAAGACAACTACACTTGGCACTGGGCAGAAGGTCGTCTCCAAACACCTTCCTGCCTCTTTTCAATGGAGTGGAGTGTTGCCCAAAGTGAATGAGGTGAATTCAAGATTTGGCCTCAAACCAATATCTTTGTCTGGTCTTAGTCGAATTCGAAGCTCTGAGTTTGAACAATACTCTACGAAGAAGCCTGGTGACAACTTTGCCCGCTGCGGAAGATGCGACCAACTCAAGCAATTAAAGAAGGCTTGTACACGGGGGTCCTCCTCATACAAAATGTGGGAAGTCAAATTGCAGTTACATCAAGCCTCTCAACAGACTCATCGTATTTTATATTATGGGAACTGGAAGAACTCGGAAGAAAAACCTGACGAGGTTGTGTGCATCATTCATGATAAAATGGATCATAGCAAAACCGCATCACCTCATTTTTCTCACAAGAATAAAGCGACGGAGTCCTTCATGAAGCTGCCTGTGGCCGTAACTGGAATGATTGCTCATGGACATGGAGATGTTCGTTATGCCCATTATAGTCTTGACATCTTCCCCACAGACTCGAACCACACTATTGGATCCATTGCAAAGTTACTTCGAGACTTAGAAAGTCCACCGGTGTATTCTTCTCGCGAATTATTTACGAGTGGAAGAGCTTTTCCTTTCTCTGAGGCTGTGCTTGCGGATGCTAACGTGTGTCTTGGATCCCTTGCTGCTCCACCAGTTGAACCTGTTCCTGCGAAACAGTTACCACCAATTCTCCAAATGCAGTTAGATAATGCCACAGGGGACAATAAAAATAGATTTGTGTTCGCTTTTTTTTCCCTCCTTGTCCATATGGATATTTTCCGTGAAGTGTATGTCAACTTCTTACTTGTTGGTCATACTCACGAGGATATTGACGCAATGTTTGGGAGATGGAGTTCCAAACTCAAATCAAATAGCTATCCAACGATTCCACTCTTGATGAAATCATTCATGGATGCTGAGAAAGTGCCAGTTATTCCACACCTCATTGAAGAGGTGCCCGATTTCAAGGGCTTTTTAGAAGGATATTTGTGCATTGGCAAAGAGGCCCTTACAGGTCACATTAAGGGCCAACAATTCAAGTTTTACAAGGGCTCTGATGGATTGCCAAAGATGCAGTACAAAATTCTTTGTACAGATAGGGATTGGTTGCCTGAGGAGGATGGAGGAATCCAGCTGTGGAAAGTGGCGGAAGATGGTAGGCCAATTTTGCCTCGTGGACAGCCGATTCCTCTCATTCCGCGACGTCATGAGAATTATGATGAGGTCCTGAAGGGTATCTCTGGGTTTCTAAGTCTTTGGGAATCTATGGCTAACGAGGATCTCTCGGGTGAATATAGGAGGAAGAACGAGCATATTATGTACTATTGGAGAGGTGTTAAGGCTTCTCTCGAGGTGCCTTTGGAAGAATCGGCTCTCCTACGAGAGGGATTCTGGCCACTATCTAGATATGCTCCATCCATGGTGGATGAATATGAGATTGATGGGTCGTTGAGGGAGAAATATGCAGAGGACCCTCCATTCATTGGACAACGACGTCATTGTCCCCCTCCATCGTTTCGGGTTGGTAGAGATGTGTACGAGGGCTATGTACTTGCGGTGCGTTCAGCTGATGGAGATTTGCGCCCATTTTGGATTGCCTTGGCATTGACTAATCCACATCCGGATCGTGAACATTCTCATGAGATTAAAGTGCAATACTTCAAACCTGCATCCCAACGTCATGTGGACTTGGAAACGTACCAAGGGTGGGATTCTAATCATGGGAATAATTGGGTTGAAGAGACTGAATCTGAACCAATCTGGGTGTATACAGATTGTATTTTAACGGCTTGGAAGCCTAGGTTGCGTGGAAACACAAGCTCCTCTAGATTAAAAATTCCTAATTCACAGGTGGACATAATCAAGGCATCTTTAGCTGAATTATAGATTTCAACGGAGTTTGTGGTTTTTGGGGACTGGAGTTATTTTACCAATACAAAATGGAAGGGGTGCATGTTCTTTTTTTATTTTTTGTTCATCCGTACTGGGTATCCTATTAAGTATGTAGTGAACTTGTATCTATAGGATGGAATTGTAGACTTTGAATGTGCGCATAGCATATTTGTAGATGGAGTTAGATTAGTGTTTGTAGTTACATGTAGTAATGTATTGTGTTGCTTCCAATATTATACAAGAGAGGCGGGAATTTTGTTACATCATTGATCTATAAATGGCGGTCCACATTGTGAGTGTCAGTAATTGTACATTTATCCTTGATGCATCGATACTTTCTATAGATAGCAATTATTGAATGGATTGCTACAATACATGCTAACTTTTCAACGCTACTAGGTATTTCAACGACCTTGTTGTTTGGAAATAGTATAATCTCTTGAAATTGGTAATTAATTCTTTTTCAAATGAAACGGTATGCATTCAAGGTGGAATTTAAATGAGTGTATATGTGTTATAATTTTAAATAAGTCCAATTTTGGATTCATCTACTTAGAGGGGTTATCAAATTTATTGCCGCTTCTATTTTCCATCGTAATTTTATTCTCGCAATGATTTTTTTTGGATATATTAGTTTTACTTAGATAATAGGCTCCATATCTAGGTACATTTTTTATAATCTATTACCTTTACACACACAATGAAATATGATATTCAATTTCATACAAGATGAATTCAACAATCCATGATACGGCTAGATTATTTAGCATTTTCAATCGAGATTGAGTCTCAATTTAATACATAGTCTCAAATTAATGAAATTATAAATTGACTATAAAAAGATACCATGATAAATTGAGACTCTGAAATGTCTCATTTTAATGAATATGGTGTTAGCCCAGAAGAATCCTATAGGTTGCACCACCCAAGATGCGAGAATATAGAATGTTTGCAATGAATGCAACCAATCAGTGGACACCGGGCTACAGCCACCGGGCCCGCTGCTCAAACATCAGCGAAGTGTGCGGAAGAAGGGTGGTAGGCCGCCCGATGGCTGGGCCCCGCCACTATTCAATGCAAATGCATTGAATGCCCACCGGGTTTGAGCACCGGTGGCCATGCTCTAATCTTCCTCGGCAGCCTCCGAGGATATCAACAGATAGATCAAGAAATACAATTAGATTTCACTGTCCACTATTATAACCGACTAGAACTAATTTTGATAAATCTAAGAGAGACACTAAATACGTCAAAATCAAGCATGAGTGAACATTTAAAATGATTCCTTAAGTATAATAAGTACCTGACGTATTTGAAACTCGTTGCCAATCTCTCCAGCCAAGTTCCTGCAGAATATCAAAGTGCAAACTGCCCATAAAGCCCCGATGTGTATTCCACCAAAGAAACTGACGATGAGGCTTTCATGAAACTATAATAAGCCTTCACACCTCCTATTCAAAGAACAAGGCTTAGGATTCTAGTATAACATCATCATACTCGTCATTGTTTCCTCTTGCGAAAAACAATAACTTATACGAACCTGACGTATTCGTGACCCCAAAAACCAATATCCCCTCGGGACTGTACCCTGCAATCTGAAGTGCAAAATTTTCTGCACAAGTTATAACGCCGAGGTTAAACCAACTGTCACATAAGACACTTTGCGAACCCAGAACTATTGCGACTTAATACAACTAGAATGAAGCAAAACAAGATTCAATGTCACTGCAGTCTCCGGTAAATCCATAGTTTGCAATTGAAGGCTGAGCAGGTGAGAGGAGTGCTCTTAAGGCTTAGAAAGCGTACCAGAAACGCTTTAGTGTAAACGCTTAGAAAACGTACCAGAAATGCAATCGCCTTCTCCGCAATCACTGTCTACAACATCTTATCAGTTTCCCAAACGTGTCCGTTCAAAGCTATCTATCTCCGGGAAGTGTTGAGCATTGAACATCACGCATTGAATGATGCGAGCCTACAGAAAATTTGTGAAACTTCCACCACACGCAATTGCATGTCAGAGCACAATGCTGAGAGCAGGTATACCGAGAGTTCACGTTTTCTAACTCCGCGACACAGGCAAAGCAAGCTCGGGGTTAATCTCTGCCAAGGAAAGACCTCACACGAGGATACCTCTCAAGAACACTCCCTCTCTCCAATTCACGACAACAGGCAACATCCAATACTCTCATGACGATTATCGCAACAGAAGAAGGAGCACCTGTAATTGAAGCTATCCTACCAATCAAGAAAACCGGGAAAAATCGGACAACGATCGAGACACGGCAAATCCACACAAACAAAGTTACAATTGAAACAATAGCTCTACAAAACAGTGTAGCGGGAGCAAACAACTCACCTTCTCCCCCGAATTCTTCAACCTCCGAGCTATCGCAATTTAAGCCTGCGCAACCGAACTAAGCCTGCGACCGATCCTACAAAACGCAAATTCACTCTACATTTGCCAACTCGGAACGCCAAACACGATCTCTAACGACAAACTACACTCATCAAGATATCATGTCCGCAACGAATAGAAAACTATTCTAAGCAGACTCCTCCTTCTCCTAGATAAACAAGAAACATCTCTTGGAGCTGTGATCGTGATCGCAGCTCCGGAACTCACTTCCTCCATAAGAGAGCGACGAAAACTAACGCTGCGGAGTGCGCACACAATGAAGCCTGCACACGAATCAAACCGACATACAACACTGTCGTGAGAGACGACAGCATTTGTCCGTCTGTTTGTCCATCCCGTCCGCCCATTTGGCCATGTCCGTCCTTTCTGGCTACCCTGATAAGAATGCATTGACACTCCAATCCTTGATTTTGAGCTCACATTTTGAAGTTCTTTGGTAGTTGTATGTCCATTTGATGTGTTTCGCTGAGCTCGAGGCAAATTTCTTCTCTCTGGTCTACAATTTCATTATGAATATTGTCATCACACACAATGCCAGTAGTTACGAACGTATCTCTTTCACGAATGTTTTTTCATATTGTTTCACTAATACCAAATATGCATCCGTGTTCAAAGTGAATATATTTTTCTCATACATGCTTCAACAGGTGGTTGTCGTAACACAAATTAAGGTCCATAGTGTGGTTGTGGAACATAAATTAATGTCCACAGCGAACTTGATTCTAATCGCCAGCTACATACATATAGAAAATCACAGCAAGAATGTCGTGAAAAAATTGCTACTGCTTTCATTCCATTTAAAAACAAGAAATTATGTGTATTCCATATGACAAAGCTCCCTATTTGTGAACTTCAATTGGTGAGGGCCGCCGAACACGAGCCACAGCTGCCACAAATTATGACGTGTATGCCTCCCAAGGAAAGATAGTAGGGCATCCATCCCCCAAGTGCAATGCACACGGTCGCCCCAAGCCATCCGCCTTCATGCTCATGGATCGACGTCGCCCAGGTAGGTCACAAAACCATCACTCCGGAGGATACTTGTAAGCCGGGACAATCACAAATAGCCCCAACGATATGGCACAAAACGAAACTTGGGAAGTGTTGTTACGTATCTTCAGGATGTAGTGTAATAAGTTATACCATGATTCACTCGCAGACGGCGTAACCAGGTCCATGGGCTTCCGCAGATAAATCCGAGACCGAGACCGGGAATCCGACATCATGGTCGGAGCGAGCGCGGTCTCGCGTAAAGCATCCCATGTGCATGTCCACAAATCATACACTCTCGTGATCCCAGTCGTCCGGGACAAGACTAAGATGCCCTTCTCCAATCCCAAGGCCTGAAGGTACATTTCATTAGGAATTGGCCAGTCTAAGACCAGCTTGAACAGTTTCCTCATGGCCGCCTTTGTCACGATCAACACCGGCGTCCTGAGCATCCGCTCCTGCACATCGATCTCGCTCACTTGGTGCGTCCACATCTTCTTCACGGGCACCCATTCAATGCAAGAAACAACCGGCTGTCGCTCACAAGGAACGTCTGCCTCCGCGGCGGATTCATGGGGAACACAATTCCCATGTCCACCCAAGTGTCCTCAACGTGGTTGTAACCCCACATCCATGAGCTCTCCGGATGCCACAGCTGCTTCAAGTTCAACCCACGACAACACATACAGCAAACCGTTGAAACACACAGAGCTGTACTCCACATTGACACAGACCTCGGTTATCGGCGGCAAGCTTGAGCTCCACCATGCATCGGTCCTCGACTCGTATATGATCATGAAAGGATCCGTCAGCTTGATCGGGTCCGGCAGCACGAAAATCGTGTAGCAACCAGTGTTGGCGTCGACAATCATATCCACCACCGTCCAAGCCTCCAGACAGTGCTTCGGAGCGGGCAGAAATCTGGGCTCCGTCGCGGAGCCCGGGTTGAACACGAACACCGATGCGTTTTCGTGGCCCGGCAAACCCTGGCACACCAACCCTCCGCCCATGGCCACGCAGCATTGCGGATTGGGCACCTGGAATCGGTCAAAGAGCTCTTGGTCGGTCGGCTTCGCGATGGTGTACCACCGCCTCGCCTTCACTTCCAGGAAGGCCCATCCGGCACGACAGTCCAAGTCGGCTCCACTCTCATTGCCTTCTTTGTCGATGATGTAGATCAGGGCAACGACGAACGATGCATCTTGTGGTGCGTTTCGGATGCACAGAGCACCGTATTCCGGATTGCAGATGAGCGAGTTCCATCTCTTGCACACTGTGCGGAACCTGCACAGGACCGGCGCCGAGAGGTAGGACAGCGCTCTCTCCTGCACCTCGGAAGGCAGCCCACCCCACAAAGCCGCCTCCATATCCTCCATCTCAAAACCAACTGACTATATGCCAACCGTAACTCCAAATTACACCCCTACCGAAGCAATGGAGACCCCAAACACACGAATTCCATCTCAAACCTCCGTAAAGTAACACTAGAGAAACACAGAACCTAGTGGAATGGGGGTACTCACAAGCGATGGCGTCGATGGAGCCGCAACCAGGGCTCCGCACACAACACGCTCACAGGGATAGAAAGTTTACTTGCTAACTTTGACATGAATATCACCTAGATATTGCATGGGTGTCACCGTGGTATAACATGGGTATAGCTAGCCAAATTTCTGGAAATTTCCCAAATTTGGAACAACTCCCCACTTTGAATAAAATTATGAACGAAAACGACACTAGCGGGCACAATCTCCGCGATTGGTGTCCCCGGAGCGGCTTCCCACTTGTACGGGATGGCAACAGGGGAACTCGGCATCTCATACTCCTGCTTCATTCCTCAATCTCTCTTTGCATTCTAGGATGACCAAGTTGCACTCCTCGTCTAGAAATGTGTACCGTGACTGAATGTAGCAGACTCAACTTGTGCTACTTATATAACGGTTTGGTTCCTGCAACTATCGAGCTGCCAGAAAGATCTGTTGCTGCGCCTTGCACGTCCTCGTTAACCCGATAACCCAAGGTCGAAATAAACACAACAATGAAGTGAATCTGTCGATTAGTGTAGTGCCACATACGCGCAGGCTCAACTCTCCTCGAAAACTCAACACTTTCATCACTGTCACCATGCAAAACAGTACGGAACTTCGTTAGAACTGCCTGGCATTCCATATTCCACTCGACCAGCTCCGCAACGAACGAATCCTTCCGAAACACCCGAACGCAATTGTTCACAACCAACATCATGACAGCTGATCTCAAATCAAAGATCAAAGACAGCGGCACACATGACCAACAAGAAGTTACTCGCTTACCACAACGGACTCTAGCGGTCAATTTCTTCCCCTCTCAAGTCCACTCCTGTGCATCAAAAACGACGAGACACGAGAAGATTCAGATCCGTGACGAAGAGCAGCGTCCTCAGCGAGAGGACCCTGATCTGAAAGGACGTATCAGACAATCACAAGTAGCATCAATTACGGACCCAAATAACCTCGCCGCGGCGGAACTAGGTTGACCACATTTACGAGCACACACCAGTGACTGCGGCGACGTTCAGGTAGTCTGCCGTGACTCTCGCTTTCGGCATCGATCGGTCGAAAAGTACACGCTTTCTTCCTCGGGTTCCCCTTTTAACAGACTTGGCGGAATCTTGCGAGAGTGGAGCTCGTGCAGGCGTCCTGCCGTCTTCTTACAGCCGCAGTGAAGTTTATTAATGATTGTTGGTCGCGGACTTCCGGTGCAGGCTAATTGCAGTAAGTCTCCGGCGTGGACACACATGGCGCACACCTCGACGCTGAGCAATTAATGCCGCAACTTTGGAACAGCAACTCCAACAGTTCATTCCGTTCCAGCCTCTATTAAGGTTGGATGACCTATAACCACCAACTTAAGCTTGCTGACCTATTTATAGCGTTTGTATACGTGGTAAGACATTTTTTGGTAATAGGATTTCATGAATATTGCAATTGTCGTGACCATTTATTTCTTCATATTGAAATTGCTACAAATTTTCAAAGTGGATAGTAAGCCGTGACCCATTCCTCGACATACAAAACTCTCTATTTCCACACTAAGTTGTACCAATAACCACTTCTGCATTGACTAAAAACCGCCAGCTTTGAACCAATCAGGAACTGACACCCAATCATAAATGACTTCCTAAAATTTCGGAAATGGGGTGGGTCTGTGGTGGTTTTGGTACACTTTTGCTTATCCGTTATGGGGTTTGTGGTGGTTATGGGTCATCCAACCTTATTGCACGTACAATTAGGTATAGTAGATAAGTTTGGGGCGGTTTACCAACAACTCCTCCCATGCACCTCTAAAATCTGTGATTGGCCAATCGAGTTGATGGAGCCAATCACAGGTTTTAGAGGTGCATGGGACGAGTTTCTTGGTGCCTAGTGTAAACCGTCCCTTCGCTACACCAAACACTGCATATAGTGTGGACTAGAGTAGCTTGAGTTTCTATACTAGTTCGGAATTTTCATTCAATTGGCGAATGGCACACACATGCTTGAAAATCGAATAGCTTTTCAGATTTCGACATGCTTGATGCAAATTTGTGTGGGTGATCTACATCAATTATGAATCCACACACACATTCATAATTGATTCACAATTACAAGCACTATATTCAGTGTATGGTGTAGTGTACACGGTTCTCTGAATATAGTGTGGATTAGAGTAGTTTGAGTTTCTATATTGATTGGGAATTTTCATCCAATTGGCAACTGGCACACACTTGCTTGAAAAACGAATAGTCAATCAGATTTTGACATGCTTGATGCAAATTAGTGTGGGTGATCCACATCAATTATGAATCCACACTTTATTCAGTGTTTGGTGTAGTGTACACGGTTCTCTGAATATAGTGTGGACCAAAGTACACTAAAAATGATGTTTAGTGTATCCACACTAGTCTAAAAATGATGTTTAGTGTATCCACACTACTTGATTTAAAGATGCTACAAGTTTTTATCCTTGGTGAATTTTCTTACAAACTATGTCTACACTGATGGGCCTCTTTGCATAATATAGACAGTCGTGCTCTTGGTAAAAATCTTCGTCGAAAGTAAAAAATTATAGCACTTCCAAATCATATGGTGTGGATATACTAAACATCATTTTTGAGTGTATATGATTTGGAAGTGCTCTAGTTTTCTATTTTTGATGAAGATTTTTACCGAGAGCACAACTATCTATACTATCGTACACATTGGTCTAGTTTGGACCCCCCTTGTACAAACCAATTTTATTTTAATACAGTGGTTTGGACACAACGGGTATCACCTAGGTATTGCATGAGTATTTCCTATATATTACAAGGATATGACCTTGGCATTACATGGGTATCACCAGACAATTTTTTTATATTTTCCAAAAATTTTGCACACGGTCCATTTTGAATTAATTATGTACGAACCCAACAATTGTGTAGTGTACTCAAAGAAGTGGATCGTTGTAGACAAAGTTGGTAAAAATATTCATCAAGAGTAAAAGCTTGTAGCACTCAAACTCTAGTGTGGATACACACTAAACAACATTCTTAGAGTAGTTTGAGTTTTTGCATTAATTGAAAACTTACATCCAATCGGCGATTGGCACACATTTGCTTGAAATCGAATAGCTAATTAGATTTTGACATGCATGTGTTTGATGCAAATTAGAGTGGGTGATCCACATCAATTATGAATCCACACTATATTTAGTGTTTAATTTTAATAAGAGTTCAAGATTGTCGTGAAGGATCATGAGAGTTTCATATAAGGTGATTCTCCTACAACTAACAAGTAAATCCCTACATTTTCTTTTGATAATTTCACACCAAAAACACTTCAAAACTGTTGGTTTTGAGTGCAATGAGTAAGGACAAAACAAAAAAAATTTACTTCTAGTTTTAACCGTAGGATCTCAATCAAGACTCATTGAGTAACTTACGTCTTGATTGAGATTTTCTTCCCTACGTTTAGTAGATCAGAAGACTTTGACTTCACTTGGTGTCAAATTTTTGCACTACACAAGGTCTAAATCCATTTCCATCATGTTAAGCACGGTATGAGTTCGTTGTACTCCAATTTTTAGAGGTAGAAAAAGGAAGTAGCATATTCAAAAAAATTGTGTGAGGAGTAGAGGTTCAAAAATTGTCAATTTGCGTTATATTTTTTTTGTGAACTTAGTATGTATTAGAATGAGAATCCAAATGGTCAATAAGAAGGCTTACACCACATAGTGGTGCGGAAAAACTAAAAAGTAAAAAATATTATGATCTCAAAGTTTTATGTGAAAAAGAAGAAGCTTTTTTGGTACCTTGCCCGACAATGTGCAATAATGTGTAAAAATGTTTGATGTGGATTTACATGCTTTTTTTCACTAAACACAAGAGATTTTTTTTACATTAAGAAAGGAAATAATATTATAAGCAAGTATTAAAAAGCTCACATTCAATAGAGTGTCCTAATAAAAGTTTTTGGAGTTGCCCAACGTGCCCGCTCTCTCCATTTGAACTTCAAAACCCTCTAACTTTTTCATAAAATGTCGGATTTAGGAAAAAATTGGACTCACACAAGGCTTTTAGTAATGTCCATCTACATTAAAATTTTCAAAAGATAATGTTATAAATTGACGCATGAGGTACCTGTCCAAACCTTCTAGAGTCCCCCGAGGGGACTCTTGGAAATTTGGGGATTAAGCAATGTGCATATATGGAGAGAGGAAAGAGTTCTACCAATTTATTTTTCCAAGTATGAAATGTGAATTTTCAAAGAAATTATGACAGTCTGACCTTTGGGTTTATCAATAAAGTGTGGTCACTGTTGAATGACAATCTGTTGAGCATCTATAGGCCGATTTGGGTACCTGAGGAACGAGGAAGGAGAGAATAAAATAAGGACGAGAAACAAAACTATTGTTTTGAGCTACGAGAATCACGAGTTTTTCCTATTGAGGATATCATTTACAGTGACAAGGTAGAGCTTTTGCCCTTTCCTGCATTTTCTGTTGCTAGAAATATTACAATTTTTCTTAGATAGCATAATATACTACTACTGTAGCCTCAACTCAATATTATGTCTAAGTCGAGTTTGGCTTGTATTCGTCTGTCCTGTAGTGTGAGAAGGTCGACGAAGATGTGTGGCACAAACAAGTAGAGAGAATGCAAGAGAGGTTACCTGGATTCATTGAGGTGCTCAATGATCAGGAGACAAAGACACTGGTAGGCCATGAGGTGAGTAATATCTGCAAATTGTAAACCCTCTTGTTCATCACTTAATATTTTCTCAGAATATACTATTTCATTTCTTTCTTTTAATGGATGATTAAATCTCTACTCGAGCAGCCGGAGCAGCTTTGCCTGCTGAGATCCTTGCAGCGGTGAGGCCAAATCTGTGTAAGCCTGGAAATTCCACGGTGGTAGCAGCCACTCACCTAGAGCCAAAGTTCATAATTGGGGAGGCCATGGAGATGAAGCTGGTAGTCCGGGAAATAAAATACCACCCTCAAGCTGTGAAGTTTCCCAGGAAGACCTTGGAGCAAGCGACAAAAATATATGAGACCACCGTTTCATCAAGCAAAGAGGGCAAGTTTCCGAAAGGCGTGTACAGATTCAATACCACAGCCCTGGAGAAGATCACTAAGAAGAGTAGGACATACTTTTTCATCTTCTCTCTGGTATGTATACGCCGCCTCTCAAATTACCTTTTTGACAACCTGTGAGCCTGTTCATTTAATAACCATTCTTCTTCTGGGTGGGTTAGGTGAGTGTGAAACACCAGAATGTGGATGACTTCTTCGTTCACATGAATGACCTTACTCCATCACTCAAAATTGGATCCTGGAGAATCTGCTCACATCCTGGAGACTGCGAGGCGAAACACAAAAATCAAAGTCCCAAGGCGATCAGATTGATGTGAGTTGATTTCATACAGCTCATGCAGACTACGCGAAGAGGACTTGTATTGTTTACATCGGCAATTGAGAGCTAATCTGAGGATTGCGCACTGCAGGCTGGGACGAGTGAATCCACAGATCTTGTACCTTTCCCGCGTTGATGAGTTTGAGAATCCGATGGAGTTTGAGGACATCCCCTCTGACATCGCTTGCAGCATTTGCACTGTTGAAGTGAACCAAGTTGTCGTTTCCCCAGTCATTTCGAGAGATTTGCTTAAGATAATAAATAGCAAGCTCAACCTCGAAATTCCGGTTTGACTCTGACTTGACATCTACTGAACATTGATCTTTGCAAGATTGTTTTTACTTACATCCCATATGTACTAAGGACAAGTGGGTGGGTAAATGGATGACCGCAGATAACGGTGGATGAAGGAAACCTTGCACCTCTCAGGCCTACCATGCGGGCGGATTTACAAATGACCATCGCTAATGCCCATGTAGCAAGTTTCACAATATCAGGTCAAAACCGAGCCTTCTTCCACATTTGGGATGTCATCTTATTGATCAAGTTATTATCGCCATATAGTAATCATAGGATTCAATCTACTTATGCACTAATCTGATGTTCTTAAGAATTAACAGCTAGAATTACAATCTGACGCTCAAAAAAGCAGTATACCATGGAAATTCCCATTTTCATCATAGTAACTATGCTTAATATATCAGTGCTTCCGGGAGAAATGTCATCAGCTTGCATCATAAATGCAAGCGAAGCACCAGGCAACCATCTCTACCCTGGGCAGATTATTGACGAAATGATCGTTGAGGTAAATCAAGTTCTCGTTTACAGCAGCACTATGTAGTTTGATCCACTGTATTGTAGTCAAGCTGAGATTTAGCCAAGTATGGCCAGTTTGTGTTTAACACCTTACGTTAAATGCGGCCTTTGTACAGGTAGATTTGGATAGTGACATGATGTATGACTATGTTTCCTTGCCAAGGTTAGAGCATAAGATTATTGAAACAGTACTGTCGTTCTACGTGCAGGTTTAAGACGAATGTCAAAATCCCGTTTCCAGTGGCAAGAAAGTGAAGGTGCTCTTGGATGGTTTTGCGTTTCAGGATAAGATCGGACCTGAACGTTCCGTGAGCTCATCTCCTCTTATGCACACCACTCATTTAATAGTCTCTCGTCCTTCATCCTATGTGTGGGTCAAGTGTGTGATATACTAAAGTCCATACACAACCTAATATTACATTCCGTCCACTGAGGTGATGAAAAGTCTAAGAAAGAGCATCCTTCCCAGCATGGAACTGTTCTTTGAATCTGGTGAGGAGCTCCATCTGTAGTGGTAGCACTTGCAGAAGCCGCTTGATAGGTAAGCAGAGGCCAACACAAAACTAGGGAACTTGGAAACTGATCAACCAGCAACGAAACCCTACAAGATCTGAAGGTAGATATGTCATCACAAGAGCACAGACTGAGACAGTGATCTAACGAGTACGATTATGGAGTATATGAAGAACAAACCGTTCACTTCTGCTTCTATGAGTTAACACAACCTTCACCAACTGCCTAAAAAACCCACCTTCTTGAATCATCATAGGTCACCTTAGGAAGATTCCGGAGATGGTTACAACATGTAGGTTTGCTGACTGCCGAATCTCATCAGCTCAATCTCCTGTGCATCAAGATGATTATAGCTCTACTCTACTACAACACATTGATGAACATTCAGGTCCGCTTACAAGAATGTTGCAAACCAAGTGACACAATCCGCTCTTGCAATTGATTGAAGGTCCTGTCATAAACAAGGACAGCCGAAACAAAACGTTCTGAGCTTTCCAGAATCCAAATAAAGAGCACAACAGACGGGAATTCCTGCTAGATACATACCCGTTGGACACAGGTATGTTCACGCCAATAGCCAAAGAAATGTTGCAGCTCAATGTAAAGTTTAGATACCTTCGCGGTTGTGCTTAGGTTGCTTTCCACGCCGTCAGACAAAGTTGCAGCGAAGTTGAAACCCCCTCTTTCACGTCTTCAGTCTTGGCTCTTGCTCAGGAAGGTCCACATTTCTTCTCCATCTCCACTGCCTCCAAGAGAATCATCACATCTTGCAACCATGGCCCGAGATAGGCAAGTAGTGACTCTGCCATATGTGACTTCCTCTGTCATCCCTTCTCCATTTCAGATAGTAAGATTCAAATGAACACCTGCCGCAATCAGCAACGAACCCCTCATCTCATCAGGAAAAGTACAATCATGCGTGATAATGGTAATATCACCGTTCTTTGATGCTAAGCAACAGACTTTGCAAATAACATGTCCACAATCGTCTCGATGTAAACTTCCAGAGCGTAAACACTAAGCAAAGCAGCCAACTCAAAGGCCGTGACAACCCTAAAACCATCAGATGATCAGAGAAATCGAACCCGCAAACAGCAATCGTGAGACGCACCTGCAAGTGAGGATGAGACGCGGGTTCCGAGGGCGCCAGGAATGCGAGAATCGAGTGCGATGGCGAGGATGGGAACGACGAGAGTGAGGATGCTCGCGGACTACTGGAATGAGGTGAAAGCGGGGGCCAGGTCTGGTGCTGGTGACGACGACCAGGAGCGGGGCAGGACGACCGGAACTTTAGCAGCTCTGCAAACGGAGATGACCAAGTGCCGGGAATCGGTAAGATGTGGTATTTGATAGTTTCAAAGACGCGTTACAGTGCGTCTTCTCCCTCGGGTGTAAGTGTGCGTGCTTGCCGTCCCAGAGAGCTCAGTCGTTGAAGAGGGTTTGTGGCGCCGTAGTTGTGAGGTCAGGGTCATCACCTCCACTATCTGGAGCGAGGAGTGAGGGATGTTTTGATGTGTGGAGTAACGGGTGAGGATTGTTGTCTGTGGGGTTTCGGTGGGGCTCTCTTTCGTGCTCTCTTTGCAGGTCGGGCTGGTTTTTCCATTGCTGTGGGTAGGAGAGGCGGTGTCTGGATACGTTGCTTTCGTGCGTGTCGAGCTTGACGTTGAGGGAGGGACGTTGTTTCTTGCACCCAGGTTTGGTGCTTGTGCATCTTGTCGCGATCGTGGTGCTTCCTGGTTGTTGGCCAGGGCTGGCTGGGTGTGGGCAGAAGGGTACTTGCTACCTGATCAGTGGATTTTGACGAGGAGTCGGTCGTTGCGGAGCTTCGAGGATCGAAGTTTTGCGATCTGAGAGATCCGCGGAAGTTGGTGAGGAGAGTAGATTGCGGGATCTAGGCGATGGGGCAGTCATGGCCCAAGGCTCTGGTGGACGCTCTTTCCGCCGTGGTTCTGGTGTGTTCTGGTGGTGAAAGCGCAGCTAGTTCCGCAGCATCGTGTTCCAACCCCGCACTCTCTTCTGAGTTCTTCTCCACTCGCATCCAAGAAATGATTGAGAGCAGGGGTAAGTGCAAGACGGCAGTGGATGCGGCGATCGAATCGTCGAAGGTGCATAGGAGTGAGCTACGGGTGGAGGAGCTAGAGATCGACAAACAGCATCGTACTGAGGCAGACCAGGTATTTTTCCGGGAATGCCTCTTAAAGAAATCTGATGGACGTAACCCGGAATTCTTCTTGGAGTGGGATGCGCATGAGTTTAAAATGGGAGAGAAGTTTGCAGAGGGAGCACAAGGTGAACTTTTTATGGTTCATGACGTGGAAGACAATAGTAGGCATCTGGTAATGAAAGTGTTCAAAGCGGAGGCGGGGAGTTTGGAAGCTCTGCATAAGCTATGGCCCCCGGGGATGCATGAGTTGAGTGCATTTTTGATTGGCAATTTGAGGCAGCCAAATTTGGATGGAGTGTCTCCATTAGGGGGTGGAATTATGTTGGGAGATGGAAGGTTTGGGTTTCTGATGGGACGGTTTTGGGGTGATTTGAGAAAGCTTATTGATGAGCGAATGATACACAATGGCAACCGAGCTTCGCCCTTTCGTGATGGGAAAGATTTGCGTATCATGTATGAGATTGCGAGGGGGATGATGGGGTTGCATGAGAAAGACATTATCCATCGGGACCTCAAGGCCTCCAATGTGCTCATTCTTCCTAAGACATGGGATCTTAAAAACTTTATCATGCCAGATTTTGATCCGGCAGAGGATTTGGAGTTTTATGCCCTTGTTGCTGATTTCGAGTGTTCACTCGGCACTGTTGGAACTGAATTTTGGCGAGCCCCAGAGATATTGTTTGCTTTGAAGGGTCGTCGTTTTGATCCGAAGGTATGCACTGAGAAGTGAGACGTTTATAGTTTTGCTATGACATGCTATGAAATTTTGATTGGCAAGATACCTTTTGAAGGAGTGCTCTCAAATAACTATGACATTGTACTTGGGGGTGAAAGACCGAAGCTGCCCAGTGGCACACATCCATGGATTCGAAGCATGTTAGATAGATGTTGGCATCATGAGCCATCCATGAGGCCTTCCTTTGAAGAAATAGTGAAGGAATTTGAGACAATTGGCAATGCACTCATTGCAGATTTTATGGAGAAGTGTAGAGAAGGTAGTGATGAAGATAGTGCTGAAGATAGTGCCGAAGATACTGATGAAGATTTGTCCCAAAGTGAATGTTAGGTTTTACATCCCAAAGGACGTCTTTATCTCTAGTTGCATGTCCATTTTCCTTATCGTAAATACCTCCATCACTTGTGATATCTGGCGACCAATGACTTAGAACATAGATCCATTAAGTTTAGTGCCATTATCTTGAGTCGAAGTACATTGGTCATGTTCAGGCACGATGAAAAAAAAAAACAATTTTACGCTCTTCAAATGCATGTATCTTACGATATGCACGATTAAAGTTTAGAAAACAAAATTGGGTGTCTTCATGTATTAGGAAGTTTGAAGATCCTACGCTTAATAATAATAATTGATTGTTTATTGTTAATCCGGAAGAGCCCATTCAATCCAGGGGGAACAATTTGTATTTTGGGGAGCATACCTAAAATTCGAATAAAAAATCTTCTTCCTTTGAAATTTTCACACTAGTTTGTCCTTGATAAGAGCTTTGTGGAGGTATTTTTTATATTACTTTTGGATTTGTGGTTTCAAAGTTAGTACCACTTAAAGTTATATTGGGGACTCTAGGCAACTACGAATTTCTTGATAGAAGTTTCTATCGACATTGAGATTTTTCATACATATTGTCAATATTACCTTCTTTGAAGATGTAAAAAAGATTCTTGTCCTGCGTGCAAATAAACATTTTTAACCCAAGTCAAACAATTTGGTGCATTTCGGGCAAGGAGGAAAAAAATCATCTTTTCTACTTAAATCCTAGAGATCTTGATATTTCCACTTTTTACTTCTTCAACAACAATGTGGTAAAAAAATTCTTATTGACCATTTGGATTATCATTACGAAGCATATCAAGTTCACAAAAAAATAAAACGTGAAATGGAAAATTTTGAACCTCCACTCTTTGCACACTTGTTTTGAATATCCTACACCCCTACTCTACCTCTAAAAATTTGAGTATAGGGAAATTACATCATGCTTAAGACAACGGTAAAAGATTAAGAAGTTGTATAGTGTAGAAATTTGATATAAAGTGAAGCCAAAGTATTTTTATGCACTCAACGCACAAAAGAAATTGAACCATATTCTTGACTTCAAACACTATAGTCTATCAATCCGTGTAGTGGATCACAACCCAAAAATTATGGTGAATTTGTGATGAAGTCTATTTTAAGATCTTATAGTTGAAAGTCCAAATCTTTACTTCAAAATTAGTTCTCTTTCCCCTCGTCTTGGTAGTGGTAGTTTTGGAGTGTTTCTTGAGGCAAAATACCTTGAGCTCTTAGGGGTTAATCTAATAATATATCTCATCTCAAAGTGAGAGTTTTGAAGTAGTTTTGGTGAAGCATAAGGCACAGTCCTTTAGGGGTTAAATGAACTAAGCAAGATAATGTGTGTGAAGAGCACCTTTCAAGTGAAAAGATGAAAACTCTGCTTTTTGTCCATTTTCTCGGAAAACATGCTTTCGTATCCATCCATTGAAGTAAAATGTCATAGACTTGCATCTATTCCTTCAATTTCATGTGCATTACTTACCCACATTATCAAAGACCTATTCACGCCACTACTTCTAATGAAATATCTAAACATGCCTATGAATTTCATGGCCTAAGTGTAATATTTAAAGTTGGTGATGTTCATACAATAGGTCATGGTAAACCTCATAAGAAAAGTTGAACAATAGATTAGAAAATCATAACTTTAAGCCTTGAAAGGTCAGTTGGGGACCTTATATATGGTCACATATTTACTTTTACCATTCAAAAAATGTAATAAAATTTAGCAAGACATACACCTTTAGACTGAATATTCTTCAACTAACATCTTTGATCATGCTCAAATACAACACCATACATGTAAAATACATGGCCAATTTCCAACTTCTCAAGCATGTTGTAGCTGCAATAATGATCTAAATTAAATTTGTCATGTGTCATTAAATCTAGCTCTACACATATACATTTTTTTGTAACTATAGTATACTACACCAAGCATTGCATTTAGTGTAGCGCCCAGTAAATGACTTGTAAATGCTATAAGTTTTTACTTTAAGTGAATATTTTTACCAACTTTGTTTATGATGATCCTCTTATTTGAATACTGTAAAGAGTTGTTCTCTTGGTAAAAATTGGCATGAAGAGTAAAAACTTATAGCATTTACAAGTCATTTACTGGGTGCTACACTAAATGTGATGTTTAGTGTAGTGGGTGCCTGTTGTCCCCAACTAGCTAATGGCAATCTTTAGTTAATTAAATGTATAAATTTACTGAAATTAGACAATATTAAATGACAATAGCTTAACTTAAACTAAAACTATAATTTAACATAACTTTAACTTTGTCTTGTTTCAACAATAAATGGCTTGTGGATGGTTATGGATTAGCGGTCATAGGTAAGCCCACATCCATAGGCCCGGCTTTACCAGACGGACTATAATCTTTTAAAAATAAGGGATATCAATTATTACATCTTGCATGCCAAATACACAAAAAACATCTTGTTGCAACCCAAAAGTTGCAACCACAATCGGCTCCTAAGACCTTCAAGGGTTAATTTAGCGATAATGACACTTGCTACATGTGTAGCAAAACCTAGATCTAGAAAGAATAGGGAAAATTTTCAAAAACAAAATTGTCTATTCAAAAGAGTTCATACAATTTTGACACTTATTCCTTTTATTTGTAATTTTTTTTGTGTAACTCATTATTTTGAAAGATGACAGTTTAGACATTCAAAAAATTCTAGAATAATGTTTTTTCTTGAAGTTGATTGACTTGAGTTACACATTTTTTCTTGAAGTTGTTTGACTTGAGTTTATTTTTTTTAAATTACACTAAAGACAAGATTTTTTTGTGACATCTTTGAAGAAGGTAATATTCTCTATATATATGGAAAATATCAATGTCAATAGAAACTTCTAGGAAAATTTTAGAGCTTCCATAGTCCCCATTTCTAACTTTGAGTGGTACTAACTTCTAATTCATGAATCCAAAAAATAAAAAAACAAAAGCCTCTACAAAGCTCTTATGAGGGACAATCTTGTGGTCAAAGATTTTAAAATTTTGTGAGTATACTACCATTTTAAGTCTCAATTGAGATCCTACGGTCAAAACTATAAACAAAAGGTTTTGTTTCCTTACTTATTGCACTAGAATGAATAATTTTGAAGTGTTTTTGGTGTGAAATTGTCATGGTCCTTTAGGGGTTGAGGGTTAAAGACTACAAGCCTATAGATAATCAATTTCAAAGTAATTAGTGAATAACTTTATTGATAGTTCATTGTTGTCTGATACACGAACTATAGAAATTGCGGAAATCTTTGTACTTCCGACAAATGAAGTGAGACAATGATCTCCAAGCTGATGGATTTGTTGCGGGCGGAGCGGTATTTTCACTGTGTTTCCATGTAAAAAGCGCTCTCCCAATTTGTGGTTGTTGACTTGTGCAGGTGGGCCATCCGCCTCTGGTATGTGTGGACAAATATTTGCAACCCACGAGAGGAATCTCACATCATACCATTGATGCTTTTAGAAAAAGATGTATACACCACGTACAGATAAGTCGTCATCCTTCAAAGGTTAATATACATAAATAGCAAAGTTGCCCAATTTGTCCAATGAACATCAAATTCCACTTTTGGCACCATATGTGTGTTTTTAAATACCGGGTGAAAAAATAACTACATTCCTACAAAGATTTTGTTGATTCCTACATTCACAATTTTTTAAAGAAAATCATTGAAGATTGACACCACAAGAACATGCTCAAATAATAAAAAGCCTTCTACAGAGAGGCCTCTTAATATGTTGTGTCTTTAAATGTTAGAATCTCATATATGTTATGGAAGTTACGCTCTCTAAAAATCTACACTATAAAGTGTTATATGTTAAGTGTTATGACATGAATCTCTCCCTACTTCATTGATTTTAGTTTCATAAGTGTTAAAGTTGGAAAAATTGGAGAAATTATGGGGCAGTAAATAGGAGTAGAAGTAGTAAAATTGGTTGGATAAAACACGATCTAGGGTTTAGGGCCAGGTTATTTAATACATGTACTCAGACAATTGAATCTAAGTATTCAAATGTATTTGTTGAATACATGTATTCGGATGAAATACAAACTAAATGCATGTCTTTAAAATTGGAATACAAATACATGTATTTTCTATTTGATAACCTTGGTTTAGGGTGACTATTTTGGATGAAAATTGGCTTGATGAACGAAAACATTTGATGAAAAATGTGCCAATGGATGAAAATATAAATGATACCAATTATTGAGATCAAGTTTTAGAAGCATTATGTGTTATGTTTTTTTAATAAGAAATATTGACATATATTTCATTTTGGTTTAAAATATATTTATAAAATATTCATCACAAATGAATATATTTTATTTTGAAAAAACATATGGTGTCTATCCTCAAGAGGGGGAAGTAGTTGCATATTACGGTACTAATCCTTTGTCCGGTAGGCATTGACTTAGTGGTGGAACAAGTAGACACTCTATTCGCACTGGTCTCCATTGGAGGGCGGAGTTCAATATCGTCATCATCATCATATTATGGTTTTTTTTTCTCCAGACTTCTAACACATAAACAGTTATGATTGTGTAGGACTATTATTTTTCAAAATTTCAACAACTTAGATTAAAAATGGTTATTGTGCGTTGGCAATAGGATTGTCAAAAAATATTTAGTAAAAGAAAAAGAAGAAGAAAAAGAAAATAAAGAAAATAAAAAAATAAACATCTTCTTAAAGCTATTTCGCTATGTTTGTGAAAATTGTGACTATTTTGATTTAGTTTTGAAAAAAAAACAAATCAACCCATTTCTACATTAGATTTTTTAATTTTATATTCTAAATACTTTAATATTTGAATAAAATAATGAAAACTATGATGCTAAAGTGTGCTAATTTAATGCACCTAATATTAGGCCTATAAAATCATGGTACTAGGCCATTTCCAAAGTTTCAATTATGTATCGTATAACTCGGAAGATATCTGTCAAAATAATCTACTTCTAATATTTGGATAGTCCAATACGTTATAGAATTTCACAAGATTTTGGAATATCCATTATTTTTGAGATGATTAAGTCTACAAAGTGCACAATTTTGAAAAAAAATTAAAATTTAAAAAGAATAGTATCAGTAAATAAAGGAAAATTTTCAACAATTTTGGATACACTCAATTATTAAGTTATTTATGAGAATGTAGGGTTTGTCTTAACTATGAAAAGTTGTAAAAATAAAAATGATCTTCAAAATCTCCGTTTACATCGATGTAAGGGCTAGTTTACATTATGGTGGAGAAGTCCACCGGTCATGAATTCTAGGGGAATTCTAAATTTTGATTGGCCAAGAGTGATGCTCTTCTCCGATGGGGGTTTACACTACGGCCAAGAGTCCTCCGGTGGAGAACTTTGTGCATGGATGAAAAAATGACATGGCTGCCAATGTGGCGACACTTTTTGGAGGGGAGGTTCTCTGGAGGTCAAGTTTCTTGGGCGAGCTCAAAGCCTCGGACAAGAAACATGGCCTCCGGAGAACTCCAACTTGAATAAAATATTCATGCAATGCTTCTATTCTCATCCTACACTACCTACGCATGTGCTGTCCTAAACATTCCAAGGTCATTTTTGAAGGTTTAGGGCTTCTTTTTAGGCATTTTAACATGCTTCACTACATAGTGTTGCATGGTTTCCTAATGTTACGTTTAATTTGGAAAAGAATAAATTTGGACCATTTTTTACATGGTCAGCCCACTTTGACTCTCTAAAGGATGGAAGTTTTCCACAAGGACACATAATTTCTTTAAAAATCATTAACCCCTAAAGGACCACGACCACTTTCGCTCTAAAGCCAGTCCAAAACTGTCATTGCCAAAAAGAGACATGAAAATCACATTTTAAAGTGAATTTCGGATTTTCAACCATAAGACCTTTAAATAGACTTTATTATGAACATGCCGTATAATTTTTGGTTGCAATCCACCGCACGGATTGATAGATTTTAGTGTTTGAAGTCAAAACAATGGTTCATTTTCTTCCTTGCGTTGAGTAGATCAGCAAACTTTGACTTCACTTTGTATCAAATTTTTCCATTGTACAAGGTCTAAATCTTTTACCATTGTCTTAAGCATGATGTTGTTTCCCAACACACCATTTTTTAAAGGTAAAAAAAGGGTGTAGCATATTAAAATCAAGTGTGCAAGGAGTGGAGGTTCACAAATTGCCATTTCATGTTTTATTTTTTTGTGAACTACGTATGTATTTGAATAATAATCCAAACGGTCAGTAAGAAGGTTTTTACCACATATTGTTGTTGAAAAAATAAAAAGTGAAAAATATGAAGATCTCTAGGTTTTATGTAGAAAAGATGAATTTTTTTCCCCCCGTTGCCTGAAAAGGTGTGAAAATGTTTGACTTGGAATAAAATGCCTTTTTACACTAAAGACAAGATTTTTTTTTGAAAATTTCCAAGAAGGAAATATTATTTATATGTGTGAAAAATCTCAATGTCAATAGAAACTTTTGTCAAAATTTTTGGAGGTGCCCGAAGTCGCCACTTCTAGCTTTAAGTGGTATTAACTTTCAAACCACAAATCCAAAAAAAATAAAAAATATTTCTCTACAAAGCTCTTATCAAAAAAAAGGATTTTTTTTCGAATTGTAGGTACATGCCCAAAATCCAAAATGACCACGGGGGGACATTTGGTCCCTTAGAGGTTAAGAAAATAATGTTAACTACTTGTTTACCTTAATTTGGATGTCTTGTAGAGGTGGAACATTTTCAAAAAATTCATGTTATGAAAGAAGTTCCAAATTGTTGCCAAATATATTTTATTTTTTAATCAATACAATTTTTTTTAAATTTCATACAATGGTCATTTATTATCCGGTAAGGTTTCTACTATAGCCGGCTATGACCATTTTGTGAAGTAGTCTGATGAAGATATCTGATACACTTCTCCTTTAGATGGTTACACTACGGCCGGTCAAGACCTCTTCATGAAGTTGTCCGGTACACTTTTCCTCTAGGTGGTTACACTACGGCCGGTCAAGACCTCTTAACACATTTTTTTTATTGTCTTTTCCTCTTCTCCAGCGCATCGTCCCTTGCCTCAAATAACCATGTCTTGGGCATGCCTTCTTGACCGACCGGTGCACTTATTCACCTTAGTGTAAACAGGCCCTAAGTGTTAGTGAATACAAAAATACAATGTACATTTTTGGAATTACATGTGTACTATTGTATGTGTTCAAATGAAGGAATTTTTTTACTCATAAACATGAGTCTTAAAAGGTTAACCCAACCCTTTATTTATTTCATTTTTGAAAAAAACTAATGGCATCAAAGAGTATACTTAGTTATTTTTTACTTCATATACTCTCTGGCTTCACTTGTTGAGTTTATGCATATTAGAAGTACTAAATTTTATATCATTATGATTCACAAGAGTTAGTTCCTTGTACACCTATTTTTGAAGGTATTGAAGAAGTGAAGCATTTTTAAAACAATCAAGCAAAAGAGAGAGGTTCAAAAGTCACGAAACCACATTTTATATTTCAATGAATTCACTATCGTGTAAATTAAAAATCCAAAAACCAAGGCTCATGCCTCTCAATTAAAAAAATGAGAAAAACATTAAGACCTCTAATTTTAATGAGAAAATGAAGCCTACATTAGCACCTTGTTTGCAAAAGGCAACACAAGCCTGATCCGCATCGCCGATGATCAATAACCAAACAATTTCCCCAAGTAAATTAAGAAGCAAAACCAAGAAGGATCATGAAAAAGGAAACAGCTTGATGCAACCACATATGAAGAAAATACAAGCTTTATGCTGTGGAATGTAACCCGCTCCTAGAATCCGAGGATAAAAGAAGAGGAAGGTCAAGCTGTACACAGTACTCACACAATAAACAGGTACTTTCTAGACCGATGAACAGCCACTACTGATCATTAGTGTTGTCTTCAGATGCATCCACCCTCTACTCCAATGATCAACACCCTGATCTCCACTAGTCGCGCTCACTGATGGCTGTAAGGTGCTCGTCAATCTCTTCCGTTGATAGGACACGAAACTCTGGTTTTCCAGCACTGACCACGCCAACCTGTGATCAAAAGAATCCTCCAAGGGTTAAAGATTAAAAAATATAGTAGTGCTGGGGGCTTAGGTGCCCTGAGTGATACATTATTAGAATTCAGAAAGTTTGGAGACACTACCCAAACCATTCAACAGCTGCACTATTATTTCAGCAGCACAATAGCTTCAAAGGTTGATCTCAAACAGATAATCCCAGCGAACTCCAGTGAATTTCATCTCAGCTTCACTGAAAGCCTTCAAAACAGTACTGTATCTGGACACACCCAGTCTATGCTATGATTCAACTTGTTTACAGTGCCCAGTATGCATACATCATCCTTACACATACATGAATTGAAGTGAAGAACTGTTGAAGGGTTAAGAATTGTACCCTTCGTAGAACTAATGATCATTTCTACTGTTTTCCATGACGTCACAAATCGAGGCTACACAACAGTTTTCAGGGACGAAAGTATACCTCGATTTCGGTGGGCTTGAAGTCCTCCAGAAGAATTGATTGCAAGCATGAAATCGCGGTCTGTTGAACCACCACAGAGGCAAGAGTCATAGTACGAGTCAGTTCTCAGCAGATTAACAATTTCGAACGTTCAAAGCAGCTAGCACGGAGACTCACTTGAACGGTTTCCTCGTAAGAGAGTTGTGGATTATTCTTGATCTTCTTCTCGAGGAAATTCACTGCCTCTTGCTCCTTGGAACCAGAGCTGGTTGCCTGCATTATGAGCATTCGATTCATGCGAACAAGTATTATAACCATGGCTAGCCAGCTTGTGAATTATTCATGTTCCTCAAGAATTACGATCCATCTTCATTGATTAGTGCTGTAAATGTTTCATACGAGTCCGGAACTAATGACGACCAGCTGATTCACAATGTACAGTTTAAGAGCTATCACTCATGAGAATCTGGACATGGAATGCAACTAATCTAGCGAAGGAAACATACCTTGTAGCCAAAATAATGTCCAGCCGGGTCACACTTATATAATTGTGGGCCCTGTTCATCGTCAATGCCAATAAGCATAGCAGCTGCAAATAAGAAATTCCAGTCAGAAACCCTAAACCCTTAAACCATGTCTCTCCAGGAACAGAAGAACGACTTCAATTTCAGCACTTAAGTCAATCCATGTACAGCGCTCCTTACAGTTCCAGTTCAAAGAGCTTCACAACCCCTTAAACAGTTACCCTAAATATCCCAGACGTAATGGCACTGTTATATGTGTTTGCTAAAAACAAGCAATGAAACATGAATACGGATATCAGAAGGGGGAAGAATATGCTCACAAACACCAAGCGGCCGCATGTACGCATGCTGGGTGTAGACCTGTGACTTGTCAGCAAGCCTGTTCTCAGACACAGAAACCATGATCCACATTAAAAAAAACTAGGCCAAATGAAGGGTTTACTCATCTCATATCATTCAAAATGAAACTACCAGCATACCTCTTCGCCAAGTAATCCACGGGTATCTCATACCCCAACTTGAATTTGAACTCGGCTGCCTCGTGGCGAGCATTAAACACCAAAGACTTGGCATCAGCTGCATCCAAAACCCATAAAAATGTTAGCAAATTAGGGTTCAGGATTTTCTGACCTAGAAATAATTATTACAAAGACTCACCCGTCATGCCAGTCGCCAGAAGACCGATGTACTTGGTAATGGCGAACAGATGCGTGACACTGGTCTGATCCAGCAATTTATCCTGCAAATCACACCCATTCAAATCAATCAACCAGTCCCAAAGACATCCCCCAAACCCTAACCAAGCACCAAACATCTCACTCACCGGAACTTTCTTCTGCGTGACGAAGCACACGGATTCCTTCCCGCGCACGCCGATGGACGTGATCCCCGCTGCCTTCACAGCCTTGAACGCGTACTCTGCAAAACCCAGAGAGAAATCAGTGACTGAAACCCTAATCGACAGATTGACTAAAACCCTAATGGATCCGATCCCATCCGGCGCGTGAGGGCAGCAGCAGACAGGCACGAACCGACTTGGTAGAGGCGGCCCTCGGGCGAGAAGATGGTGATGTGCCGGTCGTAGCCGGCGCCCGATCCGCGACTCATGGTGCTGCTGATGAAGCAGACGAAGCGGGTCGGTGCGTGTGTGAGAACGAAGTGTATGTGAAATCTCTAAACTTCTGTGCTGCGCTGCGGTGGTTGCGCTTTGGAGAGACAACGGTGGTCGCGCTTTGGAGGGTTTCAATGGTAGCTGCGAGAGAGGCGACGTGAACTGCGACGACGATGGACGGGCGGAGGGTATCTTCCGGGTATCGTCTGGGTATCAGAGGACGGGTATCCGGGCAGACCAGGAGAAAAGGTCCCAAGCTGCCCGAGCTAAACCCTACACCATCCCCATTCAATCCAGTCATCGTGCTCTCAAAGCAACACATCACCAAAGAGAGGAAAGCCAACTAAAGCAATCACAGCTCGTTTCTTAAACCCTAGACCATCTTCGAGCTCTCAATTTCACACAATCTGGAGAAGAAATCGACTGTAGGAGTGGCGGTTTGGAGAAGAAATTGGCTGTAGAAGTGGAGGTTTTATGGAGGCAGGGGGGTTGTTCTTGTAGCTAGGGTTTGGAGTGATTAAGAGAGAGAGAGAGCTATGGCTTCGCTGCTCATTCCTTCGTCGTCGTGCTGCTGCTCGTCGCCGAAGTTCCTGCTGCACTCCCGCGGCGCCGGCTCCTCGTCGTCCCTGCTTACGCTGCTGCGCTCGCTCTGCTCCGCCTCGTCCTCGCACCGCAATGCGCACCCCTCGGCGCTCTGTCCGCCGCGCCACCTCTCACGCGCGTTGCACCTCGAAGCTCCGAATCCCGCTTTCCGCACCTCTGTCCTCCGCCGGTACCTCTTGGAAGCGCTCGTTCATTGAGTCTGCTCGAGTCGTCAATTCTTGGACGGAATTAGTGTATTTTTCGAAGATTTTAATGAGTTTTTTAAAAGGTTTCGGTTGCGGCAATGTAGAACCGTCCATGTATGTGGATATTTTTGGCGAGGTTTCAGCTGTTGGAATTACTCTCTCTTTGAATCTGGTTTGAGTCGTCAAATCTTTATGGAATGTGAGAACGTAATTTTGATGATACTTTTAGGTTTTATGATGAAGTAGATCAGGTTTAAGGTTTTGGTTGCGGAAATGTAGAGTCGTGACGTTTTTTACGCGAGGTTCAGTGGATGAATTCACTCTTTCTTTGTATCTGCTTGAGTTGTCAAATTATTTATGTAATTTGTGAACGTAATTTTGTGTTTTTTTTTTAATGGAATAGGTCAGAGTTAGGAGCCGTCCATATTTGCGGAGATGTTGTTTGAGAGGTTCCATTTTAGTGATGGTGAAAGTGTTGGCGGTGGCAGGAGTTTTGACAGGCTCGGGCATGTGGATACAGATGGCCAGAAGCGGGGGATTACAACGTGCAGAGTGGCCAGCGACGCGCTTGCTTCAGATGTCAAAGCCTATGACGCAGGCCAGATTCAGGTTCGTGTCAAATTTTAAGGTTGAGAGGATTTTGTAGTGTTTGCAGTCAGCTTCGGTTTGTGCAATTTTCTGAGTGCCGAGGGTTTCATGCAGGTTCTGGAGGGGTTGGAGGCAGTTCGCAAGCGCCCAGGGATGTACATCGGCAGCACAGGACCCAAGGGCCTCCATCATCTGGTCGGACTGAAGTTTACAAACAGATCCATTCGCCATTTTTGCATAGAATAAATTTGATGTTGGCTACAGAGGTTCGTTATATTGAGCTTTCTTTGTTTACTGTGCAGGTGTATGAAGTTTTAGATAACGCAATCGACGAGGCGCAAGCTGGATTCGCTAGTAATGTGGATGTGATACTGCATACGGATGGTTCTGTTAGTGTTTCAGACAATGGGCGTGGGGTAAGTCTGGACTCTTTGGTGGTTTCTTATCTAGGATTTTGTTGCTTGTCGTCAACTTGTTGAGTTTTTGATTGGTTTACTTGCAGATTCCCACGGATGTTCACCCGGTAACAGGAAAATCCGCGCTCGAGACTGTTCTCACGGTATACCATTCTCTCCCTGTCCTTGGTGTTTGGTAAGGTCGTATCGCTTCTAAGAGTGCATTTAATCTGAATGAGTATGAAAGGGATCATCTGTAGCACAATTTCATCTCCATCTTTCATGAAGAAACACGAAGCATCTGAACTAGTTTCATGAAGCTGTGTGCGCACGAATTTGGATTAAGCGGTATATTGGGTTGTGGGACTCAGGTTTTACATGCAGGTGGTAAATTTGGTGGGGACAGCAGCGGTTACAGTGTCTCTGGTGGTTTGCACGGCGTTGGTATTTCAGTTGTGAATGCCCTTTCTGAGGTACTCCGGTTTTGCTACAATTGCTATCTGGTTTTGCGTTGGAGACTGTAGTCATATGTCGGTGTTATTACTCTTGTAGGTTGTATAAAACTTTACGGGTCGTTCTGATTTAAGTTGGACTGGTTAGTGTTCTTCTTTTCAAGTTATTGTTTATGTAGCGCTTCTCATTTTTTGGAAACTTGGATTTTTTCAAAACTAAGCATCAATCATTTCTCCTGATTGGCAGAGGGTGGATGTTACAGTATGGCGCAATGGGCACGAGTACAAGCAATCTTTTGAATTTGGTAAATCTATAACACCTCTTTCCGACTCTCGGCTTTCAAGTGATCAGAAAGGACGTACAGGCACACGTGTGAAATTCCTTCCTGACAAGCAAGGTAAGTGACTAAAGTTTCTCTCGGTCATTATTACTGTGAAATTCGGAGATGTTAGCCATTTTGAAAGCAAAATCTACAACTACCAAACTAAAACAATACTGCGTATTAACTAAATCAATAAGCATTGGTAGCTCCCCGAATTGGCTCTTTGCGAGATAAAGACGCGAGTTCTAAACAGAAGTTTGAATGCTGTTGAGCTTTTACCCCAGGATGAGATCAAATCAAGCACAGCCCGCCAAGCAGTAATACGCAAGGGCTCTAAATAATTAGCTAATTGGTTTTCTGAGGATCCAAGTTATACATATACAAATTCATTAGCAATTAATAAAAGATGATAAGGAGAAAACAAGGTATAGAAACTAAACGATATAGTGCGTATAATCGAGCAGGAAAAAAAATGAGAGAACAAGAGATATAAATAAAATACAAGCCAAGACGACGTTAAGGGGTGTGGGGGGTGTAGGTGGTGTAGGGAAAAGCATTAGAGGGTTTCCCGGCTTTTAACTTCCATTATCCAAGAAAGAGAAGTTAAATCACCTACACTACCTACGCTGGGTAGTGTAGGTATTTCAACTCAATATCACACTAAACTCAAATTGCAAAATGTATCAAGTACACTATCGTGTTACACATCCTGATTATGGCAATGTTTTATGCAGTGTTTACATCGACTACTGAATTCGAGTACAGCACCATTTCTGGTCGTGTTCGTGAGCTTGCGTTTCTAAATTCTCAGGTAATCTTTATTTGGACTTTTTGAGAGGTGCTGCTAAGCATGAAATTTGGAGGTGCTGCATAAAATCTGTTCATGGCGTAGGTTTAACTTGTCTGGACATTTCTCATATCATGCCTCAACTCGTTAGCGAAATGTACGGAACCTGTTGGAATTGGTTGCTTCTAGATGGAGAAATTACATCTTTATTATTAATTTCGTGCTGCTGCATTCTTTTGGAGCGGGCAGTAGAGTGTTCACACTCGCACATGCTAGTCCAGTAGCACGCATTTTTTGATGGAACAACTTCATTGATGAGCTTTCGGTATAGGCTGGTTATAATGATATACAACCGATCTGTGCAGGTAACTATTAACTTGCAACAGGAGAATGCAAATCCAGAGAAAAGTCGGTCCAATACATATCACTTTTCTGGGGGCCTGGTTGAGTATGTATTGTGGCTCAATCACGACAAGGTATGTTTCATAGACTATCTGTCAGAAGTTTCTGAATGCGAGTATCAGTGTGTCATAGAGCAGACATGATGAGGGTTCACTGCGTAACGGACAGCCATCTTGAGTCTCCATGTTCTACGAGTCTACATTATAACGCAAGTTTGAATGCTATTAATGGATTGGGAGCTTACAGTGTTCTTTGTGATTTTTACAGGAGCGCTTGCACGAACCTATCTCAATTCACAGAGAAAGAGAGGGTGTTACTATCGATGTGGCCTTGCAATGGTCAGCTTCTCCTCTTGTGCTTTCCTCCAGAATTGCTTAGCAATTGAGTTCCGGATGTTGTCGCAACCGAATTCTGTAGAATGTATCAGATGTTGCACTGTGCATTTGATTCGTGATCAGGATTAGTGGATTGTGGGGTTGTTACTTTTGGCAGTTTAAATAACTTCGATTGAAGTTGTAGACAAGAGTACACTTAAGACTATGAATGCAGGAAGCACGTGTTGGACGCTGATCGAAAACATGCATGCTTGGGACTGATGTTTCTGTTGTTTTTGTCGTTGGTTGGGCCAGGACTGCTGATTCTTACACTGATACCATTTTAGGCTATGCAAATAGCATTCGAACATCTGATGGTGGTACTCATCTGGATGGGATGAAGGCTGCTATTACTCGCACGCTTAACTCTCTCGGTAGGAAATCAAAGATATTAAAGGTATGACAGTAGTTTGTTAGTATGTTCCTAAGATATTAAGGATGACCTATGTTGGTGTTTCATCTTATTGACATACGAAGAATTTGATGTTTCACGGAGAGGTAGCAGTATGAAGCGGAGAAAACCGTGGATTTTGCAGGAGAAGGATGAAAACTTGTCAGGGGAACACGCCAGGGAAGGTCTTACCTGCGTTGTCGCTGTGAAGGTTCCCAATCCAGAGTTTGAGGGGCAAACCAAGGTATTCTTATGCTCGGAAAGTTCTGAATATTTTCTTGGCTTGGAGGTCTTTATGTATGTCGTGATTAGGGTCGTATATTTATATGGACACCGTTTGCGTACTCTATATCGAAAGCAGTTTGCCAGGTTGTTGTGAAGCTGTTTGTTGTAGTGTTAGTCCCCATTGAGAGTATTCGGAGTTCGTTTTTTCTGCGTTAAACGAGGTCAGCTGTAAATTTTGCAGCACTTGTTTGAGTGAACTAAGGCAATACTTTCCTATGGAGTAATAATATCTGCATGGTTGGAGGCAGACACGGTTAGGAAATCCAGAAGTTCGACGAATTGTTGAGCAAGCAGTCCAAGAACTGGTGACAGAGTACTTGGAACAACACCCAAATACTCTGGAGGCAATATTATCCAAGGCTCTTCAGGCCTTTAGGGTGAGAAATGGCCCTTTATTTACCCCTCAATATTTATACGTTATTCATCTGTACGTCTCTATTTTATCTTGGTATCTTGATGTTTTTTCCTTCAGTATCTCAAGGCTACCTGTTGTCGAGTAGCTTATCTATTCAGATTCTGATTTTTTGATTGCAGGCAGCTATGGCTGCAAAGAAAGCAAGGGAGCTGGTGAGACGGAAGAATGTGTTAAAATCTTCTATGCTTCCAGGAAAACTTTCTGATTGCTCCTGCACAGATCCTAGAAACTCTGGTATGCAGTCTCTTTGTCCTCGTTTTCGTGCTTTGCACGTATGCATCTTGGGCCATATGTGAGTTTCTTATTTCAAGGATTTCATTGTATGGGACTTTCTGAGGCGATATTTCATAATCGAGGATTAATGTTTGTCTGCAACAGAGATTTTTATTGTGGAGGGAGATTCTGCTGGGGGCAGTGCTAAACAGGGTCGTGACCGCCGTTTCCAGGTGAGTTCTGTTTGTTAACCAAGATGTGCAAGGAAGCAACAATGAAGACTCTTATCTTTGATTATTCAGGTGTCTTTTAATTGTATGCGCGTTTCTGAATACGGTGGGTTTTTTTGTGGATGAGAGCAGGCGATATTACCATTGAGAGGGAAGATCTTGAATATCGAACGGAAAGACGATGCTGCTATTTACAAAAACCAGGAGATTCAGAATTTAATTCTGGCATTAGGCCTTGGCGTGAAGGTACACATATTTGGTCCGTTCCTCTGTAATCCAACTGCATATGGAGAGCTTCGGTGCTGTGTTTGGGAAGTCCATGTTCAATGGCTAGAAATCGATATTTACATTTGCTATTCCTTGCAGGGTGAGGAATTCAGCAAGGATTCTTTGCGTTATCATAAAATTATTATTTTGACAGATGCTGATGTCGATGGTGCTCATATTCGCACCTTGCTTCTAACCTTCTTCTTCAGATACCAGGTAATTGAGATATTATTTCAGATATCTGTATCTTTTGTGGTTTCTGAGCCCTATCTGAAAATGTTCTGTTGATAGTAGGCCACAACTACCTAGTAACGGCATAGTTTTTCGATTTCTAGTACCATGATATTTTCTTTGGTTTGTAACTTTTTCGGTTTTTCTTGACTTACAGAGAGCTTTGTTCGAGTCTGGGTGTATATATGTTGGGGTACCGCCACTTTATAAGGTATTCCTGTCTCCAATCCTTTTCTTCATGTATGTCGGGTACTTATGAGGATCGCGTGTCGACGTCTAGAGCATCATTTTGGAGATTTGATTATTCCTGAAACTTAAGGTTCTCGCCTAGAAGTTGACTGGGTAGTCTTGATGATTTTCACCTCCTTCTGACTGTTTTTTATCAGGGGCAAATCAATTATTTACTCGACAATAATTACTGTCATTCATGTTAATAGCCTCTTATTGATTGATTATTTCAGGTGGAAAGAGGGAAGCAGGCCCATTATTGTTTCAATGAAAATGATCTGAAGAACACATTGAAGACGTTTCCTAGCAATGCGTCATACAACATTCAACGATTCAAAGGTTTGTTGTCTTAATCAGCCGTGCGTATGGAAATCCTCTTGTCTTGCACGTTAATAAAAACATGCTAAACTGGTCTTATTTATGAGTGACGCAGGTTTAGGAGAGATGATGCCATTGCAATTGTGGGAAACCACACTCGACCCAACGAAACGCATGTTGAAGCAGCTGACGTTGGATGATGCTGCGGAGGCGAGCATGATGTTCTCAGTCCTTATGGGAGATAAGGTACTAATAGCCCCTCATGCCTCTTTCTCTTTCATTTACTGATCCCTTTCTCGTCATATTTTCACAGCATCAAAGTATTATTCTTCTTCTTTCCGCGCTGAGATAGTGACTTGTTCGTTTCAGGTGGAGCCACGGAAAGAGCTCATCCGAAACTCTGCATCACAAATGAAACTGGAGCATCTCGATCTTTAGAGCGATCGTACAAGCCAGTGACATCCGAACGACATCGTGTTGACTTAGCTAGAATTTCAGCAACCCCTTTGACGCTTCCCCACTTCTATCTGGGGTAAGAATGATATTGGTTAGTCAAGATGTAGATAAAAGGTTATGGTTCATCAGCACTAAATTGTAGTCATGTAGCCGCAGTCATAGTCCTAGTTCGATTCTACCGCAGTCAATGATTTTACAAAACCCCTCATAGTATGCCTTTGTCTCTGATTCTTTGTGAAAGGCAAGTCTGATGTAATTTTTGCGCTTTTTCTAAAGCTTCCGAGTTATTTTATCTCCGATATCCGGCAATGCTTATGGTGTTTGAACTTGACCAGGATTATTCTGCAGTGATGTGCTGATCCCTTGCAGGTCCCTGTTGGAGCAGATGAACGTCAAATCATGTGGAAATATGCGACGTAAGGAGGATGTGATCTCGGTTTCTCACGCAGTCGTTCCCGGGCTATATAAACCCCTTGGAACTTCTCCCCTACTCACCAACTCTGGATTTAATCGTGTCAGTACTAATCCAATGGCTAGTGATTGGGGGATGTTGCTAGCTGCAGTGTTCATGATGACGTTGAGTGGGTGTGTTTTGCAAGCGCAGGCGGTTTACAGCTCTCTCAGCCGATGGGAGCAAGCTCACGCAACGTACTATGGCGGCTCAGATGGACAAGGAACCATGGGTAAGTACTTAAGTTGATCAGTACATGCAACTAAGTAGATTGTGGACTGTATGTATGGTACTTGATTGTCATGACTCTTGAGAAGATTATGGACTCTGTTGAGATCGGTTAACTGAGATTACTTTGGTTGTGCAGGAGGGGCTTGCGGGTATGGCAATTTGTACAGTACAGGTTACGGTCTTTCAACCGCGGCATTGAGTGCACCGCTGTTCGACGAAGGCAGGGCGTGTGGAGCGTGCTACCTGCTCACCTGCGAAATGAAGGACACGAAATGGTGTTACAAGGGCGGCAAGTCCATCACCGTGACGGCCACCAACTTCTGCCCGAGCGGCTCCGAGGGCGGCTGGTGCAACCCGCCCCGCAAACACTTCGACCTCTCCTACTCCATGTTCACCACCCTCGCCCAACGAGCCGGAGGCGTCGTCCCCGTCAACTTCAGAAGGTAAACCAACAGCTGCGCTTGCAGTTCACATCATGATCTCCTCATGTTGTAATTCCTCCTCAGGGTGCCGTGCAGAAAGAAGGGAGGGATGCGGTTCACCATCAACGGCAACCCCTACTTCTTCCTGGTGACGGTGTACAACGTGGCAGGCGCTGGCGACGTCCAGAGGCTGTCCATCAAGGGCCCCACAACTGCGTGGCGCGCGATGGAGCGCAACTGGGGCCAAGTGTGGGAGTACAAAGGCGGCCCCCAGGGCATGGTGGGGCAGCCGCTCTCCTTCAGCGCCGTCACCAGCGATGGCCGCTACGTAACCTCCCCGAACGCCGCCCCTGCAGACTGGCGCTTTGGGCAAACCTTTGAAGGCCGAAACTTCTAATTTAGCCACAGTAGTGGGTCCTGGTACCAGTCTCTCTGTAATGACACGGTTTCTCCCTTTGTAGGGAAAAGCCTGAAAGAGAATAAATCATGACGCACGTGAAAAAACACTTGCCTCATCAATTCACACAAGACAGCGTACTCAACGGTCTTGTCACGGTGGAAGGATTTCCGCTTGGACTTGTACACGATGCATCCACGGCGCCACTGCGAGGCTTCAGGAAACTGATACAATTAGTGAGGCGGGCTACAGGTTTGAGTGAGCTACAGATTTGTGGCTGTCAGCTTTGATGAGTTCCAGTGTTGATTTATTATTGATTTTCTCTTACTCATGGACTAATGGACTTGACACATTCCATTCCGCCGTGCCATGGATGGGAGCTTGCTAAAAGTGAACTGCCCGCGTGCATCTCATTGTAATTATTCTTCATTTTTATTTCATTTTCTGCGTTTGAATGAATCAGGTGCGGATATGTTTTCTTTGTCTCTTTTCATAAAGTGCCATGACTTTCGACTTCATGACTACCATGACTTTCGACTTCATTTCTCAGCAACACTTTGGCACCCAGTTCATGTTTCTCCAAACCGATTTTTTTTCTTTTAAACTAACTTCTTTGGAAATACAATGCCTAATTTTAGTATCCAAGCTTGTAAAATACAATTCAACCTAGAGATTGGAAATTTTTTGGAGAACATCTAACGGTGGATGGAATAGATTGTAGTGTTTAAAGTTACCGTATATTGGTAATGAAAATTGTGGACTTTGGAGGGTATACTACTTTATCCATCAATAGATTCTTGCAAGAATTTTTGTACTTTGAATAGAAGAGGTTCACATGTGCACTAGGTTGACAGCTAATTCGCATTGGCATATCAGATGTGAAAAGAACAGTTATACATGATTATTGATGATTTTCTTGCTTTTGTCTACTTGATTGTGTACAAAGAATGTTCCAAACTAATACGAACTAAAACGGAAGTTTTGTATGCAATGAGAGAGATCAACAATCACAAAACAATGCAAAATCTCTTAAAGACTAGTTTCAATCAAAATTTAAGACCAAAATGATTTTGCATGTGTATGAAATACAACATAGTATGCGGCATGGTATTCATTTTATTTTAGTGTATTTGTTGTATTTTGTGTTGTATTCCTGGCTTTTCCATGAGTTCTACAATTCTAAATTTCAATCTGATTTTTGGAGAGTGTACATGTAATGTGTGTGCAAATCTGAACTTCAATTTCCGCAACCTAATTCCTCATTGATTTCATGCAGATTGTGTTTAAACACCTCTAGAGTCCCATTTTGGGTCTCATGGGCTCCAAACGGTTAACCCTTAAGGTTGATGGCACACTTGTACACGGTGTATACACCTTTCTTTGAAATCATCGATGGTCAACGAGATCCCTTAGGTGGGTCGAAAAATCTAGTCCACACATACCGCCTGCAATGGCCCACCTACAAACAACGATAAATTGGGAGAGCACTTTCTACATGGAAATATGGTGGAAATATTGCTCTGCCTGCACCAAATCTCCTTTCCTGTGACTATGTCGGATTGCGGCTCAATGTCTCATTGCATTCGTTGAAAGCGCATAGATCCGTGCAAGTTCTTGCAATTCACTAATCACCCAACAACAAATTATTGGTGAAGCTATTTGCAGAGTAATTCAAAAGTGACCACCTATGGGCTTGTTGTCCCTAAAAGGATCATGGTTACCCCCAAGTAACCAATTGAAATCCATAAGCAACACTTGTGAATCCAACCTACTTTTATCCTATTACCACACATTCACCCATCTAAATGGTGGTTTGCTATTAGTCTTTTTCGCTTACATTTAGTTGATGTTGATATGGGATATCTATCGGCGGTCACTGGCTAAACATGGCAGCACACTTTGAAAATTCATAACTAATTCACATTCACTGAAAAGTAAATGTATTTTTATCAATTGTTATTTCCATATATTCACATTGCTTAACTTCTTGGTTATCGAGGGGTTTATCTTATTTACACGTATTTTACACATATAATGTCGAATTTGAACATGATAAGGTTGAGATAATGAAATGACTTCCAAATGAAAGATGTTAGTCAATGAATGATTTTCAATCCGAAGGTGTAAGTCTTGCTAGACTTTAGTACTTTTTTGGTATTCTATAGAGTAAAATACCTCCCTATTTACACGAGTTGGATTTTACCTCCCTGTATATATGATTACCAACTGACGTTTAAGGTTAAGTGCCATGGCATATGACCATAAGTTGACTCTTATACTAAATACAATACCTTAATAATCCACATTACTTTGAATTACTGTAATTAACACGCTCCATTTCAAAAGAAGAACCCACTCATTGAAGAAAACAAAACTCAATAAAAGAATTTTCCTTTTCCTAAAAGTGAAACATGTCACCATACTTTATGGTCTTATGCTAGTAATTGGAGAGAATTATTGGTCAACTCTTTCAGAACTTAGGAGACTATGAGAGGAGCTTTAGCATGCATTAGGTAGGGCCCAAGAGAATTGATTGCCATGCATTTCATTGGTGCCGAAAAAGGGAGTATGAAATTCCTCATGCTCTTTTTCTTTCCATAGTTAAATCTCACCCTGAATTTTTCATTTCTTTCCTCTTTAGGAAGGACTTTCAGGAAAACTCTAATATCCGAATCTTTTTCATAAAACAGAGCTATAAATAGACGAGAAAAAAACAGTGGTTACAAGGAGCAGGGATCCTGTTATTCCTCCAGGAATAATTAGTTGATAACTAATCCACCGACACGGAGCCAAGTCCGCTACAAGGTCAATGAATAAGTAACAAGCAAATGATCTGTACAAAAAGAATTTAAGTCCGCCACCGATACACATTGAGATCCCACATTCCATGCTAAAATAGGTGAGTGGAAGATAACAAATCCCAACCCAGTTCCAGAGCCTAAGGATGTATGCCCGGGCGCCAGTTTCCATGTCTTTGATTCAAGGACAACGACAGGGAAACTGTTTCTGTTGTCCGGGCCTCTATCTAACAATCACCTTTTTATCACCTAAGTATGTACAAACCCCCCTCTAGTTGCAATAATTGTCAGAAATTAGTAGATTAGACACACTTGAGAAGGCCGAGGGATTGTCTTCTCACCTGGAAGGCATAAGCTCCATAAGAGATCTCTTGGAACTGCTTCCACATCTTCCTTTGCTAGGTGTTCTTGTCCAATCAATAATGAATGTACAGACCAAAAGCGTCTAGGCTCCAATTTTCCAGGCTCCTGTACGCAATCCAATGGTTTCTTTTTCCAACCTTTGAGCCTTCATGTTTGAGGCATGACTATGTGGCGGGTCTGAGCGGCGGCGGCGCACTGATGCTGATGGACTGTGAGCGTATCAGCGTATCGACGAAGGCGTTGCCTGTCAATGTCAGAAAGCAGAAGGGGAGGCTGAATCGGCAAATGCGCAGCCTCAACCACCAGAAAGTATAAAAGCGCAGCTGCCTTCTCGTATGCGAAAGCTGCTTTGGTAAAATTCTCCATGTACTGCTCAACCTGAGACATTAGACATGCCACCCTCATCAGGAAGTCGTTGCAAAGGAGAGAAAGGCGGCAAATATTCATCAGGATTGATCTCGTGCAAACTCTTTCTTGACCCTCGAAAGACAGCTATCACTGCTTTGACTTAAGTATGAAGACCACCAAGCTCTTCCAGGATGAGACCACCAAGCTGTTCTGGTGATCTAATAAGTAATTCGAGGGAGGAAAGAGTAGTAAATTAAATCAAAAGCGGAGCTAGCTTATTGAAACTTTGGGTGATAACGATGAGCTGAAAATTGTAAAGCGTCAATGTTCCATATAAGCAAGATCAGAGGAGTTGAGAGAAGTGTTCAAGTACCGCTCCAGTCCTGCCGAGGGCAAGGGCCGTTTGAAAAATTAGCTCGATGGCATCCGGCATCTCTGCAGAGGCTGCAATCGACCAACTCCGATAGGTTTGAGAACAATCATGACTAAAATCTTCTTACGAAGCAAAACTGGACAGCGCCCACTATACACCCACATTAGTCCACCCTTAAATTTTGGCAGAACATGCGGCTTTTGCTCCCGAAGTACGGATTTTCAAAATAAGAGCATCGCTTACCATTACCACTGCTGATATGCACTGCTAAGGATTCAGCTCGCTCAACAGCAAAAGCAAACTCCCGTTCCATTAAGGAACAAGTATTTGCAACCGATCGTTCCTGGCTTTCAACATTTTCTGAACCATCCCTTGCTTTGCTGCTGCTGGCATTTTCGGAATCACCCACAGTTTCTGCCCAAATTTGACAGACTCGAAGTGTTTCTCTCCAGATTGCAAGACACACAAGCTGAATTGAGAACGACTCGAGGCTCTGTCCCGCATTCATCTGCAGAAGATAGCAACCACATGATTTTGAGTACCTTCAAAAATATCAAAAGATTTCAATTATGTTCACAGCTACATTGAAGAAAAACCAACCTTATCTGTGGCGAGTTCTGTGATAAGCCGTGCACATTTCTGAAGAGAGGAAAGTCGAGTGGGCGGATGCTGTGAAGGGCCCTCAACTTCTTGCGAGCTGTGTGATGGACCTGAGCTATTACTAGCACCACTACCAACTCCTCCAGAGCTTGTTGTGCCCACGTTTACATTGTTTGCTTTCTGAGGAGAACCGCTGATTCCTGCTTTTCCTGTGTACTGTATTCCACCAACATCGGAAGCGCTTAATGACATCCCAAGGTTCTCTGATGATGTTAATGGAGCTGTCACGAGAACGTACTCCCGTTCAATTGTATCGATGGAATCTACCAAAGCACCTGCAAGCATTGCACCACAAGAGAAAACGAATGTGCTAAGACGAATAATGAAAGGCCAAACGACCTGCGTAGACAAATATATATTTATAAGAAGATATACTAGTAGCTCAAAGAGCTTAAAACTGTCGACGTGTACCTCCATTAAAAAACAAAAGAATGGCTTGTAAAAGGCCCTTTGCAAAATGCAAGGGAGAAAATCAACACCTTTCAATCTCCCATACGAAGACTTCTGATAACCACGAGCAATCACGGGAGATGCAACTGTACGGCCTCCTAAACTCAATAAAAAAATGTGAGAAAATGGATAGTATAGTATTAGAATAGTATCACAAAAGACTAAACTTGAAGTACAAGAATGCTTATTGATGGAACATCATATAGCCCTGAAGAAAGCGATGCTACCGAAAAACTCCGGAATGAATCTTGAGCTCAACCTATAAACGACCGTCTACTGGTGAAATAGACTGGCGGAAGACCTCTCAAGTGCTGTGACTGACGGTATCTTTTGAAACTGAAAAAACAAAGAGATATTGCTTGCTTGTACACACAGTAACATATGGATAACATATTTTTCAGCTTCAGAAACTGAAACGTGCGATGCAAATTATTCGAAAGCAGAGGATAGCTCCAGAGGACAGTGTATCCGTACCTGTAGTAGAAGAACCAGCGTGGGTAGAATTGTAATCAGCCTCCATAACTGCACTTTCGTCGGCACCTCTGTACAAAATCCTGGACCTGTCGTCCATATGGTCTGGTGCAGGAAAGCCCATCCGAGTTGGGGGCGAAAGACCTGTGTTCATTTTCCTTCCGGTAGGTGGAAGGAATGGGCTGCTGGATGGTGATGCCGAGAACAAAGGGGGCCTGGAGAACGATAACTTTCCCTCTACTGAATTTTGTTGCTCATCGTCCAGTATAAACGGAAAACAATCCTCCTGAGAAGTCTCGCTTGCTTCACCAGTCCCTCCAGAAGTGCTCCCCGCTGCTGGAGTGTCCTCTGCCTTGGGCCTAGAAGCAAAAGAAATATCACAACTTAATTACAAACACCATTGTAGAAAAGCATAATATAATCGACAAAAAGAGTAATGAATACCTCAGTGATCCCATAAAAGGGTGAGCGAAAAACTCCTCAAACGCCAATCGTTCCACTGTTCAGCAGCAATCAATTTCCCCGCAAGAGTCACCGACCTTTCCAAAGCTCATGCATTTAAATTCAAATTAAGAGTCCACACAACTCCATCATAAGTAGAAAATAAGTCACACCTGGGTCACGCCGCAGTAGTTTGCGGCACATGTCCATGCAATCAGGGTGTAATTGACCCACGACTGCATCTGGAAAGCGCAGTTCAGTCGATTTTATAATATTTTGAAGCAACTGCTTAACACCACGAGCAAATATTAGATTTCAAATTACCAGGTATGTATTCCATCCCAATCTGTAGAAAATGCGATATATTGTGGCCAGAACAGATGTGGCATTACCTGAACATGATTGTTCCCACTGAAAGGAGGTCGTCCAGTAACTAGCTGAAAAAGAATTGCGCCCACACTCCAAAGATCTGCCTGCAAGAACCCCAAAATCAAGATAACATAGTCTGAATAACCAAATAAAACAGACCAAATCACAAAAGCCAACTCAAATTCCACGCAAAAGCTAGCACCTCGCACAAGAATACTCTGTTTCCATTAAGAGTGCGCACAAACATTTCACCTTAAACCATACAAAGTCACTCCACAGATGGATTCAGTCACAAAGCACATCTTTCACATTCCATCGCACATCTTTCACATTCCATCGCACATCTTTCAACATCGAAAAATCACGACTCGTTCGATCCACACAAAGACATCCTTCAGACAAAAGGCTTAAAGAATTCCAAATCCAAAGGGTCAAAACGATTACCTTTGCGTCATATCTCTTCGACTGGAGGATTTCTGGAGCCATGTACAAAGGAGAGCCACACAAGGTCTCCGCCATGCCCGAAGGCATAAGTAACCTAGCGAATCCGAAGTCCGCAATCTTCAGTACCGCATGGTCATCGTTTGTGGACAACAGCAGATTCTGAAAGCCAAAGAGCGTAATTATACTGTCAGATAATCTCACGAAAAAATCACACCTCAGTTATAAAAATAAAAATTCAAGCATCTGATTTTCCTTTAAACACGCTCAATTCGAAACAATCACAAAAAAAATCTCAAAAACTATAGGAAAAAACCCGACGAAGGAAAATTCACAATCTCAAGGAAATCGTAAACTCGCTATCAAAAAGCATTCTCAAACACTATCAAAACCAGAAATAAACCTGCAGAAAATTAAGAATTTCAAACACAGCCTCATTCCAACCTGCGGCTTGAGATCACGATGAATCAAATTGTTGTTCCGAAGCACCTGCAATCCAGCCGCTGCACACACAGGCAACCAAAATCCGTCCACTCCATAAATTAAAAAATCAACAAAGTTGACAAGAATTCTTTTGATGCTTCTCTTTACGTCAAAAAAATCTTTCTAAACCTAAAGAGAATCAACAAAAACTAAGGAAAAAAACCATACCGAGCTGCTTCATGAAGTGGCGTGCCACGACCTCCGTGACCGTGCCATGCCGTTGGAGGTACGCGGCCAAATCCCCGCCGGCGCAGTACTCCAGCACGAGGTAAATCGACTTCGGCCCCTGCACTCACCACCAAAACCCTAAACCATCACACAAAAAATGAAAACACCGAAACCAAAACCCTACCGACCGGAATTAGGGTTCCGCACCTCGACGATGTCGTGCAAGCGGATGATGTTCGGGTGCACCGTGCGCTTGAGGATGGCGATCTCGCTCCGCAGGCTCTCCTGCAGCTTCTTGTTGAGCTTCTCCGTGGCAATCTCCTTGATGGCCACCACGTACGCCGGGTCCGCCTTGTGGTGCGCCTTCCACACCACCGCGAAGCTGCCCGCGCCAATCTGCTGCGTCACGACGTAGTCTCCGATCATCCGCTGCTGCTGCTGCCCTCCTCCTCCTCCCAATCCTAATCCTCCTCCGTGGTAGTGGTGTGGATGATTGCGCCCCGCCATCTCTCTCTCTCTCTCTCTCTCCGACAAAGAGCGTCTCGGTGTTTCCCCTCTCTCTCTTATCTTTTGGATCTTCCCGGTCACGTTACGTTAAGCCTTAGCTTATTACTTACATGCAGAACCTCTGCTGCTCATTGCTTCTCTTCTCGTGCCTCCTTTCCTCCCGCATTTACTGCAGGGAATCTTCTTCTCGGGTATATTCTTGAAATCTTCCTCCTGGGTAGACTTGGTAGTCTTCCTCTTCTGTAGACTTCAGTTTTGAGTTTTCGTAGATGTAGTTTCGGAGGGACTACTTGTGTATGTATGCTTTAGCGTTTTTTATTTTTTCAGCTACACTAAACATCGCATTTAGTGTAGCGCCCAGTAAATGACTTGTAAATGCTATAAGTTTTTACTCTTGATGCCAATTTTTACCAAGAGCACAACTCTCTATAGTATTCAAATAAGAGGATCATCATAAACATAGTTGGTAAAAATATTAACTTAAAGTAAAAACTTATAGCATTTACAAGTCATTTACTGGGCGCTACACTAAATGCGATGTTTAGTGTAGTGGACCCTCGTTGTCCTCAATGGAATATGGGCAATCTAGTTAAGTACCTAGTTGAGTCCTTGTCTCAAGTTAAGTACCTAGTTAAGTCCTTGTCTCTAGTTAAGAACCAAGTTAAATCCTTGTCTTCACTTAAGTACCTAGTTAAGTTCCTATCTCCACTTCAGTTCGTGTCCTCCTCCTTGGAAACTCTGCCCCATATCTCCTAGTTAGGTCCTTGTGGTCCTTCCGTGTGGCTTCATCGGAGTTCCTGAAATTGTGCACGTGGCTCATCGTGGTGATTCTAATTTGTTTTTGTTATTATATGTAGGAGAGGGGACAAAGCCTCACCACGTGAAGCCACGTGTACAATTTCAGCAATCGCGCTGAAGCCATGTGGAGGGACCACGGGGACTTAATTGGAAGATATTGGACGAAGTTTTTGAGGAGAACTAGGACTTAACTAGGAGCCCAACTGGAGACTTAACAAGGGATTTAACTCGATACTTAAGTGAGGACAAACTTGGAAGAAGAAGAAGGAGAAGGCTAACTTGGGATTTCATCGGGACTGCCATGCTCCGTTGAAGACAACATGACCACTAGTTTTACGATATTCTCTTTCATTACAGATGATTTTTTTATTCATTGTGAATGTATGGCCATTTCAAGTCTCAAATATTGGCACTGCTTTGGAAATGTGGCACACATAGGATTATCTTTACAAACTCACATCTGACTAAGCACCAAAATAATATATGCTCCTTTAAACATCACAACTTTGTTGTCCTTTCTATGTGAGTCCTTTTGTAGCAAATATTGAGGGGCGGTTGACACTACACACCAAGAGCCATGACCAAGGAAAATGGATTAACTCCATGGTCACACCTCATGGTCACACTTCAGAAAAATATAATTTTTAAAGCCCTTGGGCGGCTCATTAAGTGTTAACCGAATTTGGACCGGGAGCCGGAATGACCATGTACTAAAAAGTAGGCATGCTGATTTTTTTAATGAATGTCTAAAAAGGGCAGTTTAGCCTAAAAAATGAAGACAGGAAAACAAGCCAAAAAGACAAAAAGGGTGGTCGCCATTGTATCTACAATAACGTTGGGCCCCCTCAAAAAATCAAAAATCAAAATCAATAAATAGTAATAATTTAAAAATAATAAAACGGCATTTTGAGGCCCGTGGTCTCCTTGTTCAGCAATGAGAGAACCCTTTTTGCCCCTCTCACCGCAAAATCCGGGGGACCCTTTAACATTATCCACTAAGCCTATTTCTAGGCCTTTTCAGGACCTCAAATCCTTTGGTCACTTTTCTTTTTTCTTCGTAGTGTAAATCGAAGTCATCCCGGCACGAGTTGATGGAGCCAATCACAAATTTTAGAGGTGCATGAGACGAGTTCTTGGTCCGTAATGTGAACCGCCCCTGAATGTCATATCTTTGTCTAAATTCGACAACATAGCCATCCTTGTGGTTGAACGCCTTTTCAGACACACATAAGTTTATGCTTCACCTGACAACATAGCTAAGGTAGTTATGCCTAAAACCGCCAATGTCCCATGGCCACCGCCTACTTTTTCACCAAAAACCGCCACTATTTGCACATGTAGCCAACTCTCTATTTTTAGTGGCGGGAGAAAAGGCTAGGGTGGCATGAATTGGATGCACAATTGGTGGTTTTAGGAAAATGGGATTTTCTAGACTTATTGTACATGCAAGAGTGGAGAAAATGGAATATTTCTAGAATTAGTTTAAGGTTGACTCATTGCCGGTTTTTAGTTGTTATGCATGCAGTTTTAGGCCATTTGTGGGAGGGTCATGGCTTCCACCTATTGACGGGGACCCAACATTCTTCACATGACTCTTTGAAAAATCATAACTAATTCACATTTAATTGGAAAAATATAAAATCACTTGGGTTGAATTTGTAAGTCTATTGGTGACTACTGAAAAATAAATGTAATATTGTTTGGGCTTTCCATACATACACATTGCTTAACTTGGCGGTTTTAGGCATAACTACCTTACTCTTGTTGTTGAATGTCCTTTCAATAGGACAACAGTTCATGCTTTATTTTAATAGCTACTTTTTTTTGTCTCAACACTAGGCACCCATTTTATTCCTAGTATTTTATAATAAGTGTAAATTTTAGGAATCAAATGGATGCCGAATTTTGAAATAGAGGAAGTATCACATATGAAGTTACTTGGAAGTCAATTGGAGTCCTTATTATGGAAGAATTTGGTGGTCTTTGAACTCAAGATTTTAAAAAAGAAATACTAGAAGTCATGTTGTACTAAGATTTTGATATGCCTTTATTTTCCTTCGAAATGATTTTAGATATTCAGAGCTTATTTTATTCATGCACTGAATGAAAAAAGAGGACAAAGTTCTTTGTGTCTTTGCCACACTTTCTAACAACTCTATTTTCTTGTATAATAATTATTTTCTTTACCCCCTAGAGACCAAAAGTTTTGAGGTTGGCTTCCAGTGATTTGGGGTAGCTTACAGTAGTTTCAATTTTGATCTTGAATTTATGAAATTCATGTTAAAGATGTGGGTCACTAGTAACTTCCTGGTGGTTTTATTTGATTGAAAACACGTGCACAAAAGTAAGATTATAGGTTTTGAATTTCAAACAGAGATATTGGGTAGGGCGGGCACAACGGGTACGGTCAAAGCAATTTTTGGAGGCAAGTAGCAGTGAAGGAAAGTTTTTGGCAACCCTAATTGTTTTTACTTTAAAACGCTTAAGAGTTAAGGATTTTACTTTCTTTTTAAACAGAAGTTCTCCAAATAGAATAAGGCATAACCATTCAAATTTTTAGATCCAAAAATTCAAATTTTTAGATCCAAAAATTGATTTTTTTAACAGATAAAATAAGTTTTCTTAAGTAAATGGCTTCTTTCTATGCCCCTAATTATTGCAGGTCCAATTTTCTTATTCTAAACACCTTCATTATTGAGATTTTGGTGGTGTGCCATGACCTAACTCAAGGTAAAACATAGATGCAAAAATTTATGCAATATGTAGTAGCAAAACATGATAATCTCTTGATTCAATGTATGATGGCCTTGTTTGCTCATGGAAGAAAAAAACCACATCGGACTCTTCAAATGGATGTATCTTGCAATCTCTGAGGTCAAAGCTTACAAAAAATTTGAGGTGTCTTTTTACAATATTAAACTTGAAGATTCTACGGTTGAAAATAGTTAAAAGGTGTTTCAATTGGACTTGCAATGTCTTAGTGCCCTAGAGAAGCAACCTTTGGGGTGGTTTTGGTGAAAAATAGTCTTTGTCCTTTGGGGTTACATTCTACTTTTACATTACATTCTAGAACTTGAGGCAATTTCTTGGGGTTTGGGAATAATCAATAAGGGAAGCTTGCACTCATATTGAAATAGCTAGAAGTGATAGTTGTAGTATGCGACAATACATTACATTGAAATGGACTCTCATCGATTATGGAGTAATATTCAATATTCAGATTGATGTCATTCAATACCGTAGGCAAACCTCTAGTTCGGCACTTCCATGCCGAATAACTAATTAAAGTGAGAAAAGGTCATTCCACATCCAAAATAAAAATAAATTCATTTCCAGCAAGAAATCACATATTACTGTATTTAGTACATTTAACAACCGTTGGGCTTCAAACCTAAGACCTTGGGGTTCTGAGACAAAGCCTCCATGCATGCACAACCTTGAAGGAATGCTTTTCCAAGCCCCACTCCCCTTTGATGTCTTCCACTGTGACAATAAAAATATATAATTTCTCTAGTTTCAACAATTTCATTACATATTTTCTCACTTAATTCGGCAAGCATTTTTCTAATTAATATACGCCGAACTAGAGGTTCACCTACGATATCCACATAGATGTTACTAGAGAGTCATATGAGTGCAGTAATCATATATCCTTAAAATTGGAAGGATTTTCTAGATATACGAGGTAGCCCACGAGTAGACTCCTAACCTAAGTGGGAAAAAATTGTATTCGATCATTTCTACCAATCCGAATACGGAACTAACTCTGACTTGAACGCCAGTTTATGATACATAAATCCTTGAACCGAAGTCCCAGCCGAAGACTCTTACGCGCCTCGATCGCGAATGCTCGCCATGGCTATCTCCGCCGTCGCGATTCATAAACTATCTCGTCATCAAACCTGGATAATCCTACATCGCACGATGACTCGCGGACAATTTCTTGCACAGCGCCTCATGCATTGCCCGCGCCCGCGACGCAGCATCATCCGTGTCATCCGCATACAAAAACGAGGAGCAATGCAGGTCGCGCCAGGCGCGCCCGTCGTCGAAGTTCATCTGGTAGCTGTGCGCGTCGTAGTTCATCCACTCCGCTCCGGACGTGGACACCCGAGGACGCCGGTACTGCGACCTCACCTTGCGCACCAGCTGCTTCCAGTACGGCGGCTTCACGTACAACTCCTCGTTCACGTCAACCTGCCACTTCCTGTCCGCGGTCCGCACCTCCACAGTCGTCGTCGTCGTCGTCCTCCTCCTCTCCTCCTCACGGCAACAAAAGAAAATCGACGCACACACGGATCTCAACCTCTCCAGCTTCACCTCCTGATCCGCCGCAACTTCCGTGCTCAAGCGCACAAACGGCGCTCCGCTCGAGGACAGGCGCCCGCCCATCGACCGCCGCGGCTTCAAGAAGCTGCAGCACCCGCTACTCCTCCCTCGCTCCTCCTCTCCATCGCTGTCCGTCTCCTCTCTCCAAACCTTCCTCGCTCTCTCCGCCCCCTCTTCCTCTCCATACCATCCCTCATCCACTGCCTTCAACGGCGCCATTGCAAACAATGCAGATCCCCAAATCAACCTGATCTCATCTCGAAACCTAAGCAGCCCTGAGCAATGTACTACAAGTAACGATCCCAGACACACTCTCTCCTTAATCACAGAATGGGGTTATTGTAATGTGAATTCTAGAAGCTTTGCAGTTCTTTCTTCTAGACCGTTCTCACCGAGACAGGAAGGGTTCAGAACTCTGTCTCCGAGACAAGAAGGGCCTGCAAGGATGTGAGATCGAGAGCAAGAGTTTGTGCGAGAGATTTGAGCGAGAGCTTGTGTGAGGTGAGTTTAACTTAGACATGCAGGTTGAGAACGAGCAGATGACGACGACGACCAGTGGTTTGCCATTTGAAATACTTGCCTTTTACTTTACTTTTGCTTTTGGGGGACTGAAGTCAGAGTTGTGTGTAGTTTGCTTTTGGATGAAAAGAAGGAAGATGTGGTGTGGAATTAGCGGACTCGTTGTTTGTGAGCTTACGCCTCTTTATATGAGCGAGGAGGGGTTTACTTTTACTTTTACTTTTACTTTATTGTCTTTTATTTTAATTTTCAAGACACTTGTTGTCATTAGGCATGCGGACTTGTTAATTTATAGTATTAGTAGGTAGATTTGTTTACACCAAATCTTGCATGAAAGGCACCAAGATTAGCACATTGAATTTGGTGATCTTCATAGTAATTTTCCACCAATTTTGACTGTGAAATGAAACCAACAATTTCAAGAAGAAAGCAAGCAGTTGTGGTGTATGTAATAGAGTATTCCTAAAATTGGAGGAATGACTCCAATTGTCACCTTCTATCTTAATACTCTTGTGCTCGGAATACATGGAAAGGAGACATAGCTTGGAAAAGTGTAGGAAAACTACTCATGAACTCTTGGAGTGTACAAGGTACTAAGGAGAAGTTTTGGCTAGCATTGATAGGATCCAAGAATATTGACTGCCATTACTACTCTTACATTTCATTGTCACAAAGGGTGTCTGTCTATCCTTTTCAAAATGCTTCGTACGAATGGATGATAAACCCTCAAAATCGAGGGAGTTGTCACAATGTCCGTTTCAAATCTTTTTCATCCTCTTTTTTAAACAACTTCAAAGATATTAATCTCTTATTTTTGCATAGAAAGCTGATACAGCACCCAAAGTTGGGTGGGTGGGTTGTCATGTGAGGCAGGAGTCCAGTTGTCAGCCTAGCTGGCTCCACTGGCTACAGAACATGTCGATGAGATCCCAATCCAATAATACACAAAACAGCATCCAATAAAAGACCATTACTATAAGTTAAGGTCGGTACTTCGTGAATTCCTCGTGTTCTTTCCGAATCTTCATGCCTATACCCTCATATTCATTACAGTATTTAATATGCCTGGATTATCACATCTAATTCTGCAGCTTCAACCACGTTACTGTACGAATGTGTTGCATCTGATAGAGGGATCTCTTTATTTCATGTGGACGGATGTCATGGAGGGTGGGCCATGGGTAGGCCTCTTTTTCTGCCTTTTTAAATTTTGGGGGTCTAGAAGCTTAATTTGGAATTTTTGGAGCCTGCCAAAATTACTTGCGGAGGGTCCGACTTGATCTAATTAGGGCCCTCCTCCAACATAAAAATGGGGGCCAAGTTTTGTCCACACCCCCTTCTCTTACCATCCGTCTATATGGTTTAAAGAGATCCCTGATAGAGCTATGGTGAAGTTACCCCATACACGACAAGTTAACCTTAGTAAGCTCATGCACAAGTGTGCGGATGAGCCTCTGTTGGAGCCCCAACAATTGGTCGTGGGCCCCACCAAACAAATGGTAAATTTGGATAAAATTTTAAAAGTGTAAATTGATTCCCTGTATAAATGCGTTGGGAACTCTGTAGGAACGGGTGAACGCATTGGGAACAGGGGAAGGTTGGGGTAACACATTTGATAACACAATGGGGAATTCTAGGAAACATCATGGGAACTCATCGGAAAGGCAATGGGAACATTGTGGTAGTATTATGGTTAAAAAGGTAAATCACAAGAGGGGTAGCCAAAGGGTTTTGGTTAGGAACCATATCAAATTTTACCATGAAACTGGTGTGGGCATGAGGAGCCCAATCTGGACTTTTAGGGACCATATCTAGGAGATGAAGCGCCATATGGTCGTCATGTGCGTTTACTTTGTGGGGGACCATATATACGGTCATGTATCTTACTCTTAACATACAAAAAATGTATTCAAATTTAGCAAGACATACAACTTTGGATTGAAGATTTTTCAAATAACATCTTTCATTTGGAGGCCGTTTCAATATGTGGACCTTATCATGCTCAAATACAACACCATACATGTAGAATACATGACCAATTTGCAACTTCTCAAGCACGTAGTAGGTGCAATAATGTTCTAAATTAGAATTGTCTTGTCTCATTGGATTGGGCTCAACACAAAGACAAACTCTTATAACAACTGTTTACATCAATTTTTACACCTTGTATGTCAAATACACAGAAAACATCATGTTGTAACCCAAGTGTGGCTTATCATACCTTTAAGGGTTAAGCAATGTGTATATATGGTGAGAACAATAATAATACTTATATTTTTAAATGATAGCAAATAAAATTACAATTCCAACCCAAGTGATTTTATATTTTAGCAATGAAATGTGAATCAGTTATGAATTTTCAAAGTGTGTTGTCATGTTTAGTCCGCATGCCGTGACATCATGCAAGCAATTCCCCATCTCTATGTTCAATTGGGCATACGAATAGCAAGATCTGGTGATAGCCTTCGGAAGATTGCTTGTGGAGCGTGGTGGTTCTTGATGAATAAACAAAAAACCCTAACCTTCCTATCGGTCCTTTTCACCTAATTTTCTTTGCCCCAATCCTCGAGTAAAAGATCCTAGCAATGAGCAGAGCATCCTTGAATATAGAGATGGGGAATCGCTTGCATGATGTCACGGCATGCGGACGCCATGACTGGAGCATTATCGGTGCATATCTGGACAACATTTTGGAGCCCAACTGTTTGCAAAAACGGTCGAATTTAACAAGCAACGTAGAAGTGGTCCTTATAATTTCCCGATGTATCGATGGTGCCCAAGAAAACATCCCCTTTCGTGCCTGACTGGACAACATTTAGCAATGGCTGATTCTGAACGTTGTCCCAACCATCACTACATATCGTTACTCCATACTTTGATATAAAGTCACCCATTTTCTCATTGATCCCCCTTTCTAGATCGGCTCTCTTGTTTGTCAACAACTTCGTACGAATGGCGTTATACGATGGTGGGTTGTATGCCAGCATTCGTACGCGTGCAATTTTACGAACCGCTTTTAAAAACATAGGGTGCCTAATGATATTAAATGGAATGTTTGCTTCGTAAAAAGCACTAGACCAAACCCTATCCAAGAGTTGTTTTGCGGAAGAGTTGAATCCCTCAGTCAAAGAGAGCTGTCGTAGCTCTCGAGGTTCAGTCTCTACCCGTGTCGGTTCTACGTGACTACTGCTTTGCAAATTTTGAACTTACTCTACATCATTGTTCTGAGACAATGATAATAAAGGTTCCACCCGAACTTCATCCTTGTTGGCTCTATAAAGGGATAAATTGTTGGCAACATCAAGACGATTTTGGACACCCCCATCACATTCTTGAAACAACACACGCAATGTGGAGGCACCATCCTACACACTTGAACATCACGTCCTACCCCATTACAAGGACGGTACCCCATGTGCGACAACATCCTGTCCGCTCTATAGGACATGGTGTGAGAACAAAACCGACATTTCACTTGTTGTGCAGATCTTGAAGAAGTGTTACCCATGTCTTCGTACCATAGATCCCATACAGAATTCCGACGCGACATGGCGTAGCAAGAATGAAAGTGCCACTAAGGGCTCCTCAAACCTTCCTCAGCAATGGGGTCTCATGCAATGCATTCTTGTACAAAGAATCCAAGGTCTTGAAACGCACTATCCGAGAATAAGTAAGGTCACCCTGTGAAGATAGAAATTTATAGTGGACTTCGTACGGAGCATGCGGACGGTTGGGCGCGGATGAGGCACGTACAAGCGGATGTTGCAGCGGACGAGTGAAGGACCTTGGGCGGATGGGGGCGGACATGGCCTGATGGGAATTGCGGATGGGGGCGGATGGGGAGTGCGGATGACACGCGGATGGCACGGATGTGGGTGTGGATGGGGAGCGGACGGTTTGGAGGGATGGGAATTTTGGATACGGAGCGGATACGTGCTTGGATGGGCTACGAACGGGACGTAGACAAGGACAACAGATGGGAGCTGCGGATGGTGTGCGGATGGGGAGCAAATAGGGGCGGATGGGTGCTGGTGGAGAGCGGATGGGGGCGGGTGGGGACTACGGATGGCACGCGGATGGCACGGATGTGGGTGTGAATGGGGAGCGGACGGAGAGTGGACTTGGAGCGGACGGCTTGCAGGGATGGGAATTTTGGATACGGTGCGGATAGATGCGTAGATGGGCCGCGGATGGGACCTAGACAAGGACTGCGGATGGGAACTGCGGATGGTGTGCGGATGGGTCCTAGATGGGGGGCGGATGGAAAGCAAAATGCTTGGACGGGGCGCGGAGAAGGACTACGGACAATGTGGTAAATTACCACGCATGTAATTATCCTGGTTGATGACATGTCCTAACATGTGGCACACAGATTCCAACGTGACTCTATGGAGGTAAATGTAAATATTGCATAAGTGGACTTAAAAATAACCCCGTCACGATGTTGTTGCGATCTATCATAATGACGACATGACATTGTGTTGTGACATCGTGACATTGTGACGGATTTTATCGCTGTCACGACACAATAGACAACCCTGTTTACACTTATTCTACAGAGAAAATATTAAGGCGCCATCAAACTCCTTGGTAGCACTTAACCTATTAAGGACAAAGCCTATGACCATGGCATCAATCCTAGTTTCCATTCTATTGAGTGCTCTATTTTTAAATTTAATATAAGTGTATTTTTCATTTATTTATTTCCACAGATGAGATCACATTCCTTGCTTATGTCACAAAAATTGCAGCTTTTTTTGTGAAACTTTGTAATTATTGTGATTTTCTAAAGAAAAAGTAAAGAAAATTCATATAAAATATAAAGTATGTTAAAAGATTCTGGAAATTTCACTTGAGGTATACATTATTGTGTCAAAACTTACAGTGTAGATGAAACTTCCTTGTTCATCTTAAATTAGTAAATCGGTCAACCATGGTTATAGGCCCAAAGCTCAAATGCAATAACTAATTCATTTTAATGTATTTTTCAAATCTTCAAATCGGAATGGAAACAAGACTTTAGAAGCATCGTTTCATTAGTCATACTCAAATTAAAAAAATATCATTTGAATGACTCAAATTCAGATTTAGAGCAAAAGGTGGAAGTTTCTAAATACAATACATTGAGATCCATGTCACAAAGATTTTTTTCTCTAGATAAAACATGACTACCTCAATGAAGCAAGTTTCATCATCATCTATTACTTACACATTCAATGAACTCTCCATAAACAAATTGGATGAAAAAATACCATTCACACCAATTATCATCCTTGAAATGTCATCCAAGATGCCACGTTTTGGCTCCTTTGTCCTGTAGGGGTTAACCTTAGAACAATGGAGCCTATGACCTTGGCATCAATCGCAATTTCCATCTTACTATGTGCTCTAATTTTTCATTAAATATAAGTTGAATTTATTTTATTTTATTTTTCAGAGATGAGATCACATGTCTTATTTATGTCACAAAAAACATAGATTGTTTTGTGAAATTGCGAAACTATTGTAATTTCTTGATCATATATAAAATATGCTAAAATATTCTGAAATTTTCACTGATTGTGTACTTTAAAGTGCCAAAACTTGTGGTGTACATGAAACTTCCATATCCAGCTAAAATTAAAATATCGGTCAACCATGGTAATAGGTTTATAGTTCAAATGGCAATAATTTATTCAGCTGTAAGTAATTTTCAAATTTTCAATTGGAATGGAAACTAGACTTCATAGACTTCATCAGTTAAACTCAAAATTTTAAAAATCATCCTTTTAATGACTCAAATTTAGATTTAGAGCTAGAGCTAAAAGTTTCTAAAATTCACTACATTGAGATTCACATTACAAACACTTTATATTTTAACAGATAACACGATTACCTCAATGAGGCAAATTTCATCATCATCTAATACAGTCGGCTCCCTTTACAATAGCCTCATTGGTTCTACCTACTATATTGGGAGGCTGTTATAATGGAATTAGGGGGGGTAAATGAATGTACTCCAAGTGTTGCTCTTATAAAGGGAGAAGATTGGTTCTAATTTCAACTGGCTTTTTCAACAAAATTGTTGTTGTAATAGATGCTTGAATAAAGAGAGCTGACAGTACTTACACATTCAATGAACTCTCCACAAAAATAAACTTGGAAGAAAAAAAATTGTTTACATCAATTACCATGCACTAGCAGTACACTAAAATTTATGTTTAGTGTAGTATACACTAAATGCGAACGCATACACCAATTGCGAACGAGACATTTAGTGTAGTGACAAAACCCTACACTAAATGCCGACTACTACACTATTTGTCAATTTTAGTAAAGATTTCAGCATAATTTTTTTCACTAGTGCACATTTGGTGTATCAATAGTAGAAGTATAAAAAAGGTCTAGTAGTCGAGGGTTGTCAGAGTATCTTATCAGCAGCTTTCAATTGGCCACAACTCATTCATTATAAACCCGAATTGGACATATGAGGTGTTTTTTTGGCATCTACAGAAAATGTAGATGCTAAAAAACACCTCATTTGCCCAATTTGGACAAGTTTTGAATGAGTTATGACCATTTGAAAGTTGCAAATGAAGAGAAGCATGGGCTGGAATGATTGGGGGATTGATTGGGGTTTGAGTGAAGGTTACATAAATGACATTGGTAGCTAACACCAATTGTCAACTTCTTTACAAATAGTGTACTAGGGTAAGTACACTATTCGTGCCACTACACTAAACATAAATTTTACTGTAGTATCTAATCCAGTGATTGTCCAGAGGACTGCGAATTTGGTAACACTGTCATAATCTGATTGCATGTACCGATCTAATTTCTTGGCACTTATTCTAATACAGTAGTCGATCGATCAATCAAGTGTCATAGAATCATATAATCCTTTCAAAGCAGCTCTTGATTAGGGAACATAACCTTGTTCTTTCTAAGCAGTTGTTTCCTACCACCTCCACAAATGCTCAACCTTACGCGAGGTATGATAGAATTTTTAAAATCACACCAAATAAGGAACTCAAAATTCTAGGTAATAGTATGATATTAACAAGGATATCTCGTCAGTCTCACTATTGAGGACAAAAGCGCCATTGTCACAGCTCCTTTAACCTTAATTGGATCACAGAAATTTCTAGGAAAGAAAAAAATTATACCCCAATGAAAAGAAGAAAGTGTTCCCTACAACACACTGGGCTTGTTGAGATACACATATGAAGTTTCTATTCTCATGTAGAACGAGGCCATTTCTCGGGATGAATGTTGGCATTGAAAAGATTACCACATGTTTAGCTCAAGAACACAGGCTCCTCCGCCTCAACCAACCCCATATGAGAGGAAAGATATCAGTACACAAAGTCCCACGATTATCCGAAAGAACATTATCATGATCCGGCTCAACATCATAATTCACTTGCGTGAAGCCTTGATCGCTGCATGAGTCGAGATCGACGTCGAGGAAAGTGACATTCAAGGCCTTGATGCTATCAACTTCATTTGGAGTCAACACCACTCCGCTGTTTAGCAACCCGAGGTTGCGAAGATCCTTGGATCGCCTCAGATCTGGCAGCGACTTCAAGCGACTGCATCCCTGAACCTCGAGCTCTTGCAGTGCCATCATGGGACCACTGCTCTGCAACTGCTCCAGTAGTTCGCAATACGAAGCGTCCAGAGTCTTCAGCCGCGGAAAGTTGCTCAAATCCGGCAGTGATGTCACGCGAGCTTTGACAAGATTGAGCTTTTCCAGTGCTGTCGAGGGCCTGCTTGCGCTCAAACTCACCAGCAATCCGCATGCGAGGAGGTTCAACTCCGTCAGTTCTGGGAAATCATCTAGGTTCACGTCAGTGATTGGCAAGCCGCTGCAGTTTAGAATCTTCACATGTGGACTCGGCTGTAAACGTGAGAATCGGCCATCGGTGAGAATCAAGCTCGTTAATCTCTTCAGTGGTTGTATGTCAGGCAGGCTTTGCAGCAACAGTTTCGTCATTTCCAGTCTTTCTAGCGACGTCAATCGAGTCACACGGCAGGCTTCCACATGTGTTAGCGCATGGCAGTCGGTGATCTCAAGTGACTGCAGCTGCTTCACGTCGCTCAGATCAGGCAACGCCTCCAACAAGGAACACCCACTGATTTTCAGGCTTTCCAAGTTTGCCAAGGTCTTCAACCCTGTCACATGGCGGAGAAACTCACACCCGGTGATGACCAGTTTCTCCAGGCTTGTCATGGTCCGGAGATCAAGGATTTTCACACGTGATTTCGAAAGCATGAACGACTTCAACTGCGTCAGAGACGCGTCACCAGTGGTCCAGTCTGGTGACTCAAGCTCCAGGTTTTGCAGATTTGAAAGAGTGGTGAGCTCGCTGTGCAGATCAGAAACGTTCATACAAACTCGGAAATCCTCCAAAGAGGTCAAGCAGGGCAAGCCAGAAATTGCCTTCACAGGGCAATCCGTGAGGTCCAACAATTTGAGCTTCGTGAGGCTGTGCAAGCCGGGTAACAACTGAGCCAGCTTGGTACACCGCCAGGCACGAAGCTCCTCCAGGTTGATTAAGCCATGCAGCCCATGCAACGTCGTGATCAGCGGACAGCCCGGAATTTCCAGGAATCGCAGGTTTCTGAGGCTCCGCAAATCGGGCAGCTCCTTGAGCGCTTTGCACAGTCCGAGCTGGAGTCTCTGCAAGCGAACCAAGGCGCCCACACCCGGGCACCTCTGCAGCGATAAACAGTAGTCCAGATCCAAGATCTTTAAGTTGGTCAGGCGTGACGTTATCCCTAAGATGGAGTCCACGTTTCGACTGTGGCGGAAGCAGATCACTCGCAGGGAAGTCAGCTTCGTCAAGTCTGGAAACTCAGAGCCTCTCAAACTCTGCAACTGCAAATACTGCAGCTGCATCATGTTGCGCCCAATCTCTTCATGGTTTGCGAGTCGGACGTAGTTCAGGTTCAGAAACACCAGGCTTGTTCTGGTCATGCTCCCAAACTTGACGGAAAGCGCAGTGCGGCGGCCTGGAACTACGTCAGGCTGTACGTCTAAGCTCCTCAGGTGCTTCAGGCTGCTCAGATCCAGCTCCGAGTCCAGGGACTCAAATCTGCACTCCAGCTTCAATACTGTCACCCTGGAGAAGTAGTCTTCGAAATTGGTGGCTGTTGATGAGGCGGCGTGGCCTGGGATGATGGTCCTCATCCCTTGTTGTCTCATCACCTCATAGGTCCAGGTCTGCTCTCCGAATTCCCCCACTCTCATTTCTGCCTTGGAAAATTCGCGCCACAGGTCGTGGATGCCAATTCTGAGGAATCCGTAGTCCAAGCTCCCCAGAAGTGATTTCTTTCTCAAGCTCTCCAGCTGCACATGACCAGCGACAGGTTAAAAAAGGTATTCTACAATTGTGATAGATTATACGCATCATCATCCTGGTCATCTGTACATTCCACTTTTGTTCAGTCCCTAGTTTGAAGTGGGTCATTTTGAAACATGATTCTGTCACTAACCACAAAGAATCAGTTTCTTAAATGAACCATGAAGAATAAAGTGCATCTCGTTGAGCCTCAAATGAATCACCAGAAGTTTCTAGAAAGGGGCGAAATTTTGTACGGATAGAGAGACGAAGGTTTTCTCTTCAGTCTAAAATCTTTTGGATACTGGTAAGATATTTTTGTGAAGGTTTGGATGTTTTGACTTTTTTCCTATTTCGAGAAGGGGTTAAAGAGTCTGGATATAACTTAGAAGACAAATAAGTTTTGAAGATAAGGGGCATCTAAAAGTCATGAAATAATAAGAAACTCACCCTTATTTTGATGTCGTCGACAGCTGTTCCGTGAACCAGGGCAAGCCACTCCAAACCATTTAAATTGGAGCGATAGTTGTTGTTGGGTACGAAAATGGCTGCGTCCATGAACAGAAGTTGATCCTCGTCTAATAGCATGTCGAAGCTCTTCCTTAGAATGGAAAATACAGGATGTTCATTTGGTCTTTTCCGTGACTCGTTAAATGCATCTACATCTTTTAAATGCAGTGCCCATCGTTCTGGATCATATGGTATGGAGCAAAACTGCTTTCCCAACACCTCGAGTGCCAGTGGATGATAATGTTGACTACCGCCAACTCGTTGCCGCTTCGAAAAATGGCACCTTTCCACACAACGTGTGAGAAGTTCCTCTTCCATGTCATACTTGGCATCATGAGCCGGGTCGCATTTGACATGGTATGAAAACAATTGCTTTGCTTCATTGACACTCAGCTCGGGCATTTCTAAACAATCCTCCTTGCATATCAGTTGATTCAAATGGTCAAAAGAACGAGCTGTCAATATGATTATGCTTCTGCCATCCAGATTGTTCTTGATGCTCAAGAAACTCTTTGCTTGTTCCATGTCATCCGACACATTGTCAATGGCCAACAACAATGGTCTAAATTTACGATTCTTTAGCGCATGAGAAAACTGCATAAATCACCAAAAATCACAAATATTAAATCACATTTTATGCATTGAGACAAATTCTACAACTCAAGTGACATACAAACCAATGGTACACAAAGAAAAATTGTAAGTCTGTTGTGGTTTACTCCATGGATGATACTTGTACTCTTTTCAATGAATCAGAGATGCAGCATAACATTGTGGCACAGTAAAGATGACATACCTGTGCTACATCCTTCAATTTATGCAAAAACTCGTCATTGTCTGTAAAACTTGTTAAAATCTTTTGAAGCAGCTCCTTTTCATGCGCCTTTTTAAATTGGTCAACATTTGAAACTTGTGCGTCACGACTCTTCAATTCAATATGACATACTCGTCCGCAAAACTGGTCGAAAAATTCATTGCAAAGGACCTTGCATATGGTGGTTTTGCCAATACCACCCACACCGTACAATCCCACTACACGAGTCATTGATTTGCTGACTCTTTTCGGGTGGTAAATAAACTTGCGGATATCCTACAAAAGAAAACATACACTCAAATATTTAATGCATTAATATGAGAACAGGATTAAAGTAAATTTCAACAGACCCGAAATTAAATTTATAAAATAGTCATTAATAAAGAACATATTCATACCAACCACATTAGAAAATGTAGTTCAGACTTCAAAAATACATTACAAAATTACTATATTTCTATCCTTCAATGGAAAGTTAGATTCAATAAACTAAATTGCTAACCTGATAAATGCGGGCCTTTCCCTGGACATGATCATCTTCCAGTTTGATTTCTGGTGGAGCCGCCTTACAAATTGCTCGAACGATCTTTTCTCGAAAGTCGTCATGGCTTGTCCCATCTTTGAATACCAAACTGTTTAGTGGTCCCAAGATCTTCAACGCCTTTTCCCACTCTTCAACTCTGATTCTCTTGTCAACATTGGCCCATTCCTTCCATCTCTCTATCCATCCAGCTCGGGTCGATGGGTCGCGACATTTGTCAAGAGAAATGCCAAAATAGACAGGTATGATATTAACTCCATATCCACAAACTCTTGATTTGGTTTTGAATGCTTCGAACTCTTTCTCCATAGCCACAAACTCCAACATCGGCCACTTGGATTTCACAAAGAAATCTTGAGAGAGAATCAATACTCCAACTCGACATCGCTCAATAGCATTAAAAATGTGGCCTGGAAATTCTTCTCCAATTGGCAGACTGCTTGGAAGTTTGTCAAAAAATGGAAAACGATGACATCGTTGCAAATCTAAACATAATTGCTCCACAAAATCCTTTTGAACGCCACTATGGCTAAGAAATACATTATGTTGCCGTTCTGGATTCTCCCTGTGCTCATATAATACATCACATCGCATCAGTACATGAAGAATACATCACATCAACTCCATGAAGAGATATCCACTTATGTTATAGTGTGATCATAACATTCACATCTTGCCATTCACATGACTACAAATCTAGCATGAGATACAAGTCCTTTTTCTGATGAGGATCTAAGCTGAATTGATCAACATCAACAGATCAAGTGCAAACAATGAGAGCCCATGAGTACTACAGTTGAAGTTACACACCAGTAAACAATTCTCTGTTTACAATTACCAGTAGTTTCAGAAAAATGATGGCTTAAATCACAACTGCTTACTTTTCATCAAAACCACCACCATTCAGGGACAATTTGCTCCCCAGTTCCATGCTTCGAATTCAGAGTATTTCTACAAAGCTCAACCGCTCATTATGTTAGTTTGGTGAGAGTCATGGCAATATTTGTTATAAGTACCATTAGCACTTACGAATATAACTTCCTTGGTGTCTTAACCCTTAAACGCCCAAGCACTCCCCAATGGGCAGCCCGAAATTGGATGTCAGCATCTTTTGGACTTGGGCATCATGAATAGTGCACTTTTTGAACTTGGGCATCATGAATTAACCAATCAATGATGAGCTTGCAACCTCCTACAAGGTTTTGTGCAACCCCAACCTACCTACCACAATCCTTTCAAAGCACAAATCACTCATACAAATTGCGATTTGAATTGTAAGATTTCACTTTGTAGATGCATGAGAAGAAGGTGACCAGAATGATATCAAAAAATAAGTGAAAAGTTGATAATAAGAAGAGCTACAGAAAAGATTCCGTAGGGAAAAGAGCCCCTCGGGCTCTCCTGGGCGTTTAAGGGTTAAACTCTTCTGTGTTGCTTCTAAATGGACTCTGTTGAAATTATTTGTAAAGTGATGCAAGCAGACCATGAGATTTGACCTCTTTTTATCATTTTCAACAATCAAAATCAGTCTTGAATAGCTCTACGTTTCTACAATTAGCAGCTAAGATTTTTGGTACAACATGACTCCTTCCTTTCTCAAAGATGACTGAAACTAGTTCTACCTTGAAATTAAAGACCACCAAACTCTTCCATTGATCAAATTTGGTATTCATCAAGACTGAATTAATACTAGTATTGCGTAAATCAAAAGACAGGTAGGAACGTTGATTACTTGCAATAACTTAATTATGTAGATTCTAAATAATCTACATAACTAGAACTCAGAATCTACATTAATTCAGACCCTGGGCAAGTAAACAAATCGGGGGCAAATGCTCAGTAAACATACCTTGCTGACGACAGACAGAATATAAAATGCTCGCCAGAATGATTACTATCAACCCCAGCTTGCTCTGATCTGTGCCAGGTAATATCTGCAGCCTTACAAGATCATTGGTATAAACTGGACTAGACTCTCCCCAGGCGAGCTAGGTCTGCTCAATATGTGCTAATTTTTCAACTTCCATGTGGTTCCAAATAAGAAAGTGTCAGGCCAAAAACTGTACTGTCCCGATCTAAATTTAAGTTCACAAATCAACAATGGGTCTTTTCTACTAAGAAACGTTCTCGTTTGAACTCTAGAAAGCCTACAACATTCAAATCGAACATGTACATCAAGACGAAACATTATTGTCAAACCTCAAAGCACTATCTAATGTTGACATTACAGGCTGACACGACATGGTTTCCCACATTCTCACCACCCAACGACCTTAGAGCTGATATCCACAAGGGGTTAAGTTAGACGGCAAGAAGTGGGAGTTTGATTGAAACTCATAGGGGAGAACAAACCTACCACAACAAGCTCTGCACGAATCACGCAATTTTTGGGCAGCCAAAGTCACAACCACTTGACAAACTTTAAGAAAATGGTACCGTGCACAGTTCACTAAAATATTTCTAGACTCCATACTCCAAGTAAATGGTAAGTCTGTACACGCTGACAGAGTTCAGAAAAATATTTCTTGATTCCAGTCTTCAAGCAAATGGTAAGTCTGTACACACTGACTCTGTATACAGACTTTCACTAAAATATTTCTAGACTCCATACTCCAAGTAAATGGTAAGTCTGTACACAGTTCACTAAAATATCCCTAATCTCCAGGCTCTAAGTCACACAGACTTTAATTAAAATGGTACCTTACACAGTTTCATGTAGCACTAAAATATTCCCGAACCCTGGACTGGACTGATTAAATGATACTGACTACAGACTCCAGAGTGAGCAGGAGAATCTTCCGTAGCAGCTGATCAGCATATTCTAGAGTTTGGGCATCTATAAATTAGCTCAAGCGCGGTGCTACCGTCATCCTCACCTTTCCTGCACCTGTCGATCCAGAGTCTAGCTCCACCATTCTGATAGACCACAGCCTGCTTGCTTTCATTGATCCTTCCTGCACGTTCACAATAATGAGCGGAAACTCTTACCTAGTGACTGATACGGGACGTGGTCTCGCAGAGAGACCCCACCACAAGAGACACCGTAACGTCGAGTATGATACCGCACTCTTCAAGGGCTGGAGCTCGGAGGACATCGTGAGAAACACGCATGTCGTGAACGTATTCAGTCACCACAACATCAAGAGCCAGGAGCGTAAGCGGGCATTCGTCGAGGACATGCAGATGGGCAAGACCATCGCGACGGCCCTCGTGGAGCTCGACATCTGCACCCTTGAAATTAGATGAGGCTGGTCTTCTTGTGGCTCTCAGAAAGACTCTCAGGCTTTCGAGATCTAGGTACTTGTGCGTGAGAATTTATGTTGTAGTTACATGACTTCACGTTGACACTGTTCACAACGTTGTTATTGTTCTTTCATGTAACATCCCAAGTATATCCCCGGTATCACAACAATGTTGCACTGGATATATCGTAATCTGTCAGCGACTGATTGTGATGAAATAAATTTCTCAGTACTCGTTTCTACTCGAGTCTGTAACTGTATGCATTCGCTCTCACTGGAAAGTTGTGTTCCGGTTTTTGGCCAGTTTCCTTTCTAGAGGATGTGTACATTGTCCCATCTGAGCGACCACCTTAATATTGGTTCTCGAAACTTAATATTTTATGATTGAGTGACATCTACCTTCATGTGTATTAATTTAGTCCGAAGCTGTCCGAAGCTAAAGTAATCGGGTTCAAAATCTGATATAATAATATAATTAGAATAAATAAAAGACAGAACTAACCACTTAGCAATTGCCACGTCATCATTAATAACATAGAAATTGTATTTCAAATACTTACAAGTACAATTGAAAGAAATACTAACCGTCACTCAAAACCTTAATAATATAATATGCTCTATGGAGAGCAATAATTACACGATTGAAGAAGATGATTGCACCTATTACTATGAGGGTGCAATATATTGTGGGATAGATTCTCATATTGTGATATCAACTTAGTAAGGTCAGTGCTTCAATACAATTCAAGAATCCAATAATTTCACAAATTTCAGTTTTTAGATGTTTATTCCATTAACAATTGGACAACAACAAACTTTGTCCTAACACGCCTTCTTGCATTGTTACTTTTTTCATCACTTTATTTCAATGGCTTTGTACTTTCAACGGGATTATTTGGACATTTATCTTTAATATCACTATGATCATTGTTTTTAAAGGTCATTGATGTTCCAGATGAATCTTTAGAAACTCCATTTACAGGAGCTAAAGCCATGTGACCTCCACCAATTCTACCATTCAATGATAGGACTTCTTTATATATTGAGCTATTTCATGCAAATCATCATGCAAAAATACACAATGATCTTCACTTTCTTCATCTCTTATAGTAATGTAGAAACCAAGTTTTCAATGTAAATAGGATCTGGATTTTATTCCTTCAAATCTTCTCTAGTGACCAAAGCTCCCACCAGTTTCAAATTTGTTTGAAAAAAACAAATCTCTTCAACTGTAAGAAGCTTAACTATTTTTATTTCTTGATAATATGAATGAAACAAAAAAATTAATTCCGCTCGTGAAGGGATGAGTTGCAATATTAAGACAATTTTTTGAAACAAAAGATTGAAGTTTTGGAATAGGTCTACCAAAATTTTCCGTTTAAGAAATTGGAGACAAACATTAACTCCTTAATCCTTTAAGGCCGATGAGTTTTTTGGCCTATGAGAATCTACAAGTGTCCTAAATCATGCAGAATGACATGAACGCAACGGATACATTTCAACACAAAAATCTATGAACTCATTTCTCGGAAACTTACTGTAGCTCGCCGATACTTGCACCAATTGTCATGGCAATGGTCTCAACTCTCAATAGATGCCCATCTTCCTCCACCTTTAAGTCATGGTCTATTTTTTCCTTTGAGGTGGTTGTAGCGCTTGCTTCAAAGGTTCTTGTGCCAAATCGACCCATATATGGTCGTTTGGCCTTAAAGGGTTAATAATGACGCTTCTTGAACACTTGGGCTTAGGTTGTTTTGTAAGAAGTTCAATAAATCATCATCAACATTATTCTACATTGTCATGTCTAGATACATAATATTTAAATATGCATTTCATCCATCAATTATTCTATGATTCTATTTTTCAATTTGGCAAAAAAAATTCATTTCAGACATATTTATACACCATGTGATGTTTTTCTAAATACTATGTTCAAGATAGATAGATGGACATATTATCAAATTGGAAAATTATTTATTTAATATAAGAATTAGTATTTAAATACAATATTTATAATTTTTGTGCATATAGTTTATTAATTTTGTATTGAAATATTTATATGTAATCAAAGTTTAATCTGATGAATTATGGATTATTAAATCTAAAAGATAGGGCTTATGAGGAAATCTCTCCATCTTCAAAGAAAAAAATCTTTTTAATCTCTAAAGGCCCAAGAATCCCCTTAGGGGACTCTTGAAGGTTTGGGCAGGTTCATGTGGCATTAATTTATAACATTTCTCTTTGAAATAGTGTGGTTCTGACCATTGCTTGTTACGGTTAACTATTATATTTGTTGGCGTTGGTGGGGTGATGTTAGTATAAACTTGTTTCAGAGTTAGATTGTTGGTTATTGTTTTGAATTGTTCAAGGTTTGTTCAGGAGCCTATATTGGTGTCTTGGTAGTGTATACACATTATTTGTAGTGTGGATTTTTCTATTCTTGGTTTGTTTAGTTCTATTGATATAGTGGGTTTGTTGTATGTTATTGTATATGCAGCAAATAGATATATTATGTGGTAGTCAATGAATGGGCCTATTTGGGGGTTGGTGTTTTTATACCAATTTTGTGGTAATACGAGGTATACTATGTTGGATGGATTATGTATTGCCGCAAATCTGGCCCAATGTATTGCTTGTAGAGCTTCTTCATTGTTGTGTGGATGTGCGTATCTTATGCCTTTCCATTTATATTCAAAAGCTTTGCCGAGCGAGCCAAAGGCTTTGTCGCGTGAGAATGGGGAGAAGTGTTTATTTAGTTTTGTAGAACATGTGAATGGGGACAAGAAGTATGAGTGTTGGACATCATATGTTGTAGTGAGAAAGTCGTCTACTCTTGAGAGAGGGAAGTAGTCCCATACTACTAGCCCATGTCCGGTGGACATGGACTTTGTGGTGGAACGAACGAACACTTTATTCACTCCGGTCCCCTCCCAAGGACCGGAGTTCTTCTTCTATTTCTAGTGAGAAAGTCAAGTATTGTTGGTGGTACTGTATAATGTGTTTGTTTGACGGGGTCTGTTTTAGGTATTTTGTATTTGCATCTTTGATATAGCCAGAAATTTTCAGTTTTGAATGGTTGGGTTTTCTGATTCTAAGTTTTTTGGATTGTTTAGTTGGAGCTGGTATTGTTTCCATAGCCATTCTAATCGGTCAATGGGGATGGTTGTTCGATGTTTTCCGTTACTTTCATAGATATGCTTTACTTTATTGAATTTGAATGGTATGCTTTTGTGTGTTGATGTCTTTATGTGGGTTGCATTTAACGGTAGAGATGTTTGTTAGAGGTATTTGTGAGGGAGGCATTGTGGACCTTATATCTCTTCTTTGCTCTTGGAGGTGGTGTGCTTGTATGATGTTTTGATAGACGTTTTGTGTTCTTTTTTGGTAGTATTCTTTGAGACATGTTATGTGCTGTGTCAAGGTATTGGGGTTGTGCCATTTATTGTATGTATTTTCCTAGATTTCCATTGGCAAAGGAAGGAGGTGTATTCTTTGTTCATGTCATCAAAGTCAATGTATTTTTTGTGTTTGTGATCTATTTTTGCATATGGTGGGATTTTGAATATGTGTGGTGGTGGTAATGGATATTGTGGTTGAGGCGGATTAGAAGGGTGATGAGTGGGGTGATTATGTTGAGGGGTATACTATTATTGGTGCAAATGTATTTGTTATTTTGTGTTTGTAGGCTTGGGTGTACATGACATGGGCGGCGGCATGTGTCTGGGCATTCATGGTGACAAAAGAGTTGTTTGGCTAGGTTTAGTGCACTCTTTATCAGTCTCGTGGGCGTGGACTAGTATTTGGTAAATTTGTCTTCGTTCATTAGTTGCGTACCATTTGGCATAGTAATTTGATTAAGTGTTGTGATATTTGTCGCAAAAAACTTTTGTAGTAGCTTCAAGGATATTTGTTCATTTAGATGTGTGAGTGCTGGGGCTTCATGTATTCACATGCTTTTTAGGGGTGCAAGTTCTAATAGAAAGTTGTTTAATGTGCTTTTTAGGCAGGCTTCTCCCTCGGTTTTGAGCAGGAATAGTGTTCTGGTGATGTGGGATCTATAGCAATGTGGGCTTTTTTTATTTTAGATAGTTCTTGTGCTCCACCATATTTGGCTAGAATATAGTGTACTAAACTATTACATATTTTTCCAAGTCGTCCTTTATCGTTGAGGGCATTTAAGAGTTGTTCCCCAATACATCTTAAGTAGCCAATTTTCAATGAGAATGCCTCTAATCCAAACATGTTTATGGAAGTTGTGCTATAATATTTGTGGTGCATTTGGGAAGGCCACAAATTGTTTTTTGTGTTGCTGCTATTCTCTTGTCAAGCTTTTTGATTGTTGTCATTGAGTATGGTACTGCGTAGAAACTATAGGAAACGCCTGGTCGAATAACCTTCAACAACAAACCACATGAAAACACAGTCTCTCCATGGCTACTCACATGCACATGTGGAATCCAATGATGTCACTGTAATGCCAAATTTTAACGAGACATACTATACGTCAAAGGATTACCATATAAAGACCCCCCACCGGACCACATAAATACAAACCTTACTATCCAATTTATCAAATTCAAATAATGCATCATTTAGCTACTTGGAACTGGGCCTTGCAGCCCTGGTTTGTCCTTGGTTATTGGTTACTGGTCACCGGTTGCTGGCCACATAGTGCCTATCCTCAAGAGGGGGGAGTAATTCCATACTACTAAACCTATGTCCCGTGGACATGGATTTAGTGGTGGAACAAACAGACACTTTATTCACTCCGGCTCCCTTTGGAGGCCGGAGTTCTTCTTCTTCTGGTGTGTATGACTTGTCGTCTTCATGTCTTTGTGCGTCCTTTGTTGTGTCGAGTTGTTTCCATGCTTCTGTGCATCTTTTGGCGTGGTTGTGTAGTTGGCATTGTCGAGGGTGCTCTTCTTTCGAAGCTGGTTTGTCCTCTGTGTTTGGTGTTGGGATGTGGCAAAGTTGGTCTAATTGTTCTTCTTTGTGTGTCTCAACGCCTTCATATGCAGTTGATGTGTTCTTGTTTGACATGTGCAGCTCTATTCTCCTGGTGTAATTAGCAATAGAAACATGGCGGGTTAGGATTGGTGGACTTAGTTTGGGTGTTGTGTGGAGATTTGATGGTCTCCCATCTTGAGTATTGACATGTTGTAGGCTGGTAGATCTACTACTTTTGGTCGTGTATGAGTTGTGGCCCGGCTTCATCTCCCTTGTACTCGTGTTTGTTGGTTGTCTATGCGGCCAACAATTCATGTGGTTGGTGTGCTCCGAGCACCAACTACCTCTTTTTACAAAGGCTAAGTGGAAATCATTTCTCTGCATAACTATTCTGTCAAAAGCTACTGCATTTGTGTGGAAGCAAATAATAAAGAAAACAAAGAATATGATGAGTGAGAGAGATGTATCTGTTTGTATGGTGTGCTGGTGGTAGTCTTGTTGCGCGTATTGTTGACATAATGCTTCATTGGTTTGCCATGTGTTTTCCATTTGTTGATGAGACCTAGTGGGGAGAAGTTTGGTGTAGGGTGCTTCATGTACGCCTCCGGATCTAGATCTAGATTTATATCTTGCTTTGTGTGATCTAAGTTGTCCATCGAGTATGGTGGATTTGGGCTAGGTCCAAGCTAGCACAGAGCCCCACCACAGTTCACTCTCTCAATCCATCACCAAATCGATCCAACTACCTTACAACTTTGCACCAACAGATCCAGATCTAGTGCAATCCTACCCAACAAACGTTGTATTATGAAGCACCTTCAGCAACATATCGGCTTGTAAACGGGTTGCTCAATGACGCCCAACAACCCCTCATTGCAAAGTGCACTGTATATGCGCCTAACAGTAAAAAAAAACACCATATTCATTAAATTGGGAGATTTCCAGGACTTTGAAAGGTAAGAATGGTTTTTCCAATAGTTATTGTTTGTGCGCTTTCATGTCAACTCAAGCTGAATATGCACCTCTATTTCTTTGACTTCCATATAATTTCAAAGATAATTGTAGATACTCCACAAATTGCATTGTACAAATTAACTAAACATTTGCATCTTCAAGCTTCAAATATTATTTTGCAAGGCTCCCAATCTCCCAATTTAATGAAAATGGTGTTAAAACATCCCCTCACCAGGGTCTTCCATCTACCCATCTCTGATACTCCCCCCTTGAAATTTCAAAACTAGCACGTAATGTTATTACCTTTTATATTGTCGAAGAAAAATTCTTGTCTACAGTGAAAAAATGCATTCTATCCCAACTCAAAGATTTTCACACATTGCCACACATTGTCGAGCAAGGAACCAAAAAAACATCAGATTCCTTCTCACATAAAACTTTGAGATCTTCATATTCTTCACTTTTTATTTTTTCCATTACAAGACGTGGTATAAACCTTCTTATTGATCGTTCGGATTATCATTCATTCATCAAGTGTTGAATGAGATCCTACATTTAAAACTAGAAATAAATTTTTGGTTTCCTTCCTTTATCATTGCACTAGAATTAACAATCTTGAAGTGTTTGTGGTGTAAAATTGTCAAGGAAATTTAGGGGTTAAACATTGTTTGTAATATAAAATTTCCTTAAAAAAAACCATAAAATGGCTTAATCTTTTTAGTCATTGGAATTTCAGCAGAAGGTGATGCAACGTTGTTTTTCCATTCTCAATCTTTTAAGCAAAAATCCTTGATTGCATGGGAAAAGATGTCGTAAATGTTGTAAATGTATACAACACGCCGCCGAAACTGTCACACCAATTGGTCGATTCTTCTGCAGGGTTTAGGGTTTAGGGTTTAGGGTTTAGTGAAGAGGCAGCTTCAGTTTTGGATTACAAGGAACAGAAGACGTGTTCACGAAGCTTCAACGATCACTGGTTTGAAGGAAGGCAAGTGTTGTGAGCAAGCAAGCGGTGGGGAGATGAAGTTTTCCACTCTGACGTGAGGTTTCATGTTGGTTGTTCGATGACGATGTTGAACGTGAGGTTTCATGTTGGTTCGTGCAATGGGAAGCTCAGGCGGAAGCACGGTGTGGTCACCTCTCCAAGGATCCGAGTACTACCTGTGAGGATTGGATGGAGCCGAGGGCAAAGGGATTATCGTCCTCAGGTGTTGAAGTAAGCGAACGGATCTGTTCTTCACTGATTTCACCGCTGCTCTTACTTTGAGTTGATCATAGCAACGTTGTTTGATGGTTTGCTTAGGGTTTGGAGCAAAGAGATAGCGCCTTCTGGCAACGAGTCATCATGGCTCGGCAGGTTTCTGAGGCGCGGCAGAGACGGGGACTCTCAGAAGACGGCCGTTGTTGATGTGCATCTCAGATTCTCTTTATCAAAACCGCAAAACTTGGTTGATTCTCTCGCTCCGCGTTGGTTCAAAGGCGTTCAAACATTGCTGCCTCATCTTGTACAGAGTAAGTTCCTCACCTCTCACAATCTGGTTGAATATGGTTCTAGCCCTGAATTGATAGTTGGATTAGGGTTCAACTGGTTTTTTTGCATTCAATGGTTTCTGATTGTCTTGTCCAGGTTGTGTTTTAGCGTGTGCACTTTCAGTATTCAGTCACATCTCTGAAGTTGAGTGCTCATTAACCTCGTTTGAAACGGAACCCTAACTTCATGGCATCTATGTTCTCAAGATTAGGTCAGCGTTTATGTTGCATTCAAACGTTCCTGATTGTCTTGTCCAGATTGTGTATTAGCATGTGTACTTTCAATCTCTAATTGAATTAGTGCTCATATTCACGGGAATCACTATTTAATGTTGTCAACCAACAGGGTTAGTGGTTTATGTTCTGCGTTGGCGTTTGTCTGACAGATGGAGGAGGGGGCAACAGAGATGGAGATTTCAGCGTTCGTCTCGGCTATGGTGGTGACGATGATTCCAAAGGAAACTCTGAGGACAGGAAGAAGAGGTTGTTGCGGTTCTACGCATGGTGGGCTGCAAGTGTTGCCTCAGTATCACTCTTAGTCTGGGCGCTGGGGCGTTACTCTGGGATTCCCCAGCGCACTACTCAATCCTCCGTCTCTCAGTTTGTGGATTGCGTGGTGTGGCTCGGATTGGCGTGGTGCTTGGCAGCCGTTTTCCTCTGGGCTGCACGCATGCTTGTCTCGTTGACACCAAAGCTGAATTTCAGGTCTAAAAACGCGTTTTCCACAGGAAGGGACTTAGTGTTGAGATCGAAGCTGGATGAGTGGATGGCGCAGAATGTGGTGGCTGTGCCAGGGTTGGTGGTTTCGCTGTTTCTAGTGTGTGACCTGGTACACTATGCGACGAGTATCTTCAACATTAGTTCACGAGTTTCTCGATTTTCCAGAGAGAAGAAAGGGAGACGAGGCAGTAGTTCGTGGCGAAGACCGTAGGTTTTTTCTTGTGCATTGAGCTCCATTGCAACCCGAGAGAAGGGTGGTCGGATGCTCTTGATAGCCGAAATTGTATAGCAGTGTGGGAATTGTACAGTTCGTTAAACCCACCTTTGAATCGACTGACAAACGAGACAGAATATGAACAACATTCATCATGTTCCCTTTTCATTGCTAATATTGGAATATGGTCATTGAGGAGAATGGGAGCTAATCGTGTTTAGATTCGCTGTTGGAATGAACATTGAATGCACCAAGGCTACTAATATTTCAGTGGTGTCCCATTCATGGTTGTCAAACATCAAGGCACATGATGTCAAAACCTGACCACAAGCTGCTCTTGTGACTTGCAAAAAGACGCAAAACTTTACAGATGCGTCCAGAGCAAAGGTCAGATGAGATTCTCCATCTGACCCAGCTAATGACACCTACAAATGCAGCACTCGTTACGTCTCGAAACTCTCGCTCCATACCACCACAGACAGAAGCTATTGTTGTTTTCTAGGTGAACAAAAAGAATTGCCAGTCAATACCAACAGGACGGAGGTCTGGTGAGCAATGGATATACAGAATGGGGTCCAATCGATTAGCCAGAGCGGCGAAAAATCTCAGCAGTGTCAGCGGACTTGCCCGTGGTGAGAGCATCCGCGCCACTAAACGGGTCCCGCGACGCTCTACTCGGCAGCTCACTGCGGGTGGTGACCTCAGCAATGTTAGCCTTGAAGGACTCGCTAAGGGGAGGCAAGTCACCGGGCTCCTCCTCGTCCATCACACTTTGCACTGGAGTACCGGCGGGATAAAGCTCTAAAATCTGCTCAATTTCTTCCCCGAACAGCTCCTCCTTCTCCATCACCACGCACACTGATTTCGTCAGCGCCGCGTGGTGCTGCTTCAACATTTTCAACGTCTTCATGTACATGGTTTCTATCAAGTTCTGTGTCTGCTCCATCGTGTCATCCACCAGGTCGTAATTCAAAGGTTCCTGCACGAACCCATAGTCATCGTAAAGCCCACCTTCGAACCCCAGTGGCGGGCCCGTGAGAGCGCCTCCACCATCCCACGGACACGGATCTCCTGTCAACGTTATCCCCTTCTCCAGATTCCACGTTGAGACAATCTTGCGCGCCAGCCACGTCGCGTCAGGGAGGTGCGTCAAGGAGTAGCTCGAAGTGTCGCGCCCGAACATGACCTCCTCGCCTGCTCTGCCGCCGAGCAGCACCTGCAGTCGGTGGAGAAGCGCGGGCCGTCGCTCGAAGAGGTAATACTCGTCCTCCAACCGGTTCATGATGCACCGCGCGAGCGTCTCGCCGCGAGGGACGATGGATACGCGGTCACAAAACTCGGTGTCGGCTTGCTCGAAGTGACGGAGGAGGTGGGAAGTGAGAGCAAGTCCGAGCTCGTGCGCAGCCATGCGACGGTGCACTGGCAGGCAGCGCCGCATGCCGATCCGCTCCGGGCCCATGGTGAGGCGGTCCAGCGCGCGGTCCATATCGATGCGCTCGATGATGGTGCCGCCGTGACGAACCGCCACGAGCGCGGCCTCCTGCAGCAGCTGCGCAAGCTCTGCACCTGACCATCCGGGGAGGTTCTTCGCGTACGACTCAAGGTTCACAGACTCGTCCAGCTTCACGCTCTTCGCGTGCACTTTGAGGATCTCGTAGCGCCCCTTGGCGCGCGGCGGGCGGATGGCGACCTTGCGGTCGAATCGCCCCGGCCGCAGCAGCGCAGGGTCCAGCATGTCCATCCTGTTGGTTGCGCCCAGGAAGACGACTCCCTTGCCCGTGTCGAATCCGTCCAGCTCAATCAGCAGCTGATTCAACGTTGTCTCGCGCTCCTGCGCGCCCGCGTTGTAGCTCTCCATGCCCTCCTCGCCCGCAGCGCCGTGACGCATGGCGCCCAGCGCGTCAATCTCGTCAATGAACACAACGGAGGGCCGGTTCACTTTCGCGCGCTTGAAGAGATCACGGATACGCGCCGCGCCGACTCCCACGAGCACCTCCACAAATTCCGAGCCAGCCATTTGGTAGAACGGCACGCCGGCTTCACCTGCAATCGCCTTCGCCAGGAGCGTTTTCCCGCACCCGGGAGGGCCTTCGAGGAGGACGCCATGGGGCGGTTTCGTTCCCATCTGGTTGAACCGCTCCGGATCTTTGAGGTAGCTCACGAGCTCCTGAAGCTCAGTGACGACGTCGTCGATTCCTGCAACGTCTGCGAATCCGACACCGGTCGAGCCCTCCACACGCGCCTGCGGCTTCGACTGCCCGAACTCAATCGCTTGCCAGAGATCCCACTTGGTGAAGTCCTTGGGGCGCCTCGTGAGCGTGAACTTGGCGAGAGCCGCCATGGCGACGAGCACGAAGATTATGGCGCCCAGCGTGCGAACCGACTGGTACAAGGTGCCGGAGGAGATCATGTCGCGAATGCCCGGGAAGAGACGTGCGCCATTCCCTCCAGCGAATGCGTCCTGGATCATGTATCCGATGTTCCTCCCGATGGCGGCGACAAGGCCGATCAAAGGACGCACAAATGGTGAACTCAAGGGCCAGAGGACGCGCAGGATTAAAAAGGACACGATTCCTGTCGCGGTGAAGAGCACGGCGGAGGCCATACCACCCACAGAAAGCGCCGCAGCGCCCACCAGGCTCGCAACCACCGTGACCTCCATCATGAGGCGCCCGGATATGGCAGCTGCAACCGGACGGGGCACCGAGGGAGGGAGCTCCACGAACGGCGAGTAGCGCGTTTCCACCTCGACCTGGTCACCTCTGCATTCCTGAATCGCGACGTCTGCCTGCTCTCTGGTGAGATGCATGGCGCGCTTGGGCGCTTGCAGGCTTTGCTCGCCCGGGACGCGCTTGAGCTCCACCAGGAAGTCGTAGTAGGCGTGCCCGCCGTCCGGGGTGGTGACGCCGCGGGAGACCAGCACGTCGACTTCGCGCGCCCGGGCCGCGCGCAGAAACTCCTCGAAGCTCATCTCCGGGAGCTCCTGCAGCTGCTGCGTGAACTCGTCCAGATCGTCCGTCTGGCTCTGGAAAACCTCCTCCGGCACGTACAAGTTCCCCTTGAACCCCCGCAGCAAATCCTTCAAATAAACCCCGTCACGCGGTTTCTCCTCCTCCACCACCACCTCCACATCCTCCTCCCGCTTCCGCTCCAGCAGCGGCTGCACCACATTCGCCCACAACGCGTCGGAGGCTCTCTTCCACACCGGCTCCTCCGCCTTCCGGAGCTCCTTCAGCGTGTACAAGCGATCCCCGACCAAATACTTCGATTCAACCTGGGTCGGCGTCTCAGTAAGCACCTTGGTGATGAAATCCTCGTCCGCGCCCCTCCCCCCCGCCGCCGACGCCACCACCACCCCACGCGCTCGCCTCCGCGACCTCGTCCTCAATTGCAGCCTCCGCACCGACCCCAACCCTAGAATCCCCCTCGACGCAATTATCCCCGGCCGCACCTGCAAGCAGCTCGGCACCACCATCTCGCCCGCCAAACCTACCATTGCACATAAAAGAATCCCCTCCTCTCTCCTCTCCAATCCCTCACTCCATTGCCAATCCGCTCCAACGAATTCTCACCCCCGAATTAGGGCAGCACCTCGCCCCTCCTGAACAAACATACACCGCCCCCAAAAACCCCACTCAAAACCTCATCCACAACGCAATCCGCATTCTGGAAATTCAGCGCCAGGGGATTGATGAACTCTGCTAACCGTAGTCATAGTGATGCGAGGCTGCTCCGCGTATGGGTCGGCATTTGAGAAGAAAATTGGAGATGCAATGGGTTGTGCGAATAGGAATACAGCCCAGCTCTCTCCACCGCTTGCTGCTTCTTCCTGCTTCGTACTGCTTCCTGCTGCTGCTTCCCGCTTCTTCGTGCCTGCTGCGGCTCCTGCGAGCGCACCTCGCTTGCTGGCCTGCGGAGTGCGCAGCGAAGAAGCTTGCAAGCCTCAACCCCAATCCAAATCCACTTCAAGGCGCTGCTCGCGTCGCGACGACGACTCACGGCCACCTGGGCTGTGCTTCCCTGCCGGAGCCCATCTGTTCCCCTCCCCTTGGGAACACCAGGGAACTCTCGTTCCCAATTGCCCTATCCCAAGTATGAATTCATCGCTTTCTTCTTGCAAAATTTCATCGACCAAATTTCTAGTAGAAATCATCTGTTTATTGTTTGTAAATTATATCAACCTCTCTCTGAAATCAGGTGACAATCTTTTGGTAAACATGGAGAATTTTTCGTTGTATGCCAGTGGAGTTCATTTTCTGGGTCAAACGCTTTTCTGAAATTAGCTGATTTTCTCAGGAAGGTCATCTTTAATTTTGAACATAAAGAATTTTCTGCTGATGAAATTGTTGATCAGCTTATTTTCTGGACAATTAGGTCATCTTCTTCACGTGGTCAAGGTGATCATCTTTTTATCAGCTTTCTTCTGATATCAGTTGCTTGGGTTGTATGCGACAGAGCTTAATTCAGCTGATTTTCTGAGTTGGGTTCTCTTCTGAAAACAGCTTTTTAAGTTGTATCCGACTAGTCATTGAAGGTTGGGTAATCAAGTGTTAGGGTTTGCTGCGAGGCACCCTGAGTGAGTACTCTGGTATTCATCCAGCGGTTTCTTTTGTATTTGAAATTCCTCTGGATTGTTCGGAGGCGAGCCTGAAGACTGAAACATATTTTAGGGTTTTGCGTTTGGTGAGGTCAATTCAGAGGTGAGTTGTTTTTAAAGTGCACAGGTTTAGTACTGTTTTGAGTCATAAGGAGTGTAGTGGGTCACCGAACTTGTGCTACGTTGTAGTTTCGAATTGATGTATTGTTCAACGGATCGAGCTCGTCAGCAACTTGTGTGGCAGAAATTGCAGTTTTCTAGTAGAGTTTTTAATGGGAACCATGCCCTTCTTACGAGAATGCTGCAAACAATAAGATAATTATTCTTCCCTTGGGACTCAAACACTGAATGATTGTTAGTACATTCTGCAGGTCATTTGAAGGTGGCAATAAATTTAGGGATGGGAATCTTAGGAGATGGGAGATCAATTGTTTGTCTGATTTGTGGGAGAGAGTGTCGGTCAATGCCATGGAATATGTTCTGGAGATCTTTCTGTTGCTTGTAGGTGAAAGCATAGTATCCAATCTAGTATCTAAAAGAGCTGAATCTGGTGCCATGGTTAGGTCAATTAACCGCTGCAGAATTCCAGGAACTCACTACTGTATTCTGTTCAGCCTTGTGCAGGTCCCACCTAGGGCGTACATTATTGCACAAAAAGAAGAGCGTGAAGCGTCTGTTGCTTCTTTTTCTAGGAGGTACTGTATATCATTGCATCCTCAGGTACTTGCAATGAACTTGACGATTCTGGTCATTTCCTCTGCAATTCTAGTCGAAGGATCAATGTCAGAAGCTGAAGAGCTCAGATCATCTCAACTTGTTGTCATTGTGGTCGCAGACCTACTTTTGCGACGTAGGTGATGGAATGACACCACGGATCCCCGACAGCACCTCGTCTGCCAAACTTATCCAGTGCATGGATGCAAACCAAAACTGAATGATTCACGTGGGAGCGTTGATGGATAGTAATAAATTTCATGAAGTGGAGGTGAAGAAATCGTCCTTCTCTGGTATTCTCCAAACCCCAATTTTGTATAATCACATGTTGAGTAGGTAAAAAGCATGATTTGCGTGAGGTGGTTGGTTGATAGTAATATTTCATGAAGTGGAGGTGGAGAATCCGGGAGCAAAGTTTCGTCCTCCTCTGATATTCTCCAAAACCTACTTTGTATAATCACATGAAGAAGCCGGGAATTTGGTGCATTCCTCAGGTCAGTCCTCCGTTTCTGAAGAGAATGTGCAAGGAAAAAAATGAAGATGGTTCTACTTTTCTGCAGCTATGGCGGGGGAGACCGGGAGCGAATTACATGTGAATCTCCTCTGGAATCCTTGGATCGCGTGCTCAGTAGTACTGGCGACCGGCAGCCAATTCGCTCAGCACGCCCACGATGGGTGCATTGATGTAAGTCGTAGGCTCTGTCTGGGCGAAGTTAAAGCGGGCGTCGTGGAAATTGTCGTTCTGGTCCGGCCCACCAAGCACCGCACCCGTGGCGAGATTGGCGTTCGGGTTCTGGCTGTTGAACCAGGTGAACCCCTGCGCGCACTGGATCTTCTGGGGGTGGGCTCTCACAGAGGGCAGGGACGCCGCGCGGTGGTGCACTTGCGTGGGGTTTCGTCCGAACCCAATCATGTAGGATAAGCCTTTCGGGTTGCTACCCAGGATGTAGTCTACCTGCCGGCGCGCCACGGCGAACAGCTGCCTGGGAGTCACCTGGCGCCCGCCGCAGCTCACAGTCCTGCGCGCCGCGGTCAGGTACCTCGCGTAGGTCGTGAGCAGGAAGCTCGCGGATGTCACGTACTGCATGTTGCTGTTCTCCATGTAGTAAAGCATCCCAGCTGCAGGCACATTTTACATTCTTAGGAGCTCTCTCGCATGGGTTTTGATTTTCTTCAAAAACTTGATGCAGCAGAGGAATTAAAGGACTTCATGCAGCAGAGGAATTAAAGAACTTCATGCAGCAGAGGGTTATGGTTTCTTCAATGTACCTGGTGAGTAGCGCAACCGGCTTGTTGGACTGACGCTTTGAGGCAGAACTGCACATATGTACCCATCTGCTCTGTCTTTGTACGCCTGAAGCGCCTTATCACCTCGAAGAACAAACTGCATGACCAGCATTGGAGCATTATTATGTGAATTAATGAGTGTTGTGACAATGGATTGTTATTACAGAAGAAATTGGAGCTTGAAAACTGTGATTGCACCTGTGCGAGAAGAACTTGGGCTCCGGCGTATTTATTGTCCCAGCTGAACGTGTTCACGGTTATCCTTGCGCCTCCGAGAGCGTTGCCGTTGTGAATGAGGTACTGTTTATAGCCATTCTCTCCTGTTGCCTTGTACAACCATGCTGCTCCCCAGACCAGTTCATCCTGTCACAGAATATATCAACCGGCCGATCTCAAAACCAAGTAGCAACAGGCAAGGGCATTTTCAAGTGTTTATTTTGAGCCGTCTTTGGGAGTGAAGAAAGAGATAAAGTGAATATTAGCCGCCTTTCTCTCCTTCTCTACGATAGATCACTTGAGAACATTCAGAGGTGATTTCAATGAAATAAAAGGGGTATCTTAATTTAAACTTTTGGGTGACTTCACAAATAATTATATTAAGGGTATGTTTTGGAAGAGCATGAGGTTGACAGATTCGCACCTGGTACCCAGAGTATGAGCAGTAAAATGGGCACGCCGCGCCTCCAAGAACATCGCTGTACTTGCCTCTGTATCTATCAGCGAAAGCGAACACCTGCCAAAGTTGAACGTTCCAGATTTTTTGTAAATTTATGAAATGTCAGAAACATGCAATAGGAACGTGCCTTTGGTTGCTCATGTGTAGGGGATTGGCACGAACCCGTCGGGCACTAGCGAGGAGGCGCGACGAGTAAGCGTTGTCAATTCCACGAAACGCAACAGAAGCAGCCGCGAGCGCAGCGACCGTCTCGCCAGCGACGTCCGAGCCAGGGCGGTTGGCGTCCACCTTGTAGGCTGCTCGTGGAGTGCTCATCTCCTCCGGCCTCTGCCAACAGTGATGATCAGCGGTCGGATCACCAACCTGCACCACAATTTTAGATCGTTAGCAATGGCATTGTTACAACATGACCTTGGATTCAGGAATTCAAGCGAGCCTGGACAGTACTACTCACTTGCACCCAGAGTTCATTGGGGCCAGTGTTGCACTTGAGGAGGTAGTCTGTGCCCCAGCGCACGGCGTTCAGCGTGTTCCCCAGCTGCCTGGCGCCGCGGAGCGCATCCCCAAACTCCACCACGTCCCACGCCAGGAGCGCCACGCTGAAGGCCATGGGCAGGTTGAACTTCACATTGTCGCCAGCGTCGTAGTATCCTCCACTCAGATCAACCTGCACACGACCAGAATCTCGTAAAACTCAAGGGGCTGAACGGCTTGAAATGAGAAGAGGATAAGCTTGACAGATGTTCAGAGAGGATGGGATTGTTATTACATAGCGGGAGCGACCATCGCTGAGTCCCGAGTTTCCCCGCCAGCGGAGACGCTGCCAGCTTGGGAGCTTGCCTGACCTCTGGAGGTCAAAGAACAGGATGGACTTGTCCAACGCATCGGCATAATCTGCTCTGGAGAATGCGAGCGCTGTGCACACCAGGCTCGCCCACACGAGAGCTGCCAGCACAAGGATGGACCTCATTTTCATCAGCTCAGGAGAAGTCACCTCAGGAAGTTACCAAGGGTGGAGGTGAGGTGACGTGATTGAAGAGCACAAGACTTATATATGTGTGTGTGTGTGCCCGGACTAAATTGCAGGGAGGGACCCAGTGGACCCGTTGACATTGGAAATCAAGGGGGTTAGCGCCAAGCGCGCCATTCTGATTCCCTCCGAATTGCATCTACAGTTGGGGCTTGGATACCCTTTCGCAGTAAAAAAACAGAACTTTAAGTTTCACCTCCTTTTGACTTGTCCAAAGTCAGAGGTTATTTTTAGCTCTGCTTCTCAAGGAAACGGAATCAGGGCCTTTCGGTGCAGTCATAAGCTCAGATCCACCTTGAAGAAACTCACAGTGATTTAACCTCTCCACGTTGCAGGCAGCAGCGTGCAAATCTTACCTGTTTCGTTGCATCATGAGTAATCTATCAACAGTTTCAGAAACTTGGGACAGGTCCTGAAAGACGGGCGAAGAAGATTTTATGGTTGTTCAATGCTGTATCCGTGCACCTAGAAGAGGACTCATAGACCAAAACTATGGAACTGTAGGAGCTGCAAACCGGGGAAGCTTGATGTCAATAATATGAATCTCATGTTCACGGATTCGAATCTGGAGTGCAACATTAACGCCGCCTCTGATTGATTGCACCAGGACCCTGAGGAAGTTTCGGAAATCTTGTTCTAAAAATTGCATTTCACGTTGCCTCATCCACTATTTTTGGCGAGTGGACTTGAACCCTCCACCGAATACCAACTTAAATTCCCCAGGACTACATAGGATGCGGTTTCGAAACTCTGCAAAATTACAAAACCACCTCATAATCTGTCTGCACGTCCTACGAGTTGAAACTCGAGGTTGTTGCAAAGTGTGTAGCTAGTTACTCCGCTGCTGTAGAGTAGGTAAACGGTGCTCGTCTTCAACCCTCTCCCAGACCCAGCCCAACTGTGATTGAGTCCCTACACAAAAAAAAAAAAGTTAGATTCTTTACGTTAATTTTATTAGCAAAGCAGTTCGGTATCGCATAATGTAATGTAAACTAAGTGACCTCCATCAGCCCCAACTAAGCTACAATTTCCGGCAAACTTAGAGTGAGAAAAACGTTTAAGTGAGCGGCTTTGACCGATCTGTGATTGCAGGAACGGCGCACAAAGTTCAAGTTATGTCAACTCCAGAGGGAGTTGCTGAGCACAATCCTGGAGGCGAGAATATATTCCAGTGCATAAGTCATGGCGGTGAAGGCGGTGTTGGTCAAGTGATAAAAAAGTTGGGAACAAGTTAAGACTTTTGCAGCAAGGATCATGTCAAGTTGCGAGTGTGGTTGGTATGGCCACATGAACAACTTGGATGGAACCTAAGATTGGCCGCACTCAATCAAATATAGGAAGCCATGCTGCCTCCTCTGAGTCTCTGTACTGCTCAGTTGGCTTATAGAAAACTCGGTTGCAGTGTCTGAAGATCGCTTTTATAGATTTCTTTGCAGGCATGATTCAATCATGGAACAAGGTGCTTGTATGAGGTAAGCAATACCATCATCCTCATTGGACTCAACGACATCTTTGCCCTTTTTTTAAGCTAGTAATTTTCCATCGAAATGCATATCAACTATCAATTGGCTGGTACAGTTTCGACTTCCTCTTTTACCTCAAGGATGGTAAGTAAGCAAGATCTACAAATGCCCAGATTCCAGATACGACATCAAAAGATTTTAAAGACGAACCTGACATCAGAAAATCTTAAATTGTGTGGTTGTCCCAGGTCTTATGATGTTGAAATCTTTTCTTGGCTCTGTGCAGACAGGTGCCCGTTACATTACCTCGTCATAACCGGTGGTTGATCCACCTTCCATCAGTTACCGGGAGTTAAAGTATACTGCTATCCACATTTAGAGATAGAGCCACGACATTGAATTCAGCTGGAAATCTTGACGACACCAATTCCTCTGTGAAAGTGCTGGGTTCTGATCGAGACGCGCTTTGAAAGGAAATGCCCTGTCAATGTATGAATCTATCACCTTCACGAAAGAAGTGTCGTCATTCAGGATTCAGTTGCGCAATACCATGTTTGTCAACTGTAAAATCCACCAAAAGAATAAAGACCATATTGAACATCAAGTAGCTCCTTCTCTTTCTCTTCCTGAGTTCCTCCACCTGAGTTCCTCGCATCTTCTTATGGCAAATAGAAAAGCATACACCCGAGTTCCTAGTTCCTTGTGAAAGCTCCAAACGCATACACCATGTTAAGCTATATTCTGCTGGTGACAAGTTCGACCACTTCAATCGATGTTACAAAATAAGATCTTACCTTCCCAAAGTCTTCAATCACCGCCCCGCGTGTTGCTAGTTGTAGAAGCGAAACTACGAGCCTTAAGAGCTGCGATGCGTCGAGGATGCACTGCAAAGAGAAATTTAACAAGATGAAAAACGTTCCCTTTGTTACATGAATTCAGATACCCTACCAAATTCCAGAAATATATGCAAAAACATTCCCTATAATCAGAGATGTCCAAATGAGATACAAACTTAAGCACTAAGACTCAAAAGCAAAGTTGTTGCATTGTAAAAATCCAGTGCAACTCCAGAAATGATCTGGCCAAATTCTACAACTCGATTCATCAGGATCCAATGGGGCGACAAATCTTGTACATCTTTTACTAAAGAGTAAAGCATATTGCCATTGCAGTTGCAGTTTCAGTGGTCCACAATCATCGGGAATAACGACGAAGAAGAAGCACATGCATCCACCGAGAACTAAAATCTCAACACACATGTCCTACTGGCAGATACTGACCATAGTACGACTGGTGAATGCTTATCTATTGACTGGACGTTGCGGCACTTTTGGACGATTCCGGCCAGCCAGTGGATCGTGAGCTGCATGTGCGATCAGACCGTGGCTTTTGAGGCCCACACAGTGTGCATAGACGACTTGCACTAGCAATCGACACTGATGCAGCCCTTTTTCGTGCTGGTACAAAACCATTTGATCGTGTGTGCACATGACGCCAATCTCCGAGACTTGGGCCAGTATATCATTGTCAGGGTTGGGGCTGGTACTGGTGCTGGTTTCTGGCAATGGAGATGATTCCAGTCGTCGTGTGTTTGATGCTCGCTAGTTTTGTGGCGGGCACGACGGAGGTGACCAACCGGACGAACTGGGCGGGCAACTTGGTGTATAGCGCGGACCGCCTTCTCGAGGCGACATCATTGCAGAGCCTACGCGCGCTGGTGCGATCAGAGCCCAAACTCACCGCGCTCGGCACCTGCCACTGCTTCAACACGATTGCGGACAACAGGCGCTCCCAGATCTCACTGCTGCAGATGCACGACGTGATCACCCTGGACGCCTCTGCTCGCACTGTCACAGTCGCGGCGGGCGTCACCTACGCGCAGCTGGCCCCGTACCTGCACGCGCGCGGGTTCGCGCTCCACAACCTCGCGTCGCTGCCCGACATCTCCGTAGCGGGATCCATCAGCACCGCGACCCACGGGTCCGGGGTCGGGAACGGCAACCTCGCGACGGCCGTTGCGGGTCTGGAACTCGTCACGGCGGGTGGAGACATCAAGAGATTCTCGCGCAAAGAGCTTCATGGCGTTGTGGTCGGGCTGGGCGCGCTGGGTGTCTTTTCGAGCGTCACGCTTGACGTGCAGCCCACTTTCACCGTGCGCCAGTATGTGTACGAGAATCTGCCGCTGGCGCAGGCGGTCTTCCACTTCGAGGAGATCATGGCGAGTGGGTACAGCGTGAGTTTGTTCACGGACTGGCAGAAGCAGCGGTTCACGCAGGTGTGGGTCAAGAGCCGGGACGGGGACTCGTTTGCTGCCCCTGAGACGTTCTACGGCGCAACGCGAGCGACGCGGAACATGCACCCTGTGGGCCTGGCGGCAGACAATTGCACGCAGCAGCTGGGCGTGCCGGGGCCGTGGTACGACCGCCTGCCGCACTTCCGCGCCGGTGTCACCGCGAGCGTGGGCCACGAGCTCCAGTCCGAGTACTTCGTCTCACGCCGCGACGCCATGGCCGCCATCCTGGCGCTGGAGTCATCCCTCCGCGACGAGATTTACCCTCTTCTCTTCGTCACCGAGATCCGTGTCGTGGCGGCGGATGCGCTCTGGTTGAGTACTGCTTTCCGCCGCGACAGCGTCGCCATCCACTTCACGTGGAAGCCGCAGTTTGCTGAGGTCCGCTCATTGCTGCCGCGGATCGAGCTAGTGCTCGCGCCCTTCCATCCCCGGCCTCACTGGGGCAAGGTCTTCACGATGGCACCGCAAGAGCTCCAGTCGCGCTACATAATGCTGCCCAAGTTTCGCCTCCTCGCTGCGAAGCTTGACCCTGGTGGCAAGTTCCGCAACCAGTTTCTCGCCACCAACGTTTTCACCGACACTTGATCAGCCCACCCCATTTTCTATGAATATAAAAGTTCAGATCATCTGGCCCATGATCAATCCTTCAGCGAGTCTTTGGTTAGTATAGTATGTACATGAAGGTCAATACATGCAACAATCTCGATTGCTGCATGTATTGTTGATGGAGTGGTAATTACTCTGTCCACTTTGTTCGATGTGGATGTTTTATGCAGCTGAATCATATTCCTGATCATGTGTGAGATAGCCGAGGAATATTGTGATATTAGGGTGATTTAAGCATGTAAGACAAACTACTGATCATTTCCAGAAGATGTCTGAGGATTGAAGGTTTGGGTTAATTGCTGGGGTTCTGCTTCGTCAGCACGCCATGGCCATGTCTGGAGATCGGAACAGATTGAAAGCTTGTCGCAGGCACTATGCGTGTCTGAAAATCTTCAGCTGATAGGAAGTGATTCTGTTGCAGATGTCACATTATAATCGACATGCATCCGAAATTCAGTTGATTTGCAAACTGTTCAATTCAATTCTCTTCATACAAAATACTAAACCGTATGACAAAACAACAATTTCGCTAATTCCGCTTCGTCCAGAGAATGACAAAAAAGTGAAGGTATCGAGGTACCAGGTATCTACAGATTCCCAGTTACTGTCTTCGTTCTCTTTAAGGCATATGTCACACCACCGAAAGTTCGTTCGTCCTACCATTCCAAATCATAGCTCTGGCAATCTCATTTCCTACATGTACTCAGTCTCAGGTAAAGACCTCCTGGGGCTCCAGCAGAAGCCCATGCACAGTCACCTCGCAACCTCGGGACTGGTTGGGGTGTCACAGACGAAACCTCCCTCACACTGAGATGAATGGGAAGAAAGAATCGTTCGTGCCTAAAACGGTTAATGGTGCCGTAAGGAGGCCTAGTATTCAGTGCACTCAGCAATGCAAGCTGAGTAGTACTTTCAAGGAGCTGCAACGTTGGCCTTGGCCTTGGGAGCAATCTCCTCGCCCTCCTGGCCGGGACCGCTGCCCTCCACCTGCAGCCCCAGCAGCGTCTCTTCCCACTTCCGCGCAGGGCCCTTCCAGGACAGGTCCTGGTCCATGCAGCTCTTGATCATGGTCTTGAACTGAGGCGTTCCGTAGACCTCGACTGCCCTCTTCACGGTTGCTGACAGAAGCTCCACGTCCTCGGGATCCACCATCTCACACTGGTACAATGCAACAGAGATATGTGAGCAAAAACGTAGATTAGAAGTAAACATGTTGGTCGAGTCGAAAGGCTTACATCAACGTTGAAGGCCTTTCCAACTTGGAACCCTGTGACGCCCTCCTTCACTGTGTCGACAAGTCCGCCTGTTGATGCTACAACTGGCACCTGTACCAAACAACATATTCGAGGATGAATAGATGTTTCGATAGTGAAAGAGAGAAGTGATCGACGACGCTCTTCTTTTCTTCTTTCAGACGTTCGAGAGAAATGATCGAAGTACAATTGACGAATCACTTACTGTTCCATAGCGCATGGCGTGTAATTGGATGAGACCACACGGCTCGAACCGGCTAGGCACCAGAATGAAGTCTGCTCCGGCTGTGATCATGTGGGCCAAGGGAGTGTTGAACTTCACCACCCCCACCGCCTTGCCGGGGAACAAGCTGTCCAGCTCCTCGAGCTGCTTCTCGAGATGTTTCTTGCCTGTGCCCTGTTAAAAACAAACAATAGTTTCGTCTCAACACTGTAATAAGACAATTCGTAATTGTGCGGAATCGCTACTTTCATGAAAACAAAAACGCAATATGTTCTCGTACCAGCACAATCAGCTGCACGTCGTCCTTGAGAAAATCCTTGACAGCTTCTGCCAAGATATCGGACCCCTTCTGCTCTTCCAGCCTACCAATGAACCCGAAGAGAGGGACGTCTGGCCTGAGTGGAAGGCCAACCTCGGCTTGCAAAGCCTCTTTCAACAGCGGCTTGGCTTGGAAGACCTGGCACAATGACGGAACAAAAATCAAGATGAGAACTGTGGAATGAAACAGCTCTCATTCGGAACTCATGCTCGTTTCATACCGTGGTGATGTCATAGGGAGTGTCAAGGTATTTGTCAGCCGAAGGGTCCCACTCTTGAACGTCCATCCCATTACAGATTCCAAAGATTTTTTCTTTTCGGACGATCGAGGCAAGCTCGACTCCTTTGTCATCGCCAGACACAATCTCTGCAGCGTAGTTGGGGCTCACAGTCAGGTTCAGATCTGACTCCAGGAACGCCGCCTTCATCCAGTTGATCTTGCGGCCTTTCACAGGTTTCTCGTACCTGCAATCCCCTACACAGTCAGTACAGCACAGATAACCTTGCAAACCCCGGATTGATAAATAAACGAGGAGGGAACAGATTCTGAGCCCAGGAATCAGAAACCTTACCCATCAATGAAGTCAAATGAGCTTCGGAAATTCTCTGTCAAGCCGAGTCTGTCAAAGTCAGCGAAGGCAAACCTTCCTTGATAGGCAATGTTGTGCACACAGAAAGCCACCTGGGAATGCAATTGCACCGGCATGTAAGTGAGCACGTAATAGGGAATATAACTTAGTACAGTCATCTGCAGAACCAACGATATGTCTCTCCTTTCAGTCTCATATTGCGCACTCACCTTTGCGTTCTGGAACTGCCCAGAAGGCTTGTACTCGCTCTTGAGGTAGCACGGAAGGAGGGCCGTGTGCCAGTCGTTAGCCACAAAGACAACATTTTCACCTGTCGGCACATACTTTCGATGAGCTCTCATCTCGTCCGTATTACCAGGTTCGAAATAACACTATATGAACAATCAGTTTACTATCAAGTGTAAATTGAATGCAGGTTTCAAGGCTCACCATACGGTCCGCTGAAGAATTCATTGCTCTCCAGGTTTAAAACCTTCGTTGCTTCAATAGCCGCCTGAAGGATTTCGCATCCAGAAAAAAATCAGAAAATGAATGTCGTCATAAAGGGGTACAAAATCAATATTAAGCGGACATCATACCTTCGCAAGGAGCATGAACCGAAACTGGTTATCGTCGTAGTCTTCTCCGGAGTTGGGACCGTAAATCTTGCTGCCGGTCTTGCCCCAGACCTGCACAATGATACAACCAACAGTCAGAGATTAATTCCACATGCTTCAAGAATCAGAGACATATTCACAATCCAGAAGCTTACCAGAGAACCAGTGAACCAGAGGACGAATGAAAAAAAAAAAAAACCTACGTTACCTTTGCAAGAAAAAGTGGGTGATCCACGAAGATTCGATCGACGCCTCGCTTGTGGGTGTGGAAAAAGTTGACAGTCTCAGTCCTGTTGCCAATAGTAATCTGCACAGGACCCAAATGAACGCTGATGAGAAGAATGCCAACTACACATCTCCCCTAAACCATCCACTTTAAAGAGAAACATCACTTACTTCAATGGGAGTGTTAGTGTCCCAAGCGTCCTTGTACTGGTCGTACCGAGGAGACACGGTCATGACACGATGACCACGAGCCTGCAATCACAGAAATGAAGACACAGTGAATTAGCAGCGATGTGCGCTACATCGACCACTAACGTCGATAAAAAAAGAAATCACTCAAATGCGGCGGAAAGGTAAAACTGACCAAGGCTTCAAATACTGGAGCTGAAAACGAAATGTCACAAAAACAAAGTAAGGATCAGTCTCCTCTAAACCAAAATTGAACGCATTGGTGAAGCATCAACGTCTGACCGAAGTGGACATTGCTACCAATGGCCATGGCCAGGAACACGATTGGATCAAACACAATACAGATCATGGGCAATGGGGAGATTACAGCAAGAGCCGGAGGGAGGCCGCCCGCGACGTCACCGAGCCCGCCCGTCTTGCTCCACGGCGCCACTTCAGCTGACACGAACACCAGGTTCATGCCACTGTGATTCCTCCCCCCCATCGCGCCATTGCTCCCATCACACCGCACAGCACCGCGACGCCGCTGCACCGCCGCCACTCGCCCGGCTCTCACCGGCACCTGGCCAGCGCCATGGACCACGCCCCTCGCACGCAGCCCCTGAAACACCGGCACCATATCCACGCCGCCGCTCACCCGAGTCGACGCCGCCCACACGACATGGTGGCCACATCCCCTCGGCACACACACCTGCATCGCCATCGTCGCCATATCTCAAATCACTCCTCACAATGCAGATCCGCCCTCTCCCTCTCCCGGATCCCCACTGCAGTTAATATAACAAATGCTCACATCCAACGGTGAGCCTCGCGACGCACGGCAATTGCCTGAGATATCAATGACAAACGGGTCCGTGGCTATAAACGAAGGCCAGGAGTGGCGCATTCCAAAACCGCCGCACTCAGATCGGATCCATGCCATTCTCGTGGGGCTGTGTGAGTGGGAGGCGCTGGACTTGCATTCCCACCGCTGCTGACGCCATTCCTGTTTCGTTTGCAGCGCGTGAGCGCGATCCTGCACCTCCAGTCACTGGCCGCGGTTGCAGTGTTCGCTACACTAATAATGCTATTTGGTGTTGTCCAGACTACCTTTTTTGAAAGGGTATAAGTTTTCACCCTAGGTACCTACAACAACCACGTTCATAGTGATAAGTGCAGAGTACCTTCATGACCATTAAAAATAAAAAGTTATAGCATGTAAAAGCTAATTAGTGTAGCTAACGCGAAATATCATTATCAGTGTACTGGTCCGTTCCGTGGATGAGTATCTCTTCATCCAACCAAAGTTTTCATCCATCGCTGGCAGCACAATCTAGGAAAAAAGAAGATTCGTCGCCCACCTGAGAAACCTGTATCCACTTGTAGGCGCTCTCCTCAAAAAGAAAAGGACTGGTTTGATTTTGGGGAAGGGAATGGGTGGGAGGGGATGAATAGGGGATGAATGTTGGATGGATGACGTTGTTATGGGGAGAATAGTACAGATTTTAGTTGGGAGGGGGAATGTGGGCCTGTGGTGGTGCCATCACTGTGTTGTGCGGCAGAGGCGAGGACAGTTCCAGATGGAATATGGCGGAGGGATATTCGCTGGTCTGGTCTCGACATCTGAGCCACTGGAATGGGGGGCTGGGGCGTGTTGCAGCTCTAAGTGGACAAGCTGATCCAACACATGTGAATGCTTTCTAGTACTGTACTGTAGTGCACATTAAATAGTTTGCAAAGCTCCAATGTCACCATGAAAATGGAGAATTCGGGTTGGTGAGCATCTCCACCCCTGACGGGAAATTTCCCATGGCAGACTGGGAGATCCGGGGTGGGGAAGTTGGGCAGGCTATTGAAGAAAATTTGCAAGGAGACCGGGAAGGCGGGGAACAATATTGTGACGCGACGTGCGATCTCTGCTGGGGCGAGCTAGCTTATTGCTAGCAAGGATGCACATTTTCTTCCTGGAAGTGCCGCAGCCACTCCCGTGCTACCACGTGGCAGGCAGGGAGTGGCTGAGCAACACGGTGAAAGATGCGGGGGCCATTGCGAAGTTCTTCCATTTGCCGTCTTGGAGGGTGAGACGGGCAAGAATGGCATGCGTTCATGTTGTGAAAGACACATCACATTCTAACCTCTTTAATATGACATGTTTGGAAAATGAATAAAATGTTGTAATATTTGGGTGTCACATAATTGTCAGTATGACATTATGAATCTAAATGTTGCATTGTTGAGGTTTTATTATAATGCATAATAATAGATGCCCACATGTTGCCAAAAAATATCTAAAAGAAAAAAGGTACGAGGTATGTATTGTGAATAGTTGGTAGGAACTTAATAACATTGCAAATATCACGTAAAAAATCCTCAAGTAACAAGTCTAGAGATCAATGGGTACAAAAGGGAGGCATGAGGCAAAAGGAAAGAAGAACCCTAATCCGTGATGCACCTGCTCTTGAGCATTCACAACTTGTTCTTAGCATGATAACATGTTTCCAATGCATTTACTCCATTTATTGGAAGTGGTTTCATTGATATTACAAACATTTTACACCTTTTATGGAGATCTGATTTAGGTGTGGTAGCCAAAGAAGGACCCGATTCCTAGTACTATATCTAGGACACCTATTCACATCACTCACTTGATTTGGTGACATCAATAGGACTAATATACCATACCATATTTCTAAAAAGGTCACTTGAAAATGTGACATTTCCACAAATACTATGTTCTAAATATTATAAGAGGTTGTCATGAAACAAATTACTTGGAATTCCTTAAATCCACTAAAATGTATAAAGCCTTTTTCACCATTTGAAGCCTTACATATGTATTATTATAGTACGAAAATGTGAAATGCATGAAATCACCTCCTTAGGGCCACTTCACACTTAGATGCCCACGTCGAGTGATCGACCGTAAAAATGAATGGCCAAACTATGACGAGAGGCCAAACTTTTTTGCCAAATAAATACATTAAATAATATAGATTGAAGGTTTGGCCGATCGTGGTGTGAAGCCCCAAAGGCCAAGTCCAAAGTCCAAACCCCACATCATAACCAAACAAAATCAACCCAGAAAAATGAGCCAAAAAAATGAGCCAAAAAATTCGACCTCTTTCATCTAATGTCCAGATCTTGTCAATTTTTGATTATATTATTAAAAAATTCGACGGACTCTTGATTGTAGTCTGGATCCGCTATAATGGGCGACCCAAGTTTTACTCGAGAGGCCGTCGCTTTGGCACCAAAACAGCCCAAAAGTGCTGCCAATTTTGGAATCTGGGCACAAGTGTAAAGGCCCAAAGTCTGGACTTTGGCCACTCTAGCAATCTCATTGGTGGAAATCGACGGCCACTCGACTTGACCACCGAGCCCTCATTATGATTGAATAAAGCTACTAATGAAGAATAATTATAAATTATGAAAATGTAGCGTGTGTTAAAATCACTTCCTCAATACATTTCATCCCTTTATCAACTTAAGCTGAAGATGACCTACAATAGAATCTTGAAAACAACTCCATTATATCTAAGGTGTGGCACCATGAGAATATTGAAGTATATTCAACTTCCGATATTGTACACAACACTCCTCATTTCAGGCATACCTAGGCATGTTGTTCAATATGGGTTTTACGAAAGTTTTTTATTGTGATAAAACGAACATTGTTTAATATTAGAGATTTCGTTCAAGAATCAAAGCTCGAAGGCGAAAAAAAAGACCTACTAGATTTTCATTACTTTTTCCCTTCTTAACATAATACATTTGATAAAAAAAGAGGAAAAAAAAAGTAGTATCACCGAGGTGCCATACCATCAGACATTGTTCGTTTGAATTCCTTCGAGACATTACAAATTCTTATAAGTTCCCATAGACACACCTCCATCAAATTCATACTTTACATTCCAATCTTCATCACTAGTGACAAAAACATCCTACAAGGATTGGATGGCCAGGGCTTAGGGTTTAGGGTTTAGGGTTTTGAGATATTTACAAGACTCTGATCATCTTCTTCATGTCGGTGAGCTTGATATCATACTTCGACAAGTTGAATCTTTCTCAAGAGTGAACACCTTGTATGTTGCAATTATGAGAGGTCAGACTCAGAATATGAAGAAATGTCACACCTGATCATCAGCTTCTTCATGTCATCTTCCCTCATCACGTCTGTTCCTCAAGAGCAGCGAGGCCAGAGCGAATGGTCTGGATGTCCTCCTTGACGGCCTGCTTCTTCATGTCGATGAGCTTGTCGCGCTTCTGCTTCCGGAGGGCCTCCAGCTCTGACTGCAGGGAGTCCATCCTCTGCAGGAGCTCAACGCGTGCGGGAACCTCAAGGGAAGGCGGTTGGATGGCCAGGGCGGGCGCAGCTAGTGCAGGTGGAAGGGGGCTTGGCTGCAGCGGCACCCTTGTCATGGCGTAGTAGTAGGTTCCTGATCCCACTATGGAAACTGCGGCAAGAGCAAACCCTGCACGTTTCCTCCGCCCCTTTTGGATCCCATCGGCCTGTGATAAGAACAAAGGAGGATGTTAGATGACAAGTGGCTCCGTGACATGCTGAAAATTGTGGAAGGGCAGGAGTGGGGTACCAATGGTGCAGTTGGAGCAACCACAAGGGAATCTAAGCTTGGTTTCGAGGCACTCACATCTTGGTCTCTGCCATCAAGAGCGATGGTTTCTACAACATGCAATTGGATTTTCGGAGATGCTTACCACTGTGGAAACAGAACGAGAAGAGCCGAAATGGCGATGGTGTCGAGCAAGTTCACGGACTAAAACCCTCGGCATGATTCCGGCAGCTGCAGATCGCCACGCTTCTTTCAGTTGCGGCAGAAATGAACAAAGGCCACAAGAAAGCAATCCTCGAAACGGAACAAGGTCATATATTCAACTGCTATGCGTCATCACTCCTATCCTACATTACCAGGAGAAAATTTATAAGGAGAATCTTTTTAGAGGGCTCTGATATTCAGGAGCTAGACAAAACCCTATGAGGTTCAGTGCTACAATTTGGCTTAGAAGCAACACTTTGGCTGAACTGAAAAAGAAACTACGCTTAGAAGCAGTTTACACTAGGACAGGTCTCTGAAACGGTGAATTCCGAATCTAGAAGGCATCCACGACAAGTAGCTGATGAATACGATCAAAAGCAGAGATAAACCTCTAGAGCCTAAAACATACAACTAGCTAGTAGAGGCTAGAAACTAGAAACACAAGTAAAATTCCCAATTTAGGACAGTAAACACGAGCAAACCTACAGCAGTAAAGATTACCCAAGGTTGTTTCCCACTGCAAAGAGTTTGGAGCCGATCGACCACCGGGACAGCAACAAGACACCAGCAGAAGAACAGCAAGAGCTTAGGTCCAATTAAGCCAAATCGATTCTGCAGAGATTCTTCATAAGAGCAACAAGGCACCATATAAGGCACTGGGAACACCGGAAGCCGAGAATGAGGCAGGATTCCTGTCAAAGTTGGTTTAATTCCAACCCACTTCAGTTAGGGTTTTGCATCACACGCGTCACTTGAGGATTCCGGAATCGTTCTTAGAGCACTGTTCCCACGCTGTCGGCTGGCTTTCACGACAGACATTGGCTAGTTTTTAGAACTATGAAAGTGAGGCATGAGCTTTCATATCCGCGAAGACATGAGCTCGCCTCCACTCTCAAAGGTAGCTAATGCTACTTCCAGTTAGAGTGGAGAGACCACGAAGCGCTTCCATAAGAGATTCTAGTTGAGAGACCACCATGTTGATTAGAGGACAAATAGTTATACTATGAGTCAGAAGAGGGATATCCTAATCAACTTTTGGATGACTAGACAAATTTCTCTACATGACAAGCTGCGAGGAGTGACGGAAGCATAGAGAATGAAGGTCTTTCAAGTGTCTTGCAGCAGGAGACGAACTTCTGAAGTTTTTGTTGGTGTTTAACGAACACCGTCGAGTGTGCCCTGGTTAAGGGCAAGGCATCATTGACCAGCGACATGTGCCGAAGGAATGCTAACATGGAAAGCAATCAACGTGCATTTACTAAGAACTAAACAGAGTGTTAGCGTAGTAAAATTCACGTTCTTCCAAGTTTCTCAAATGAATTATGTACCTACAACTATGACCGTTGTAATTATGTGTGAAATGTGTCCAAGATATGTTGATGTGTTTACAGTACTTCGATAGTTGCATGTACTGGTATCACATCAACACATCTACGACATCGAAAGGAACCACTGTCATATGCGGGTTCATATGTTGCTATACCTGAGAAAATGAATATGATACATACCTGAAAAGAAATATGATACATACCTGGACAAAATTATCAAAACTTACCTCGAAGATAAACCAAAAGGTGTGACCCTGTTTCCGCCGTTACCGTATCCTAGTCAAGGAATTCAGGACGCTGCCAACTTCCTTGCCCTTGGCTTTTGAGGAGGCCTTTGAGGTTTCTGGATTCCCAAACACTTTCCAGAACCTAAGAGTCTCGTCCCCAGCGGCCGAGGCCACGGTGTATCCATCAGGGCTCTGCAAGGGCATAAGATTGTCTCAGATACTATTTCGAACAATTATATCGTGGTTATGAACATGCCAGTTCGGGCATAGTACCTGTGCCAGATGAAGAACTCTTGAAGTATGGCCGGTCAGCTCAGCCATCTTGACCATTGAGGGGTACTTCCATAAGCACAGCTGGTTCTGGCTGAAGCCATGAGAACTCAGAAGCTCACGCTCGTGCTTACTCCATTGCAGAGCACACACCTGGTTTCATACACAAAGGAAATGCATGTTAGGTGACATGTTCAACCAAGTATTGCTGCTACTTCGAACAACATCAAGTCGAAACAGGTAAATTAATTCCACTTGTTTATGCAGGAGAGATCATTGAATAAACATCGGAGACCAAGTTGATTATCCTAAACAAGATGAGTCTGTTTTGAGGACAGTACAATACCTGAGACTCGGTGTCAATGCTGTTAAGGCAAGCCCCCGTGTGTGTATTCCAAAACTTGATGCAGCGATCGGCCGTTCCACCACCTGACGCCAGTAGATTACTCTGGAAGGGGCACCATGCTAAAGCCTTCACAGCGGCTCTGTGGCCATCAAGCCGGTGGAGATATGGGCTTGGGCCCTGCGTAGAAGCAGCCGCTGCATCCCAGATGTGAAGGAGATTGTCATTGCCCCCACTTGCTAGCTGTTGTCCCGACGGAGACCACTTTAGCCCACACACCTCCTGCTCATGACCCTCCATTGTTCCAATGATGTGGTCTCGAATCCTCACTGCATGCAAGAGGGCAATGCTCAACACATAAACACGACTCCCGTAATCTCACTGTAGCTACCTGATGCATCGTGACTCAACTGTTCACCTCCACAGATTTAAGCAGTCAACATGTCAGTTACCCTTGAGCAAACATGTTTCATGGTAACTGGTAACGTAACGCATCGTCCCCAGTATCAAAAGCTGGAATATCAATTTTCAGAGCAAGAAAGATACCATCATGGTTGATGATCAAAGTGTCACGACTGCCAGTGGTGAGAATTGGCCCATTCCACGCCAAGCTTCCAACACGAGCTGAGTGGCCTTTCAATGACCGCAACTGCAAAAGAACGAATTACATCAGTCAATGGAATCATGGATTCTAAACTGCTACCACAGCCGGTTCACGCAAACGCCTTGGTCACAGTACTGACGTGCGCAAGAGAAGGAAGTTCAATCTTATTACCTGACGAAGCTCTTGGGAGTCCCATAGCTGAACATCGGAATTGTTGAGTCCTACAGCCAGGTATCTGCCGTCAGGAGCCCACTGGACGCTAGTGACTGGGCCATCTTCATCGGCAGTCAAGAGCTCAGCGATGGAACTGGACGCGGCGTCCCAGAGGTACACTGTATTCGCAAGGGCTATAGCGAGGACGTTGCTCGCACTCCAATCCAGCAGATTCAGGTAGTAGTCGTCCAGAAGGTCAGGGGCGTCAAGCGTCCGTTCGGCTGTTTGAGGGATGTGTCGGAACTGAGCCCGAGGCTTGGCCTGCCCCGGTGCCACGTTCTGGGAGTACAGAAACTTCCGGTCGTTCTCAAATCCCTCGGGAGGTGGCGGCGGCTTGCTCTTGAAGGCAAGTATTCGGCTCTGCCTCGGATTGTTATCGACTCGCAGCAGATTCTCAGCAAGTTGTTTCTTGTACTCTTCCTGGGATTACATCCAAATTCACCAGTTATACAAACATGCCTAGAGAAGAGGGTGAAAGGCTATATTGCCAGTTCTGTGACCAATCATAGCATTGTTTGCTCTACTCATGTTATTAATCTCTACACAATAGACGTCCGTTCAGGGATGAATTAAACATCTTTGAATCTGCGTCTAAAAAGCGGTACTTAAAGTGCCAATATAACGTATATAGCCATGCAAAGGATAATCAAGCTGGTTAACAATGATGGAAGTGCTCACCTTGGATGGAGAATGAACGGCGCCATTGTTCATTGCGTTCTCCTTTACGCCTGCAAGCATATAGTTCGCAATATTGAAGTCCATGGCGCTACGGTCGGTGATGAACCGATCACTCTGCTACATGTGTAAGGAAATCAATAGTTAGCATACGTCAGATGAAGGTAGACTCGACGATCAGGACATGTTGAACTTTCAGGATTTCATGAAACCTCAATTCTGCGACTTCGGAGTGAAAAAACCTCAACATATGACGAAAGACGTGTTGTAAATGAAGAGAAGATGTAAGAATACTTTCCATAATCAAGGCCTGCTTTTTTGGTACAGTGCCTTTCCCTTGTGACAAAACACAACCCTCGACATTATACACCGTAATGTGCAATCAGACCCGAAGCAAATACCTGTCTCTTGGGAGTCTTGCTCTTTGGCGTCTTCCTGCCCGACGGCTCCGGGGAAAGCTGTTCTTTCAGGGGATACCGATCACTCCTGCCATCGCTTTTCGTGGGTGTATGGAAAACCTTCGCCATTGCCTGCAAAACTGAAGACGCCCACAAAGACCACTTCCCACACGACCCCTCGCAACCTCACCCCGATAACCAATGCCAGAAGCCAATACACACACATCCAATCTTACACCAAAATCCAAAACCAAACCCTATTGTCAGATATTCATGAAACCCGAATCCTAATAGCAGATTTCACCACCAACATGTCAGTGTGAGAAAAGTAGCATGTGATAGAGGAAGAGTTTGTATCCAAGCTTGTGATATTGAATGCTGCAAGTGGAGATTATAGAGACATCAGCTTCCTAACGTCCAAACGACTCAGCCTGCGACAGAAAACGATCAATATAGAAAAGATCAAAACAGCATGTCTAGAATGGATTGCACCCTTGTATCAGAGTGAGAAAAACAGGTAAAAAGAATTTTTATTTTTTAAAAAATTTAAAAACTTAAAAAGGGAGGAGAAAAACAGGAAAAAGTTGGATCCAGAATTCAGGATGCGCACCTGATAGGCTCGAAAATGAGGAATTGACAATGGGTGAGAATTGGGAATGTGCTGTGATTGATGAGAAGCCGGGTCAGCTGAAGATGGCTCCAACGGTCATGTATCATCGGACGGGTGGGTTTGAATCGGGGACACACGGGCGCATCTGGGCGGTTGGATCGGGAACGGTGGGGATCGTTTGGGAACCGGGTTTGGGGAACGGGAGTGCCTAACGGCTAAACTGTTCTCGCCGACGATGATGTTCGTTCCCAGGGATGCATTTGCTTGCTCCCTCATTCTCTTCATCTCCTCACGGTGGGGAAGAATCTTGTTGCAACATGGCCCGGTTTTTTTTTTTTTTTTAATAATTTTGTTGTTGTTGTTGTTGTTGTTGTTGTTGTTGTTGTTGTTGTTGTTGTTGTTGTTGTTGTTGTTGTTGTTGTTGTTGTTGTTGTTGTTGTTGTTGTTGTTGTTGTTGTTGTTGTTGTTGTTGTTGTTGTTGTTGTTGTTGTTGTTGTTGTTGTTGTTGTTGTTGTTGTTGTTGTTGTTGTTGTTGTTGTTGTTGTTGTTGTCTATTTGGCGGGTTGGCCCCTGGCAGTGGGGTGGCCGGAGGGTAGCCTGGCGTCTGTGGCGGCCTTGGTTGCAGACTCGTGGGGCGTGTGGGCGGTGGTGTCTCAACGCCACCCCCTCGGTTTTGCGGACGGGTGGAGATGCTCTAAGTTAGTAGATAGAGCAGAGGTGTCAAGTAACGTTTATTGCTTTTGGATGGAGTGATTTTAAGTATAAGAGAATAGTGCTTAGGAAGAAATATCCGCATCAAACGAGCAAGGATTTCGACTACTTAGCCAATTAGTCTTCATTCCATGGGATTCATTGACAATTTTGCTTTGAGGGGAAAACTTAGGTCAATCAGATGCATTACAACTTGACCTAGATCTTGAATAGTCACTAAATACTCAATATGTGTGAAAATGCCACATTTATATGTGACATTTTAAAAAAATGGTATTAATATATTAGCCGTATTGATGTCTTCAACCCAAGTAGGTGATGTGAATAGTACGTCTAAGAACCTCTCTAGCCACTATTGTGTACAATAGTCGTACTTTTTGAGTTGACAAAATAATTATTAGTGAAAACATCATTTATGAGTTTTTACATACCATGTGGTGTTTTCACCTTACTATGTTTGTAGCATGTTAAAATAGAGAGCGGTACGTGATCAGGTTGATGGCAGAGCCAGCATAAAAAATTGATGGCAAAATAGTGACTTAGAGAGAGTAGAAGCATATTACACAGGCGCGGACAGGAAACCCCCCAAGCTCGGGCTTACCCGAGGTGGGGCCCCGTCTTAATTGCATGGGCTCATTTTTCTGGCCCTCCCATTTTGGGGGGGTCAGAGGCTTTTTTTGGATTTTTTAAAAACTAAATTGGAGCCTATGGCCCCAATTTAGTCTAAAGGTCCCCCTTCGGCTAAATTTAGGGCCCCATCCAAAAACAAAATAGGGACCAGGTTTTGGCCCCACCACCTCCTCCCCCACCTGGTAAGTCTGAGCGTGGGGGGTTTCCAGTCAAATCGTATTACACACGTACTAGATCTATAGAAAACTGGCTTAATTTCCAAGGACCACTACTTCCTAAAGGATCACATCAACCATAGGTGAACCTCTGGTCTGGTGTTCATTTATTCAAAACTTGCATACTGGATTATTTGAGAAATTATCAAGTGAAGATGTCAAAATTGAGAAAATATTAATAAACAAAATCTTTGGTATGAAGAGACCTCAAAGGAAAGTGGAGCTTGGAAAAGCCCTTGATTGTGGGAGATCATGCATGAAGAATTCCACTTGGAGGCCAAAGATCTTGGGTTCAAACCCATGGTTTTAAAAAAGAATGCTAAAAATAATAATTTGTGATCTTCTACCAAAAAATGTTTTATAATTCTTCTGAATGCCGAACGGCCTTTCTCATATTATTTAATTATTTGTCTTCTAGGCCTTTTCACTCAATAATTAATTATTCGGCATCAAAGTGTCAAACCAGAGGTTCACCTATGGTATGCTTATGTAGTATTTAGTGGATCATCCATATTACAATTTCTTCCACCGGAGGCCCAGGTGGAGTCGCTTGCAGAATCTTCCACACTTTCACATGATTCCAGCAATCGGAGAATTTACTGCCTAGCGCTCTGTAAGGAACAACATCATCATCAAACACCAGCTCCAAGCCTGAGAGAAAGGGGGACATAGAAACTACTCTTTTTTCACTTTGAAGAGGGTTAGAACAGGTTTGACTTGAGTTTAGATAGCACCTTTGACTGAATTGAAGGATGAGACCACCAAGCTCTTCTATGGATCTTAGAACTACTCAACCCTTTTACCCTTTAACGCGTACGTGGACCACGAGAGTCAGAGATAATCTACAAGTGTAGTAGACTGGGCAAAACATCATTTATACAATGGATACATTTTAACACAAAAATCTACGATTCCACTTCATGGAAATCACTGTAGTTTTGTTGATGCCTGTATTGGATTAGAGATTGGAATGATCCGTTGGAAAGCTAATGAGGAGCTCAAAATGTGCATAGATACGCGAGAGACAATAGACTATTGTAGAAAGAGTTACAAGAGAAAAAGCACAAAAAATGACCTTGCCAGGGCCTCTTAGGTGCTAAAGGGTTAAAGACAAAAGGTCCGTAGGTGGTCAGTTTTGGAGTAATTTGTAAATTTGGTGGGCTCATACTTCATCTCTATTTGATCCACAGCCTAAGTTAGATTCCGAGGATCCATGCCCTTCCAACAAATGCGATGAGAATGTGCGCCAGTGTCTGACGAGCAAACAATAGTGATTTCCGTGACGAGCAGTCGTGATGAAATGTACCCACTGTGTAGATGATGTTCTACATGATCTATTATACTTGTACACTCTCCCAGGCTTGTTCACCCTCGTATGCCTTAAAGAATTGAGAGTGAGGAAAGAATAGTCTAAAGAGGGGGTTATCTCATTAAATATTCTTGCGCCCTACACCATCAACTCTATGTATTCAAACAGCAAGAAAAGGAATCCACAGTAAGAGCTTCCGCATCGTTTTAGAAAAGGAGAGAGAATTAGAGGTACTATACCTGAACTTGAACCAGTAGCATCACAAGTTAAGGTGGCCATTGTTGAGAAGCCACTAAATTCTCCGTATCCTCTGTTAGACGGATCTGCAAAAGATGTAGCAACGGGTATTAGTTCAGGAACAACAAACACAAACACTGATAATCACCTCTGTTCTGTAGGAAAGGTAGACAAGTAAGAAGAAATATGTCGGATTAAACACACAAAACTTGCTCTCGCACAAGAGCTGGGACTAATGTTCGCACCACCTCGTTGTCCATGCTTGGCTCTAACACTATTCGCTGCTGCAATTACGCGCACATGATCGCGACGTTCACCTACCAACAGAAAAATGCATACCTTTCTAAGCACAAAATATATTTAAGCTTCATTACCTGCATTTCTCCATACGAATTTTTAAGATGTGCAAACTCACCTGTTTAACAACGTCAAACGTCTCCAGTGCAGTAATGCACGTCTCTAGTACTTATTCGGTCATCTCATGACCTGCCAAGACATTGATAGTTTAGCTAGCACTCATACTTCGACGCAGAAACTTGATCTATGTGACAAGAGTTCAGGTTCTGTAACTGTTTAGAATATATTCACCTACTCCACGACGAATATTATACTGCACGACGCACTGCTTTTTGATTCCGGAGGTTTCAGTTTCCGGGAGTTTCGTTGCAGGTCTGAATTGTGGTGAAGCATTTTGGTGCTGGATGTACGCAGTTAAAGAGCAATGCGTGGATGAAGAGGATTTTGAGCCGCGTAATTATTAGAAAACTGGATAACCCCCGGATGAAATTCTGTCGGATGAAATGTCCTTCGCCGGGACGGCTTTTGTGTGTAGAGCTTCATGTCTTTATGCTCCGGCGCTGGCGTGGTGTGGATCCTGGTCCCAAATCATGTGAAGCTCACAAGTACTCAGAAACGTATCACAGGCAGGGAAGAGGATCGACAACAGCAGAGGACGGAGGAGTATGGGAGGTGGGTTTTCGTTTTGGATTGCAGTAGGAAAGGACTTTTCATGCACAACATTCTAGGCAGGGACGGTCAGTTGCTATTGATTAGGGTTAAGTGCGAGGTGGGTTTGCATTTTGGGTTTCAGTAGGAAGAGGATTTAACAAACTCTTTGCTTGGTTAGGGTTGAGTGTGAGGTAGGTTAGCTTCAATTAGGGTTTAGTAGGAAAGGATCTTAAGCGCAGACAGGGAGTCTCCTGTGATGTGACGGTGTCGAGTAGTTAGGGTTTAGGGTTCAAAGTGTTAGCATAAAATGATGTTGGCTGATGAGAACGGTTGTTATCCGAGCAGGAGCTATAATCGATGGGAAGGCAATTGCCGATCAGATCCGGAAGGAGATCGGAGCGGAAGTAGCCACACTGAAGGAGGCCACAGGAAACGTTCCTGGCCTGGCTGTGATCCTGGTTGGAGCGCGGAAAGACTCTTCCACGTATGTCCGCATGAAGAAGAAAGCGTGCACTGAAGCTGGAATCCAGTCATTCGATGTCACATTACCTGAGGATGCAACTCAAGAGGAAGTCATTGGTCAGGTGAAGCAGTTCAATGACAACTCTGCTGTGCATGGAATCTTGGTGCAGCTTCCTCTTCCTAAGGTAAACTACAAGACGTTGAAGCGAGGCAAAAGTATCATGAGTTTTCAACTCTTTTCTCATTTTTTGTTATTTTTTGTAATCAACTCAAAGAGGAAAAAGGCTCTAGTTCTAACTCGAGTTTACAGACCACCAAGCTCTCCCTTAGTTGATAAGGATTCGAGATGAGAGATCACCAAGCTCTTCTATTGATCTGATAACTATCAGAGTAAGAATAGAGTAGACTTATAAATAAAAAGAGGGGTGTCCTATCGGGTGGGTGGCTCTACAAATTAGTTCGTTGATTTTTAAGAGGTTTTGAATTGGTTGTGATTGTAGCACATCAACGAGGAGGCGGTTCTTGAGGCGGTGAGCTATGAGAAAGATGTGGATGGGTTCCACCCCATCAACGTTGGAACTCTGGCGATGCAAGGAAGGAAACCTCAGTTTGTGTCGTGCACTCCCAAGGGTTGCATTGAGCTTCTGAAGCGCTCAGGCGTGCAAATGAGCGGCAAGCGTGCTGTCGTCCTTGGCCGCAGCAATATCGTTGGCACACCTGCTGCAATGCTTTTGCAGGTTCGTCTCCTATTTCTTTGGTAGCAATGGGTTGTATGAACATCTCCTAAATTATGAAGTTATTTGTGAAGTCACATAAGGTGCCCTCTTTTGATTCATTAGACTACTCTTTCCTCACTCCAAATAGTTATTAGATGTAGAAGAGCGTGGTGGTCTCAAAACAGTTCTAGCCGTCTTTGAGCGCGAAAAAAGAGTTTGCATGAGATCAACCATGTTAGCCGCCTTTTTCTCCTTCGAGCTGATATCAGATTGATTGAGAACTATTTAGAGCTGGTTTTTACTTCTTCAAATAGGGTTAAACTTTGAGTGACCTTACAGATCATTCTCAAATGCGTTTTTGCTAATATTGAAAACTTCTCCATGGCTAACCAATATATGTCTTACTGCAGCGTGAAAATGCTACCGTGACTGTGGTGCATTCGCGCACACCCAACCCGGCGGAAATCACCAGAGAAGCCGACATTGTGGTTGCAGCCGTAGGAAAGGCGGAGTTGGTCCGAGGTGATTGGCTGAAGCCAGGAGCTGTTGTTATTGACGTGGGAATCAACGCTGTGGAGGTAAGCTCAGGATTACAAGTGCTTTGATATCATTTGTATAGTCATCCAAAATTTCCACAAGATACCCCCTCTTTCGCTGTATAATATTTCTCTTTCCTCACTCTAAATGGAAGAGCTTGCTGGTCTCTAAACTCAAGTTAGAAGTAGTTCTAGCCCGCATTTGAGAATGAAGGTGAGGTATCTTTGCCTCACTTTTACAAATAAATCTATTCCTTCAGACAGGCTTGGATTTACTGTTTCATTCTCCTGGTCACAGGATTCTTCGAGGAAGACAGGCTACCGACTGGTGGGCGACGTGAACTTCCAAGAGGCATCACAAGTAGCGTCGATGATCACACCGGTTCCTGGCGGTGTTGGACCCATGACAATCGCAATGCTTCTGTCCAACACGCTTGAGGCTGCCAAGAGGGCTTCCGGAGTTGCCTAAGATTGCATTTTCATCACATCTTAGAAAATTGTCTCTCTGGTCTTTCTTTCTTTGGGGTTGGCGTGCCTAGCTATCGAATAATTGATTTTTCGTCTGGCACCTTCGACACACCCATTGACTTACACAAATGATTTTTAGTTAGCAATAATCGTCCCATTCTGTGTGCTGGTTTAGGATCTCTTTCATGAGGCACATGGTACTGTATCGTCTTACTCACAATAAAAGAACATGATATATCTTGTCAAGTGAAGAGTAGAATAAGGATTATTTACTTTATACACCCGTTTAATGAAGTAAATGTATCAAAGTATAAAATCTTCGAAAAACATAACTGAAGCAATCGTAGCGTTCTCAAGTTGATTTCGTCTTATGGCATGCTTTTGAAACTCAAACAGACAGCGAAGTTTGCAATTTCACGCATGCATGATAAACCTAATCTTTGAGAAGGTTGAACGATTGAAGCACATGAACCATGAGCCCTAGGAAGCCTGAGAAGCCAAAAAGTGGCTTCTCAGATGATATTTGAGGATGATAATCAATCTAAACAATTGTTTTTCATCCAACTCTTTTTGTGGAGAGTTTATTGAATGTGTAAGTATTAGATGATGATGAAACTTGCCTCAGAGGTAATCGTGTTTGTGATTTCTTCTTTGTGATTTGGATCTCAATGTAGTGAATTTTCTAAAATCTAACTCTAGCTCTAACTTTGAATTTGAGTCACTAAAATGACATATTGTGATTTTGAGTCCAACTAATGAAATGAGGTTTATGAAGTCTAGTTTCCATTTTGATTTGAAATTTCGAAAAATGCATAAAATTGAATAAGTTATTGCGGTTTGAATTTAGTCCTATTACCATTGTTGACCAATTTTCTATGTTAGCCGAACATGGGAGTTTCATTTACACTACAAGTCTTGGCACTATAATATATGCCTTTGGTGAAATTTTCAGAAATTTAGCATATTTTGTATTTAATATGAATTTTCTTCACTTTATCTTCAGAAAATTACAATAATTTCAAATTTTCACAATTTTTTAAAAAATTTTGTAACATAATCAAAACATGTGATCTCATCTCCAAAAATGAAATGAAAAAATTCCACTCACATTCAATGAGAAATTGGAGCGCATAGCAGAATGGAAATTAGGATTGATGCCGTGGTCACAGGCTCCATCATTCTAGGGAATACCGCACATGAAGGGAGAACCTCTAAGATTATGAAAGTTGAAAATTGGTCATTAGATGACATATTTTGGATCCTTTTTAGTCACAATCAATAACTTAAAATAGGCCAATTTCTTACTTTACTGTGGAGTTTTTGGAGGTTGAAGCAGTTCATAATGTTCTTCCAAGTGAATCTAATTTGTATAATTGTCCACTTAAAGTAACTTACTCCATTTTTTAATGTAGTAAATTACTTTATTTAAGTAACTTGCTCCATGAAGTAAGTTACATCTATGAATTTCATGTCATGTTGTGTTAGTTATTGAACCAATGTCAGCTTTCATGTGGGACGCCCTCCTCAACATTAAGGAATTATAGTTTCACCTGAAGTTTCAAAAAAAATCTCTATTCTTTTATAAGTTTTACGAATCTAAGGAGTTAAGATTGCCCTTGCTCGGTGGGGACAAGTATCTATTTCCACATGAACATTGGAACAATTGGACATATAGACGACAAGAAGACTACTTTGACAACAGCTATCACCAAGGTTCTTACTAATCTTTAGTTTCTCTCTTCAAAGTTACTTTGTCGGTAGCAGTCATTTTACAAGATTGTTGCTATTATCTAATCCATTCATCATTAAATTAACCTTTTAAGGCCGATCGATCATATATGGGTCGACTCTAGACAAAAACCTTTATAGAAAGCACTACAATCCACCTCAAAGGAAAAAAATTGACCATGGCTTAGAGGTAGAGGAAAACGGGCATCCCCAAGACCATTGCCACCGCAATTCGTGTAAGCTACAGTGATTTCCGTGAAACAAGTTCGTAGATTTTCGTTCTGAAATGTAACCATTCGGTAGGTGCCATTCTACATGGTCTAGAACACTCGTAGATCCTCACAAGCCATAAAAGCTCATCAGCCTTAAAGATCTAAGATTGTGAAAAGATCTTGACTCAATAATCATCATTATATTGAGGAGGTTCTAGCTAATGTTGGTATGGCTTGGAATGATAAGGGGCGGAGAACAACTAGTTGTGCTTAATTTCCAAGGTTGTGATGACTCAAGATTGTGAGCAAAAAGCGATGGCAAAGTTGTATCATCATAGGGTTGGAGCAAGCAAGCTGTAACTCACATTTGATTTTAGATACACTTGGTGATGCAGATGGTTCCTTCAATCATCTGTTTTCAAATGGTTGTATCTTGATTGTTGATTGTAATTCTCCTACAAGCTATGGTTTGAGCTGTGATCTCATTTTTCTTTGCAGATTATGTTTATGGACACGTAAATTCCAGGGAAGTTTTCTAGCAAGTGTTAACCTTTGGAGTTGTTCAGTTTCTAAGTCCAGTACATCAGATACTCTCCGTTGTTGTGTACATGAGATTACATTCATCGTGTAAAGGTATTTTTTTCCCACTTTATTTTGTTTCATAAGAACATACAGAAGCCTCAAAGTCACATTGCTATCCCTGAAGCTGAACAGAAGGTAGCGCACGCTACATAATTGTATAGCCTGGTAGCGCTGATGCCCGCCTCCTTGCAACAAAAATATATAGTTGTTAGAGAATACAAAATATAGGGTTTGGTAGAGAATATTGTTGCAAAAAAAATTTGCAACCTTGGTGGAAGTTCAGGTGACCGACGAGACGCACGCGGCGTTCCTTTGCTTGAGGATGCAGCGGTCGCAGACTGTTGCAAGGAGGCGGGCATCAGCGCTACCAGGTAATTGTTGCAACCAATGATTATAACGTTTTTTGTTCCCTCCTTTTTTTACTTGGTTGACATCTCTGTATCTTTATTTTTGTTTTTGACTTGCTTTGTATAATTTATTCATCGAGAATTCTTGCCGTGTGAGTGACTCTTGATTTGGTGGCATAATTTTCTTTTTCTCAAGGTTTTCCAAGAAATTGTCATGCATCAATCAAGTTCACCGCTACTTACCTTTACTTTTAGATTCTAAATTGATATTAGATTCAAAATTTCTACTACATTTGTTTAATTGGTCCCCGACGGTTTTAGATTGTCTTATTATTCTTGTTGTTTACTTTGATTTGCTTGGGTTTAGATAATTTAGGAAGCTTTTCACAATTTAACGAGGTTTGAAACTAACTTGATAAGATATGGTCGTTCTTTTGATTGAACAAGGATAGGAAGATGATTTGTGTACATGATGACCAATTGTCATATTGGATGCCTAATTTTTGACACGTTGAAGGAGTTTGAATCTATAAATGGAACATTTTAGAAAGTAGAGAATGCTATTGACACTAACTTAGTCGTATTTCTTCATGAATAAAACAATTATTTGGTTAAGGACGCTGTAAAGTTAGATCCCATTATTGGCAGAGACGGTGAGATCCGGAGAGTTGTGAAGATCCTTCTACGAAACAACTTGTCCATGCTGTCATCATACTCACACAACACGTTAGTGTAAAAAAGCCTATGTTTGCTAATGCAGTACTCTTGGTCAACCCCTAAAGGACCAAGTGTCCCTTCCGGGGACAATTTTGATTTTGGGCAGGTAACTAAAATCCAAAAAAAAATCTTAATTTTTTAAATACAAGATTGTCCTTGATAAGAGCTTTGTGGAGGTATTTTTATCAATCTTTTTGGATTCATGGTTTGAAAGTTAGTACCAATCAAAGTTTGAAATGGGGACTCCGGGCAGCTCCAAAATTCTGCAAATTTTTTCTATTGACATTGTGATTTTTTTCACATAGAGAGATATTTCTTTCCTTGAAGATGTCAAAAATCATTTCCTTGTCTTTAGTGTAAGAAAACATTTTAACTCAAGTCAAACATTTTTACACATTTCAGGCAAGCAGGGAAAAAACGTTATCTTTTCTACATAAAACCTAGAGATCTTCATATTTTTCACTTTTTATTTTCATAACAACATTATGTGGTGAAAAACTTCTTATCGACCATTTGGATTATCATTCAAAAATTTGTTAAGTTTAGAATTAAAAAAACGTGAAATGGCAATTTTTGAACCTCCACTCCTTGCACACTTGTTTTGAATATGCTACACCCCTCCTCTACCTTTAAAACTTGGTGTTCAGGGAACTAACATCATGCTTAACACAATGGTAAAAGATTTAGACCTTGTATAGTGCAAAAATTTGATACCAAGTGAAGTCAAAGTCTGCTGATCCACTTGACGCAGGGAAGAAAATGAACCATTATCTTGACTTCAAACACTAAAATCTTTCAATCCGTACGGTCAAAGTTTTTGAAATTCCATAAGTATGTCACTTAGCAAGTCTTAATTGAGATCCTATGGTCAAAACCATAAATATAAGGTTTTGTTTCCTTCCTTACTCATTGCACTAGAATCAACAATTTGAAGTGTTTCAGGTGTAAAATTGTCAGAGTCCTTTAGGAATTAACAACCAGTAAGACTGGATTGTCAAATGCTATTGGTCTTCTCAGCCGCTGTTTGGTCAGCTATTGTCTCTAAACAATCAATGCAACAGCATCACACGATGTTTACGCTTGGAAACAACCAATCTTTACTGGATTTGTAACCACACCCTAGAGGAGCATCACATGACTAGCGTAGTATACAAAAATCCGCCTCCAGTGCATAAATTTGCTTCTTTCGATCAGCAAGTGAACAGCTACAAATGATTAATGAATCTGCGCGTCAATTGAAAAGTGTTGAAAAAATGTAGCACCTCGATCACGAAAACGAGTGCCGCCGCGCATACTTGATACTGTGATGCCGCACCCAGAGCTCCACGAGCGTCATATGGAACGCATCGTACGCGACCGGCGGGTTGTTCCACTCCAGATGCTTGCTCGCCTGGTGGCCCAAGTACTGCATCCGCCGGTACTCCGCCGCCGAAACCCGCTCCAAAACACTCCTCAGATTCGGTAGCTCGTCGACCCCGAGCACGATCGCAAACTCATGCCAGTTGAGGAATCCCTGGAACGGCAGATCATGGAACGCTGAGCTGGAGACGAGTACCGGCACGCACCCGAATCTGAGCGCGTCCACCAGGCTGAGCGACTCGTGCGGCGGCGCACTCACGCAGAACTTGCTGCGCGCGAGCTTGGAGTAGAGTGATGATCGATGCGGAGATGGGTCGATTTCGACCTCGAATCCCGGATCCGCGACGGATGGAGCGGTGGTTCCAGCTGGAAAATACGCGAGCGTGACGCGCGCGGCGCGGCTGGCCAGCGCGGCATGGATCTCATGCGCCGTGACGGGTTTGTACTCCGGGAAGACCATGTCCTTGTGCGGGTAGAACAGCTGGTTGTGCTTGAGAGGCCCGCAGGCGGCCTGGATAGCGTTCTTGCCAAACTCCAGGATGTTCCGGTGCTTGCTGTTGTGCTCGAAGGCGTGACACGAGAGGTACAGGTGGTCCGCGCCCAGCGACGAGTCCCAGAACGGGTACGCCTCGCGGATCCTTCGGATGTAGCGGCGCAGCTGGTCCGCCACGCGCGTCGGGCCCAGGTCCACCCAGAGGGTGTCGAAGGACACGGGCATCAGGAAGAGGTGCGCGCGCGTGGGGCTCTCGGTGAAGAAGTTGCTGCGCTTCAACAAGCGGAAGAAGAGGTCCGCCGTCGAGGTCAGATCCGCTGTGACGTCCACCTCCACGCCCTCGAATCGGTGCTCATACCTCGACCCGCCCTGCTCCGGGTACACCCATACCTGCATCCGGTTCCACATCTCGTCGTAGCTCAGCGCGAAAATCTCTGGCGAGTGGTAGAGGCGCGGCAGCGACGCCTGCAGCGCTGCAAGCTCCTCCTCCGAGACCTCCTCTAGCGGCGACAGAGCTGCCGCCTCGAACCCCTCATCCCCGTCGCCCTCATGATCCTCCACCACCTCGGATTCCATCCCCTTCAGCCCCCTGTCGTAGATCGCTCGTGCACCATCGTGACGGATCACGCCCGCTGTTGCTCTTCCCGGGACCCAGAACGCGGCGCTGACTATCCAGAAACCAACTATCAGCGCTGAAATCGAGTAGTAACGAACCAGCGGCAACCTCGCAGCCGAGCCCATGACTCGCTCACAAAAAATCCAAGAAGAAAACGTCAAATCTGCGTCAAGACCATCGTCCTGGATCTCGTACATGCGTCTCTCGGCGGGCCTCGCCACTAAGGACTACTCACAACTGGGGGGCCGCCTCTCTGCCCGACTCTCCAGCCCGACTCTCGATTCCCGCCGCGTCGTTCCCAGAAGACCCGCCTGCCCACTAACCCTGCTCCGTCCCCGTCAGCGGCAATGCGCAGTCATGATGCGCAATACCCGCCCACACCCGGTTCTTGGCATGGATCCAAAACCACAAGGAGCTAGGGTTTGCAATGCTAGAAAATCTCCTTTGTTTCTTCGATCTGCCGCACCTCAGGCGCATCAACACTGCAGGGTGGTGACCGATTTCGAGCAGAAGCAAAAGTGGAACATGGGTGACATTTTGGTCATAAATCACCCACGGACGCGATATGGGATCAAATACATTAGCTAACTTGGCCGCCGACGCCCTGCTAAATCAGCAGATGTATCGTGCACAATTGCTGCCATTTTTCCACCTCAACCTTATGTTTGAAGTTTTGCATAAGTTTGTGTTTTAAAGCGCACCGCATATTCATGTCTAGAGGGTTTAGGGTGCCAGAAAGTCTAGCTTGTTTAAAGAAAGAGACTAGGCTGAGAAGGGAATCACCGCGATGTTGAGTGGTTTTGCAGCGATACCAGCACCGGTTTAGGTCGGCTCCTCAACATTTGTGACCACAAGTCTAGATTTAGAACCTGGAGCCCTTTAACAAGACAATGGTGGACCAAAAGCATTATGTACTTGAGCATGATAGAGTTTCCCTGAAAGTGATTCCCGAATGGACAAGTCAGGAGGAAAAAAAAAGAGCATGAGGAAATTTCATATTGCCTTCCTCTGCACCAATGAAATGCTTTGCAATCAATGTTCTTGGGCCCTATCCCATGCAAGCTAAAGCTCCCCCATAGTACCCTAAGGGCCGCTTCACACTATGCCCAAGTTGAGAGGCCGACGGTCAAAATGAGTGGCCAAACTATGGCGAGAGGCCAAGCTTTTTTGCCAAAAAAATACATTAAATAATATAGATTGAAGGTTTGGCCGGTCGTGGTGTGAAGCCCCAAAGGCCAAGTCCAAAGTCCAAACCCCATATCATTACGCCAAAAAAAATCAGCCCAAAAAAATCAGCCAATCAAAATCAGCCAAAATAATCAGCCCAAAAAAAATCAGCCAAAAAAATCAGCCAAAAAAAATCAGCCAAAAAAATCAGCCAAAAAAAATCAGCCCAAAAATTCGGTCTCTTTCATCTAACGGTCTAAATCTTGTCAGTTTTTGATTATTCAGATAAAAAAAATTGACGGACTCTCGATTGTAGTTTGGGTCGACCAAAATGGGCGACCCAAGTTTTGCTCGAGAGGCTGTCGCTTTGGTGCCAAAACAACCCAAAAGTGTTGCCATGTAGGACGACGGCCTTTGGAGTTTGGGCACAAGTGTGAATGCCCAAAGTCCGGAGTTTGGCCATTCTAGCAATCTCATTGGTGGAAACCGACGGCCTCTCGACTTGGCCACCGAGTGTGAAGTGGCCCCAAGTTCTCACAGGGTTGACCAATAGTTCCCCCAAACCTTTTCCAAGGCAAGACACCATGTGCATGTGGTCCCGGTTACTAACACAAGACCTTAAGATTCGGGGTACCTATCTAGTGTATTTTGGTGACTTTGAGGAAAACTCAAATGTATATCCACTACAAGAAAACCCGTGTTGTAGCAACGTCTTCAACGTCGTTGAGTACTCTATAAATACTCCCTCAAATATTCGCTAAACGTTGTTAACCCTTAAACGTGGGGGCGACCAAAATTTGGTTGATGGATGGATGTGAAACGCCCGCACAAAATGAAAAATCATTGAATTCATTCAACTCTTGTTGGGAGAGTTCATTGAATGTGTAAGTAATAGATGATGATGAAACTTGCCTCATTGGGGTAGTCATGTTTTATTTAGAGAAGAAATACTTTGTGACATGGATCTTAATGTAGTGAATTTTAGGATCTTCTAGCTTTTGCTCTAGAACTGAATTTGATTCATTCAAATGAATTTTTTTTGAATTTGAGTCCAACTAATGAAACACAGCTTATGAAGTCTAGTTTCCATTCCATTTTGAAATTTTGAAGAATACATAAAATTGAATAAGTTATTGCGATTTTAACTTTGGGCCTACAACTGTGGTTGACCAATTTTCTAATTTTAGCTGAACACAGAAGTTTCATTTACACCACAAGTCTTGTCCCTATAATGGACACCCTAGGTGAAATTTTCAAAACTTTTTTTAGCATACTTTGTAATTAATATGAATTTTCTTCACTTTTTCTTCAAAAAATCACAATAAACTCAATTATTTAACAAAATAATTGTGATTTTTTGACAAAAACAAAACATGTGATCTCATCTTTGAAAAATGAAATAAACAAATTTCCACTTATATTTAATAAAAAATTAGAACACATAGTAGTATGGAAATCGGGATGGATGCCATATTCATAGGCTCCATCTTTTAAGGGTTAATGCACTGCTATAAACGTCATAATAAAGCAATGACGCTTGGAGTGAACGGATATTCAACAAAATGTGGACAAATCGATCAACGATGGACCAAAAAAAACTTAGACTCGGAATTCATCTCCAATATGATACAAAAAAATGAGCATATGGGCTACATCCAAAGGATATACATTGGAATAACCTCCCACCAAACATTGCGCCTCACAAAACTATAATATTTGTCACACAGTATTATGAAATCTCTTCAAAACCTATAGAATCCTTTGACACTGTCGATTGTTACTCCACAAAACCTAAAGATTCTAAAAAAACCTATAGATTCTCCTTAGACCCTAAATATTCTTCCAAACCTTAAATATTCTCCCAGATCCTAAATATTCTCCTTGGATCCTAACGATTCTCCATATGCCCTAAAGATTCTCAAATACCCTGAAGATTCACTTAGATCCTAAGGATTCCCTTAGACTCTAAACATTCTCGTACACCTCATTTAACAAAATCAATGGTCGGCGGCCAACCAACTTCGGATGAGGAGGAATGAGAATCTCCAAATTAATTACTTGAAAAAATCTCTTGCAAAACATACGAGGCAACAATCTCCAATGATGAAACAAGAGAGACGGTGAGCAGTTCAGTAGAGCAGAGTACAAATGATATAAGCAACCGCCTTCGTTGGCGAACAATCGACAAAAATTTATTGAGTCCAAAAAACCATAATATACCAAAGGTTTAAGGTTTTGGAAATGAGATGATTATTTCTCAATTGAACGAAAAATATGCAGCCAGAAGTGGTGGTCAGCAGACAACCGATGAACATCGTCCTCTTATCGCGTACGACATTTATAAAACGTCAAAGTGGTCGGCGAGCAACCAAAGACCGTTGAAGAACGATTCCGAAAGGCTTGCCATCACCAAAACGGTGACGTTGCAAGAGCAGCAAAGACGAAAAACACACGGCAAAGTAAACCCGTGAAGATGAAGCAACAACTATAGGAGAAGGCGTCGGCGGGCAGCCGAGGGAAAAAAGAGGTCAATCAAGAGTGTCATCTTCGCAACTCAAAGAAACACCTCTTGTCTCCAATGACGCGATTGCGGCACTCGCTGCATATGTAGGGATGAGGTGAGTTCTTAGAGGACCCTTCTTGTTGTGAGACGGGTATCGATGCGAGTACAGAACAATTGTGCAATCCACTATTTTAAAGAGGCAATTCTCCTTTTTCCATTTCCTGGTCTAGCATTCCCTTGCATTGACCTTCGATTCCCGCCGTCCTTTCAAAGAAGTCCACCATTCAACATTGAATTTCCCATAGTTTGAACGAGATGTCAAATTGACGCACTCAAGGACTTGACCCAGACATGTAGAGGGTCTTTGTTGCATGGTCAGCACATGACAAAATCATCAAGCAAGACATCACGGAAAGGATTGAATGATAATTGTGGACGACTGAGCTCAGGGCCACAAAAGGAGAATGCGTCAGGATCATCTTCCGGAGTAATGTCAGGAAGAATATCAGGGACTGCTTTCGCACGACATCCCTCGGCATGATCAACTATCGAGTCAGTTGAAGGCCAAAACCCCTCTTGAAGTGCATCCGGGTTCCGGGGGAGCGGACTAGATATGAGCAAGTGAATTTGTGCCCAATAAGTAGTGTATGGCACAATTTCTTGCGCACTTCTCTTATCTCGAGTCATATGAGATTTATAGAACTCAATACACTTTGCAATGTTGTTTTTGATGAAAGACTGCTTCTCACTCATCGAACTTGCCCTTGGGACTTCCTTCTCAAGATTTCGCTTTGACGAATTAACCCGCATTTCAGTGTCCCCAAGAATCAACTCATTGCACGTATCATGAGGTAGGCAGACCTAAATCATTGCTCTTCCAATCTCTTTGAAATTATCACCCAACAGATGACAATATTTATTCTTCTATATTTGTACCATACACGTTCACAATGACCTAATTTTGTGAAAGTTTGTTGAAAACCCTCGCAAAACTCTTCGCGATTTGGAAACCTTGAAAACGCATACAAAATCCCTTTCTACTCAAACCCTAAGCCTGCAGTTTCTACTCATCTTGTCGCACACAAAAACGGCTGTAATGAGACCTCACAAAAACCTTGCAAAACTCTTGCACACAGTTCTCTAGCACAGACACACATGATAATGTTGGTTTTGCACGCGCGCACACACACACACTCAGAAACAAACACTCACTCGTACACACACTCAAACACACGCAAAAACACAAAGACACAAAAGCAACACACTCGCGCACTAAAACACTCACAGCTCCAACGAGAAGAAGGAGAGTGAAATGGCGGCGGCGGTTTTAGGTCGGCATTACTACTTTGTTCCCCCTTGACCGTGCAAAGGATATCATCCGTCGCCTAACGGTCGCGATGGATGAATAACGAATCATATTCAATTTGGAAATTACATGGATATGGTGCATTGGTTTGTTTAACACTTTGTTATTTTTTTATTTTTTTAAACTTTTTTTACTTCATTTGTTTTGCTTCCCTCAGCACTTTGGTTAACCTCTAAGGTACCATAACAGATTCACAGAAAAAAAACACTTCAAACTTGTTGGATTCTAGTGCAATGAACAAAGAAGGAAACAAAAAAATATATTCCTATTTTTAACCATAGGATCTCAATTAAGACTTATATAGTAATATACTTTCAAAATTTCATAAACTTCCACCGCACAAATTGAAAGATTATAGTATTTCAAGTCAAGCAAATGGTTCATTTTCTTCCATGCGTTCAGTGCATCAATAGACTTTGACTTCACTTCGTGTCAAATTTTTGCACTACATAAGGTCTAAATCCATTACCATCTTGTTTTAGCATATGTTAATTCCTCATATACCAAATTTTAGAGGTAGAGGAGGAGTGTAGCATATTTAAAACAATTGTGCAAGGACTCGAGGTTCAAAATTTGCCAATCCACGCTTTAATCTTTTATGAACTTAAAATGTTTTAAATTGATAATTTGAATGGTCAATAAGAAGGTTTACACCACATATTGTTATGGAGGACATAAAAAGTGAAAAATATAAAGATCTCTAGGTTTGATGTAGAAAAGAAGTATTTTTTAATATTTAAATCTGACAATGAATGAAATGTCTGAAAATGTTTCACTTGGGTTAGTACTATGCTATTTTTCACTAAAGACAAGAACTTTTTTTGACAATATGAAGGAAAATAATATTACTTGTGGGTATTGAAAATCTCACATTCAATAGAGTGTCCTAGCAAAGGTTTTCCGAGGTGACTGAGGTGCCTGCACTTTTCATGTGAAATTCAAAACTCTATGACTGTTTCATCGAATCTCCAATTTAGGAAAAAATTGTTCACTCACTAAGGCCTTAGTAATGCCCTTCTACGGTAAAAATTTTAAAGAGGAATGTTGGAAATTGACACCATAGGAATCCAACCAAACTGTCATAAAAAATCTATTTTGAATGTCTCACATGTACTGTACATATAAATCACATAAAAAAACATTTTTGACTGTCAATCTCCAAATTCAAAAAGCATTTTTTCCTCAATGAATTAATTAAATTTGTCTCTAAATTTAACTTAATATTAAGTTTATTCATTTATTCATTATAAATTGCATCGCAATCTTATAACATTCTAGAATACTTTTATAATCAATTTGACAACAAAAATTTATCTTTTTATAATATTAATCTCAAAATCCTCAAAAAGGAATTTGTGAACAATGAAAAATGTAAAGTTCTCTGCATTTTCATTCACAAATTCAAACCCCAAAAATCCATCACAGATTCTCTTCTGAAACACTAGCCGGCAGCTCATGTAGCCCCTCGGGCAACGAGTAGAGCGAGTGTTGGAGCGTGATTGGTTGAAGAGCCCCTCGAACAACACCTAGTCATGTGCGGATAGCAGACAACCCTTAAGAAACATCAATTCGTCTTCTATGATCCCAAAAAAACCCTTTACAATTTTTTCCTACAAACACTTCTAGAATTTTTTAGTCTAGTGCAAAGTGTAGAAAAGTAAAATAAAATTCATTTTACCATTTTCAACCATGTGATCTTTATGTATACTACTAATCCTCTAATCTCACAAATTTTCGTACCACTCGAGCACGAAGATTAGAAGATTATAGTGTTTAATGTGAAGCAAATGCTAGTATAATACCAAAACACTAGTAATACCCTGCACATATTGTATTTATCAGAAATGTAAAAGGATTATTTTGTTTCTAAAAGACATGCATTTTTTTATGAATAGGGATACAAATTTTATTGATATTATAAGTATTTAAAAAAAAATTGAAATTATGGGAAATTCTTTGTTACTACCAAAAAATTCTCAATACTTGAAAAAAATGAATTATACATACAAATTCTTAGCATACTAAACCAACTTTCATTAGTTGTATGAAACCAAAATCAATTTAGTTATTCGCAACATTTTGAAAGCATAGCATCTTCAAGATTCAGTAATTCAATTTTTTGTTTCTTTTGCCTATTTAAAAAAATTGCTATGCGTGATGTATTTTCATTAAATTAAAAGAAATCTTAATTCCTTATAAGTCTTAATTTAGACTTATTATTTTATGCATTAAAATTTGATCATCAGGTACTGAGGATAAACAATGTTTGGAATTAATTTATAATACATTGAAACTTTAATCTCTAAGAGAAGAAAGTGAAATATATTTAAAATTTCATGCATTTTAAACGAAAGTGAAATATCATCTTGGGTACACACTAGCAAAAGTTGTAGAAATTACGTGCGATTAAAAGTAGGATCTAATATATTCATTATGGATAAATATTGTAAAGAAAGCACATGTAAAATACATTGCTTTAACATTCTAAAACACGGTTATAAGTAGAATAGCATTAGATTAAAGACTAAAGATTTATGTAGTCAGTTCATATTAAATACCATGGAAAAATGGGGCATGGGACTGAATGATAGACTCTAATGGATATTGGTTGTCTACATTTCTAGAGCTTCAACAGCTACCTGTATACTTTTTATGATCTTAGCATGTGTCAAATGCTTTACAAATTTGAATTTGTATACTACTAGGATACATGCATATTTAGTTGCACACTTTTGAGTTCTCTAAGGTATTTAAGTGCACCATATCCTTTGGTTTCTCCCAAGAACTTCAGGTTCTTAACTACAAAGACTTTTTAGACTCTTGAAATCTGTTATTCAAAAGAGATTCACGTTATTGTAGTGTTTGCACTGTTTGGATTTGTTTTAGCATTCATCATTTTGTCTTTGTTTTCGTTATTTTTTTCAATACATGTGTTTTCAACTTCGCTTTGAGATTGCTATGGACTGTTACTATTACGATGAAGTGGTAAGAAGATTACACATAAATAATATGAGGTACATTTTTTATGACCCAATGAAAAAATGATGAATACCTATGTGGTACAAACAATCACTACAATTTACCTTTATTTTAAAAATACCATGTCTTGTTATCTTTTCTACTAGGTAAATAACCCTCCAATAAAGACAACATTACTGCAGGTGTATACAAATTTGAAGGAGTGCCCCCCGGATAATAACATTTTTTTGATCTTGCATATAAGAAGTCATAAGTGAAAATGTATTTCTAGTTCTTTGAAACAAATTCTACATTTTCTGATTTCAATTTCCATTGAGAATTAGTTTGATGATTGTCACTTTCTCAAAGTGACTTTTGAATTTGACTATTTTTTGTTTTTTTTGTTTTAATGTGAAATTTTTTTATATAGAAGAATTTTCAATTTTAGTTGAATTTTGTTTGTTATCTGTGCTCAAACTAGCCATTAAGTAAATTTTAATTTGATATATTTTTAAACATTTGACTTTTTTTTTTGTAAAAAATTATTCTAATTTATATAATTTCCTTTCACTTAAGTCAATTTAACATAATTTGGACGACTTTTCAAATGAAGAAAACTATAGGATATTTAAAATTTATATTGGTATTATGTTTTTAGTTTTCTATTTTGGTGCAAAAAAGAATTTGTAAACTTTTTATAAGGAACTTTTTTTAGACAAATGACGAAGGTTATTATGTGTTCATTTAAAATTAATTTTTTTTCACTTTTTAATTTTTCCATTAATACGTGTTTTGATTTCTCCAATTGTTTGGTGTTATTTTATACCATTTTTGTGAAGATATATTGTACTTCTTAAAGTACTTTAACCATTTTTTCTAACACTTTCTTCATTAATATTAAGTTGTAATTAATATATATTTTTATCTTTTTTGAATGTTTTTAAATTTTGTTTTTTATCATTAAATTTGAGACCCAACTTTTTCTAAGGATTTCGAATTGTATTTAATTATTTTATCTTTTTGCCAAACTTTGTGAAAAATATATGTTTGAGACACTATAAGTTATTTCCTTCATTAAAGTTATTTAGATATTCAAAAGTAATTGTAATTGTTTAAATTTTGATTGAGAAAATTGTATTGAATTTATGATTTTTTCTATTTTTAATAAAAAATAGATTTTGATGAATTTATGTTTCAAAAAGAATATTTAAACGAATTAAAAAGATAAAATCTTTTAAATTTCTAAACTTTTTTATTCAAATTATTTTCCATTACATAAGGTCATTTTCTGAATTATTTCAGTATATTTTGTACACTAATTAACAATTTTTTTTTTTAAATGATTGTTGTTTTAATTATTAAAAAATACTAATTTTGAGTTTTTGAACCATTAGAAGATCCTATTTTATCAAAAGAAGTTTTCTTTTGCTTTGTATTTTTGTTTTTTTTGGGACACAAATGATGAAGATTCATAGCTAATTTTATTTTGTTTCTTTTGGATTGGTTGCCTTCCTAAATTAGTGTGACCTAGATACTGAGAAATGCTCTTTGTCAGCTAAAAAGTAGTGACAATAATAAAGTATATATTTTTCCAACCAAATAATGTTGCCGTTGAAAATTCTCTTTCAGGCCCAACTCCGATTTTTGTGCATGTCTTTGCTCATGACTTTCATGCTTTCAGTTCAAGGAAGTCATTTTGTACTCTTTCCTCTCTAAACATCTCCTTGGCTCCCTTGTTTGTGCTTCAGGCTCTTTCTTCTTTGCAGTAAGATACTATATTTGTCGATATTGTTGAAGGGTTTTTACATAGAAGTCTTAGTGTGCGGCCAAAGCCATTATGTTTATTTCAATTGTGTTCTCCGACTTCCGTTTTTGGTGTGAAGTGCACAAAGAGTGAACTCTGTATAAATTGTTCCAGAAATTTCAGGATTAGTGTAGCATTTTGGAGCTCATTGGATATTGTAATTCTCTTAAAATTATCCTTGGGTCGAAGATAACAATATTTCACGTGATTGTATAAGAGAGTTATGTAACTAACTAGATAGTGAATATTTCATTAGATGTATCCTTGACTCAAAGATAAAACTTAAGTAAAACTATACATTACCACACTTGAATAATAAAGTGTAAACTGATGATTGAGTATGATAAAATGTAGTTAAGATGTAAGTTATTCTCGAGTCGAGGATAACTCATCTCAATTTAATGCTATTCAAAAATATAAAAAATCCTAAATAATAATAGGAATACTCAATGCATACAATTTGGAAGTATGAGCCTATTTGTATCATCCTTGAACCAATCTGATTGGTAAAAAATTTCAGAGATGTCCTCTATCTGAAGATGGATTTAAACAATTTTTTTAATTTCCTAAATAATTTACTTTACTGATTATCCTCGAGTCGAGGATAACTGCCTTCAATCTTATGATACACAAGTTGCATGGGCAAAGGTTAAATTCAGAGATCCTCTTTACTTTGGTTGTGCAATGGTTATGTCATATTTGATCCAATATGTGTGTAATAATAATTTATAGATTATCCTTGAGTCGAGGATAATTTGGAACGTCCTGATTGAGAGAAGTATGATATCATTAATGATATATTCTAGACCTTTTCATGTTTATTATGATATTCTCAAGCAACAACATTTTAGCGGTAGAATAATGATGAGTCACCATAATGTGTTTGATGTGTCGTTATGAAAATTAAGCTTGTTTTTTTGGAGAACAATTTTTATGTTTGATGTTATCCTAAAGTTGAGTAGCACATAAATGCCCTTGTAAGACATTGACAAATACAATTGATAAGTGATTATTCTCAAGTCTTTGATATTTGATATTTGATATTTGATATTCCCTTTTCATACAAATTGTATTTTGACAGTTTTCCGTGCAACTGGTTAACTATTCCTTGATCCCTTCGAATGTGGTCTTTTGTAGATGGAGGATGCGTCATATGATAGCGGCGTTCGAGTGCGACCAACCTTGCCTCCAAGTGTTGTTGCATATGAAGGTATTCCCCGAGCGTCTTGGTTTTAAAAGCGCGTTATCCTTCGAAACCTATCACAGGAAGACATTGGAATTGGACTTTGCCAGAGTGTTGATTCTAGTTTCATTCTTGAAACTCGAGGTCAACCACTTGGGGGTGATCATGTTGCGATTTTGATCGCCGAATCCTTCAATGAAGATGACATTCCTTTGAATTGGATGTTTGCTCTCCGAGCATGGCCAATTTGACACGTCTTCCTTTGTCACGTGAAATTATATGACCAAGAGCAAACAATCATTTACAATGCTGCTCTTAAAAGTATTTTGTCGTGGACCAAAAGTTGGTATTTGATAGTATGAAAGCAATCGTCAGGCGGCTGAGGATCATTTTCCATCGCAGAAAAAGTACTTCTCACTGCACAGTCGATCAACTCTATGGCAAGCACTGTTTGTTGTCTAAGAAATTGTACGCAACGATTTTAACGGTGTATAATTTTGGTACTTGGCTTCCAGGTTCACCGTGACATTGGAGGTGTTTATTTCAGGAAACATGTTTTGCTTGATGTGCATAGGTAGATGCACATAGATTTTAATGGGAACCGTGTCGTGACGCTTGATGAAATTGATGTTTGCCAAGATGCGTGGTGTACTATCATGGGGGTCAGCCCAGCTTCATTCTATTGATACAAAAGTGATGCAAAAGTGATGCGAGCAGGGCCTCATGGTAACACTAGTACAAAGAAGCCCCGCACTCATATCCTACAGGCAATTGCTACTTTGCACAACATTCTTGAAGATGGTGTTGATCATAGTTTTAACAAGACTACTACACATGGCACTAGGGAGAAGGTCATCTCAAAACATCTTCCGTCCTCCTTTCAGTGGGGTGCAGTGTTACCCAAAGTGTATGAGGTGAATGCAAGATTTGGCCTCAAACCATTATCCTTGTCAGGTCTTAGTCGAATTCAAAGCTATGAATTTAAAAATACTCCACTAAAAAGCCTAGTGACAACTTTGCACGCTGTAGGAGATGCGACCAACTTAAGCAATTAAAGAATGCCACTGTACGTGGGTCCTCTGCATATCAAACGTGGAAAGTCAAATTAAAGTTACATCATGCCTCTCAACAGACTCATCATATCCTACATTATGGAAACCAAAAGAAGCCAGAGGTTGTGTGCATCATCCATGATAAAATGGCAACCTTGTTCATGGTGTGAAGTGTACTCCTCTTTTGTATTTCCTTTTTGTAATAAGATAAATCTTTTTTGGACATCCCTGTTGTTTTGAATAAAGGCAAAGTGTTTATGAAACGATGTTTTTTGTCTTCCCATCCTGCCCTTCAAAACCTCACAAATAAAATATATATTAATAACCCAATCCACTATCAGACAACCGCCATGTCCCCAATTGGCATCCCATCCACGGCAGTCCGTACCCCATCCACACTCTCTATCTACTCCCCATCCGCGCCCCATCCGTAGTTTTCATCCGCAGTCTCTGTCCGCTCCCAATCCGCGCCTCATCAGCAATCCATGTCCGCTCTCCATCCGCGCCCTATCTGCAGTTCTCATCCGAAGTCTGTGTCCGCTCTCAATTCGCGTCCCATCCGTAATTTCCATCCACAGTCCCCGTCCGCCCTAAATTAGCGCCCCATCCATGCCCCATCCGCAGACCCCGTCCGATGCCCATCTGTAGTCCCTGTCTGCACCCCATCTACAGTCGCTGTCCGCACCCCATCTTCGGCCCATTTGCTCACCATTCAGGCCCAATTTGCGCACCATCCGCAGTTTCCATCAGCACTTCTTGTCCGCATCGCAGCCGCTACCCATCCGCGTCCTATTCGCGCATGTCCAAACTCTTTGTCAACCACAAAATGCAGGTTCACAAAATTTTCACTCAAGGATTAACATTACATACCTAAAGGTAAAAGTGATGATATAAACGTAGGATGTCATTGCCACCTAGGGCGGCCACGTCGACGCCAAGGTAATTAAGTTACCCTTCGTAGGGGTAAAGTTTGTCTTTGACTCTACGTTGATCCTATTGTGTCGTGATGAGAGGGTCCGTCACGACATGACGCCTCACTCTTACAATGTCACAATAGACAACCCTGGCCTCCAATGGGCCAATTTGCACGGCTGTATATCGACATTGATGGTCCACTGAGCCAAGATTCATTGTCATTTCCAACCAATGCCGAGACAGAGGAAAGGAGCGCATTGAAGAGTGTAAATAATGCATTGCGCCTTCGTGTTTTAGCCTTGCCTGAAATATACTACCAATGAAAGGTGGCAAACATTCTCAGTGTTGATCGCGGTCACCAGATGGCAATAGAATTCAAGAAGATCGACAATGAATACTTGCAGCACAACGTGCACAAGGATTTTGGCCTCACATCTTGGGCTAATTCAGATGATTTATTTCCATTTGACTTGCCAACGCAATCCAGTAATCCATCGCTGATTGATTGGGCAAAGTTGGATTTTGATCACGCCAATGCAACTTTGTGCCATGATCTCCAAATGAGGCCAGGAGTTCAAGGCATGAAACTTTGGCCAAACCCAACAACATGTGTGTTAGATAGAACAAAATGCGCGGTGTAATACAATCTGTTTGGCCCTGTGGATGCATGGGCACTTCGATCATGCCAGTGCAAGTTCCATTCAATGTGCTTAATTGGCATGTTTTTGGTTAGAAGATTTTGTCCATGCTGCAAATCTCCGTTCCACAAACGCATGTACAAGATATTTGGACTCACTCCGTACATGTCACCAAGCCATGTACAAACTTTGAATAAGTCTTGGGATTTGGAGAACAATTGATTCCAGTTTGGTCAACACCCTCAAGGCCTTGTATGGAACAAAGCAGGGAAGTTGATCACGGATCATCGCGGAAATTCAGACATGGATAGCCGAATTGGAGTCCAGATGGATCTTTTAGAGTTGAGAGAGCAATGGAAAAACAATGCTATCGACTATCTTTTGGATGTGCATAGTTCTGCGAGGTTGCAATCATTGGAACAATTGAAAAACTCGCAAATATTGCATAATCTCACTAACGTGTATGGTCCATTTTGGCGGACTTGAATGTGGGCAAGGCACAACATTCTTCGTGATGATGGAGCACGACCAAGCGGCACGGCGGGATTGAATGAGGATGAGTAGACATATCAAGTAGTGCAAACTAAATAGTAGTAGGAGGACCATGGCCACTATGATATTTGTAAATCTTTGATTTTAAATCGAATGACAGATTTTTTGCTTCACAATTATCTGGCTCATTTTACACTTCATGAATGATAAGTACTTCATTGAGTGAATGCAAATTGTACACACTTGTCACTACGGTGGTCTCTAGTTTATTAATCAGCCTTGACCTAGGAGCTTGGCGGTGATCTCAAATTTTTTAATCTAGGAGCCGAATTTTTAAAGTTGAACGCCCTACAAATGTGCAGATGGGCGTGCCTTGCGCCTCCAAGGCGCTTGCGCTCCCCCTCCCTAATGCTTGAGCCCTTCTCCCGCCCCCCACTCCTAGACGCTCGTGCCCGTCTCTTGCCCTCCATTCCCAGACGCTCGCGCCCCCCCTCCAAGACGCTCGTGCCCCCCCTCCAAGACGCTCGTGCCCGTCTCATGTCCCCCATTCCCAGACGCTCGCGCCCCCCCTCCAAGACACTGGTGCCCCCCCTCCTAATCATTTGTGCCCCTTGCACATGTAGATTTTGACGTCATGATGTGATTTTCCACGTCATCATATCCTTCTTAGTTTTGGTAATTTGTAAAAGAAAAATTGAATTTGGTAATTTTTTCGATACCCGCTAGGTCCGTTGTTTCATGGAGACCAACCGGTCTGTCCACTCGTCCATCCGTCCGGTCCGCTAGATTTAGGCCATGTCCGTCTTTTATGACAACCCTGCCCACATTATTGGAAGTCGCGCTCACATGACTTCCAACCCTTTTGGACCTCAAGGCAAGGTCAGCTTGCTGCGACTCTAAAGTCCACCATCCAGCGTTAACCCGAGTCCCTACCATCCTCGACTTCTATATATTCTCCTATCTAAAAAAAATTTTAAAGTAAAAGTCAAAGAACAAGGACCATATTTCTCTTGGGATGTTTTTCATTTTAAGCAAGTTCCTATGGTCAAAATTTTGACCATGAATTTTTTCAATTTTAATGAAGATGCAATTTAGTAGTAGCTTTGTGGAAATATTAAAAAAAAATCACAACAAACTTGTTAAAATAAAGTCATACTATCCTAAAACTAGGGACTCTAGAGAAAAGATTGTACAAATATTATTCATATTGTAAAAATAATCTGTATTTAAGTGTCAGAAAGAATTTGAACCCATGAACAGTATTGCAGTGTTTTTGGTGTAAATTAGTCAAGGGACTTTAGGAGTTAAAAATCTCATGAATTTCAAGGTAAGTTATATTCAAGGGTAAGATGGGCCCTCTCGGGTGCCTCAAAATCCTTTTCCCTAGAGCTTTGCCACACACCAGCTTCATCAATGAAATATTATGGATGAAAATGAGATGGAAAATACTGGATGAAAACGTGACAGGATTGCACGATATTATGTACTTAAACTAAAATATTGTGAGTAACTAGTGAAGAAAATTATTCATATAAATGTTTTGAACTCCGTCAAACCATGTGAGGCTGCTTTTGAATGCATGGTATTTGGACCGAAGGCAATAATTGAAGAGTGAAAAATATTCTATGCACTACAGTTTTCCTTCTTGGGGAGGAAAGAGATGAGAAGGCAGGGTGAGATTTAAATACGGAAAGAAAGAGACATGAGGAATTTCATGCTCCTTATTCTGCACAACAGAAATGCATGCAAGTTAACCTTTAAACGCTGAAGCAGCCAGAAATTGGCTTCTCGGATGACATTGTTGGATGATAATCATCGCAATCAGCTATTTTTCATCCAATTTTTTATAGGAGAGTTCCTTGTATGTAGAAGCATTAGAGGATGATGAAACTGGCCTTATTGAGGTAATCATGTTTTATCTAAGAAAATGCTTGTGACACGAATCTCAAGAAAGAAAATGCTTGTGACACGGATCTCAATACATTGAAATTGAGAAACTTCTAGCTTTAGCTCTAGATCTGAATTCAAGCCATCAAAATGATATGTTTTGAATTTGAGCCCAACTAATGAAATGAAGCTAATGATGTCTAGTTTCCATACCATTTTGAAAATTAAAAAAATACGTAAAATTGAATAAGTTATTGCAATTTGAACTTGGACCTATAACCGTGGTTCTAATTCTAGCCAAACACGGAACTTTCATTTACACCACAAGTTTTGGCACTATAATTGCCACCTTTGGTGAAATTTTCAGAATTGTTTAGCATATTTTGTATTTAATATGAATTTTCTTCACTTTTTCTTCAGAAAATCACAACAAATTCAAATTTCCACTAAAAAATCTGTGATTTTTGTAACATAATTGAGACATATGATCTCATCTCTGATTTAAAAAAAAAAAAAATCCACTTATATTTGATGAGAAACTAGAGCATACAGTTGATTGATGCCACGGTCATAGGCTCCGTCGCTTAAGGGTTAAACTCCATGATGATACCCTAAATTCTCAAAGAGTGGACAGGTCCCCACATCTTCCCAAGCCAAGTCACCCTGTCCATAAATACTTTTATGGCATTAAACACTGGAAAAGAATGTGAAGGAGCCCAATTGTACAATTCAAAGTTTTATTTACAACCTTTACAGGGATTGGGACACGTCCAAAATGGAATAATTGGTCCCTACACGCTTCCAAATAACCTGCTACTTAATGAGCAACAATACCATTCGCATTGTCACTTTCAACACATGGAGACTAGTAGGCTTCCTTCCAAAGTATCTGTACAGGTTTGATATCTACTAGGTTCTTCTCCTGCACCTTCAATTTGTACAAATCCACAATCGCCTAACAATCAACTTCTATCATCCAGAAAATCAATTACTTTCACAAAGGTATAAATTTGGTACCTGCCTTGGCTATAATTTGCTGTATTCTTCACTTGCATCTACTTGCAAAAGCTTGGGTTCTAGACCATACCAAATTGCGTTAATGTTTCAAGTAGCATGTCTTGTCGGATTTGATCCGATGTCTGTTCTTTGAAGTGGCAGCCTTGGCTTCCTCAGATGCGGCGACCATAACTTGGACCAGAGCTGCCTTGGTTTCGTCCTTGTCCATTCCTTCGGCAACACCAATAGTGGAGACTTGGAATCCAGGCTCACTCATTCGGTCGCCCTTAGAATGGACTTCTGCGTGGGCTTCGGCTCGAGTATCACTAGATGAACCTGAACCTGGAAAGAATCCATAACTATTAGCCCCGCTTAACGTATTTAATTATGTAACTAGCGGTAAATCATAGCTACTTATGTAAACAGTAACTGCTGCACTTTAATTCTACCTAGTATGGGTCACATTACTTAAGACCATAGTACAGTTAACATGAGGTCTCCTGATTGAGCATCACATTAGTTGATATTCTAAGTTAAAAGTGTGAGAGGAGAACAGTACCTGTTTCAACCGTGGCAATGTAAACCTCCTTTGGAGGCGCTTTGGAAGTGTCCTCAGAATCAGAAACATCCACACTTTCCTCTTTGTGGCTGTCAAATTCAAAGGGTTTTCTGGGCACAGGCACCATGACATAATCCGTCTCTGGGTCGTACTCTGGGTCCACGCCTCCCACCCTCAGCCAGTGCTTCATGACGTGGAAAAAGTGCTCGTCCATGAGGATGCCCCGGTGGTCAGCAGGAATTCCTACTCTTGCCTCCGCCTTCAAACCATCAGCCTGTATAACAAGAAAAGACTGTCATGCCCTGAATCCAGGAAGAACACCAAATACTACATCGGTGTGTTTGAAGGCTATGTTCTACAAGTTTATTACATAATGTGTGTGATGAATAACGACCATTGTTTACTATCAAATTTTTCTGCACAATCAATAAGTCTTCACAAACACAATCAACAGACCCCACTGCAACCTGAGAATGTAACCCAGAATATTGTGACTAAAATAGAGACTTCACCAAATTTGGTGACATTAGAAATCTATTCACAGTAGAAAAGGGTATACCATTGCGGATTCTACTGGAACTGTACCATCTCCATCAACGCATGAGAACTCAGCCTGGTTCATCAGCAGGTTTTGTTAGTTCAACTATAAGAGTTGGATTACACCAAAAAAGGGAGGATGCTAAAATCTAAGACGTCAATAACTTACAAGCAATATGAACCATTTATTCACTTAAAATGACTTGACAAAGAGCAGCAGATGAATTGAAAAAACGAAAGTGAAAGAGCCCTGATGGAAAGGAACCTCTAGGTTCAAGATTTCAGTTAGTTCCTCCAGAGGCGATTTGTTGCTCCCATAGCTGCCAGCGCAAGGACAAGTTTATTGTCAGAATTTAATGAATAAACAAAGTTGAGGTGGCGGCTACTTAGATAAGTATATCCAGACGTGATACTTATTGGGCTTCGCTTTGAAGCAGGGTATAGAACTAACCAAGCATGATATGGGGTATCACATGATGTGCCGTAGAGATTGTAAAACTTGACACCTTCCGGTAGCTTGGCTGTGTGCATTATCCTTTGAGTCTCAAGGGCCCATTTCACAATGTCCTTGTTCAAAGGCAACGGTATCTTGGCTCCATTGTAGTCCAGCTGGGAAAAACACCATGTTCATTGTCAGACATTTATGATCAAACAGTTGCAAAAACCAGATTAGCTGATAAACAAATCAAGTACCTTATTCTCTTCAAGTGCAGCCATCATAACCTCAAGATTCTCTCTCGGCCCAAACGCTTCAAGCATTACGTTTTCTGCTTGTTTCCGCCACAATCGCAGTTCAGGAGGCTCACTCCAATCGAAGTGTGGGGAAGCAATCAGTTCGTATACTGATGGGCACTCTATCAACTGCAGATAGTTACACGAGGCTCCAATTAGCATACGAAATGCTCCTCACATGAAGTATAAACTAAATAAAGCTTCTATTTAAAAATAACATCACAGGCAGAGCATTCTGAGACAGAGAAGTTGCATACCAATTGATGCATACTCCACTTAGCAACAAAGAGCTCTCGTTGCCAACCCTTTACGAACTCCACGCCAGTCAGCAGACAGTCCATGATGAAACCAGGAGCACCTGAAAGACAAACAAAGGTTACCAAGATGAAATGTAACACACGAGTTCGCTACAAAAGAGCTTGACTACCAGAGATAACGTCATAAGTTCATTCTAAAACGTGAGTCAAAAACAATCCCCAGGACTTCTTACCTTGAAAGGGTGCAGTAACAGCAATCCACGAATTCACATACTTTTCAAACACCTGCATTCAACAAAATATGTAAAAATTAGTTAGGACCTGAATAGGACAATCAATACACTCCTGAAGAGGTTACTAAAATCCCAGAACTCATGCAAAAGCCAAACCTTTAAGTGCAACTACTCACTACCATGCTAATACTAGAGATCCTTTACCTCAGGGTGGAGGGCGAGAAACGACTTCACGACGAGACCACCCATGGAATGCGTGATGATGTCCACTTTCCTGCCGCCAGAAGCCTCATACATAGTCTCCAGCTTCACCTTCATCCGATCCATGGTCTCTCCAAGCCTGAAAGTTGTGAAGGTGAAAAAACAATTGATTGATAAACTCAGACTTTAGATGACGCTAATAAGATGGATGTGCAAAGCATAAACCTGCAACATTAGAATTTCCATCTTCAGTACTTTGCAGCCTAACAGTTTCAGCTCATGAAAGTGACTGTGTACATACCTATTGCTTTGACGGAAATCATAGCCAAAGCCAAAGAGCGTTGTACCCTCCTTGTAACCCCAATTTTTCATTTGATTGATCAAGTCATGAAAGTAATAGACGGAATCCAAACGCAAAATCTGCCACAAACCAAAAGAGATGAACGTTAGTTAGGACAGAAGCTGCTCCCGTTCCGGTTAATGAGAAAATGAAGAAGTCATGTATGCACATACCACATCCGGATCGAGAATGTCGCAGCTGTACAGTCCAAACCGATCCTCTGGAACCTCAATCGTCACGTTCTTATCCAACGAATGCGTCTTCCCTGCCAATCAATCACGCGGACATGAATTCTACTTCAATTGCCGGCAATTCCTTAACCCTCACAAACCTAAATAATTGGTTGAAGCCTCAATAATCTCCAAAGATAAATTACAACACACGCAACAAACCAAAAAAAAACAAAAAAACCCAATTCAATTCCCAACCTACAAAACCCAACACTCAATTCACAACCTTCTCCAAACCCTAATTCAATTACCAATCTCCACAACCTGATTCTTACAACCTCGAAACGATTCCTAACCTGTGACAGGATCGTAGAAGGAGAAGAGCTTGGAGCGAAACTCATGGTCGGCCTCGAACAAGCGCACCCACACGCGCTCCCTGCGCCCCTTCTCGTCCACGGCGTGCAGGATCGATCCCCCGATCCCTGGCACCAACAGCACCGGATTCATCCCCGACTCCCCCTCCCCTTCATCCTCCTCCTTGTTATGGTGAGGAGGATGCCACGGCCACAAATGCTCAATTCTCTCCACGATCTCGCGCACGGATACCTTGAGCACCATCTCTCCCTCCTCACCTCTCACAAACACCGCCTCTGGATTTCCAATTCTCAACAAATTTGAAGAAATTCTCACAAATTCTCAAAATTCTCACAATCACAACCTAAGTGGTGTATGATCCTCTCCAAAGCTGCTTCTTCTTCTTCTAAATGAACAAATGCTTCATCTACATGAGAGATTATGTCAACTTCTTTTGGTTCTACGAAATTATGCACAAGCGTGACAGAAACTTAACTGATAGAACAAGTGTTTTCGGAAAGGTCTCTCCTCTCAAGTTTCTCTTTCTCTTCTCTGTTGCGTAACCGACTCATGTAAAGTTGAGGAGAGGTGAGTCATGCTTCGGAGTGGATGATGTGTTCTTTAGTGTGGAGTTGAGAAGGGTTTTACTGGGAAGACTTGTTGCCTTGTGTTTATCTCCCTCACAACATAGTTAGATGGATGAATGAGCATGGATGACTGAAGAGGATGAATAAAATGGATGAATGATGAGGATGAATAAATGGATGAATGATGAAGATGGATGGATGGATGGGTGTCTTCTTGTTCATGAAGGCCATCCAGGTTACATGAAGATAAAGTGTCTATTTGTTCCACTACTAAGTCTATATTCTCTAGACATAGGTTAGATAAGTTACATGACCTTCAATAGTAGTAACATAATAGGATTATGGAAACAGGGGTGGAAAGCTGGATAGGAGGTTACTTTGTGAAGTCACAAGTGATATGTTCAAAGGAGGAAACACAACATACAACCCCTCCATCCCTTACAATATCTTTTTATTTGTAATTTATATCTCTAAATTTTTTTACCAATGGAAATAGGTGTCGTGCAAAGATAACATTGTGCCAACAAGTGAGAGCGTACAATTAGTGACAAATCCGGAGCAACAGTGACTAAACCATCACCGTTGCCTCCGTAAACAACGACAATAATAGTTTGCAGAAGAACCACTCACCAACTTTAGCTAGAGGAAAAGAAATAAATACCCAAAGCACAAAGTTTAGTAGTTGGTCTACAAGGACCCCTTTACTCGCTTATGCCACATAACAAGTCAAATCCATGTCACTTTTAAAGAATGCTAGTATGATCACGATTCGGCTAATCGTGTGGAAACACATCTTCACCTCATCAGGTGGGAGACTCAACTTGAGAAAGATGAGTCTCCCTCAACTACACGTGGAGGTCATTTGGACTTCAAGTCCCAAATGAAGTGTCAAAAGACACCGCCGTTGACCTAGCCGTCACACGGCACTAACTCTAACCCTAATCTCTAATTAGAGCCAAGTTTTAAGCCTTCCGGTAACTCCACAAGTCCCTAGGTGGTTTGTAACACCAAAACCACCTACACAAATTGCTCATTGCGTCAATCTTGATAGTTGTCTTGTACAAACACATTGTGCAAAGATAACGTCGTGCCAACATCTGAAAGTGCACAATTAGAGACAAACTCGGAGCAACGGTGACTAAACCATCACCGTTGCCTCCGTAAACAACAACAATAAAGTTTATAGAAGAAACTATCAACCACTTAGACGCGACATTTAACTAAATCCGGACTTTAAAAACGGGCTCTTCCTTGAGATACCCCTATCTCTTCGCCGGGTTCCGGTGCTTCTTCTATCTCCACGTTCGGAAATGGGAGATCTAGGGAGCATCCAATCCGAATTGGGAGACTAGGAGAGCAACCGGTCGGAAGTAAAAGCATGACACATTCAAAGCATACAAGTAGTTTTTGTGGAACATGAAGTGTTTGAAAAGGCTTCATTTTTTTGGATGCAATGTAAGGAAATGGTGAAAATGTGTGTATTAAAAGTATCACTCATGTGAATTTCGGATAAAATCTTTCAAGTACAAGATGAAAGTTTGGGGTCCTCCGACATAATAGGAACCATCACGTTGAAGAAATCCTAGTAGAGGCATGCTTGAGGATGACAAAACTAGGGATCTTCTGATTTTGCTAGAAAACAACTACGCCAATCAATGATCAGCTGCGGTTGCACCCAATCCCCTACACGAGATCAAGAGCACATCCGATCCACACACAAGAGATCGGAAGCACACCAATCATAGATCAACTCATCAGCAACATCGAGGTTAATCAACACTACAATTTGGTCCCTTTTTGGAATTGTCTGTGTCTTTGGATTTGCCTTAGTTGACCACGAGGCATATACGACGTAGTAACAATGCTAAAGACATGGACGACGTCTGGCTCCGGTACCGACGTCGCTTCCGAGCATCCCGTATACTTATGTTTGTCCTCCTTTATGGCGTTTCTTGGCTCCTAAAACTGAATGATAAATTTCTCGTACTCCTCATGACATTGCTCATTATTTACAGCTGAACATGCTCTAACTATCCAGACAGGATATATATCAGGGTCAGATGGACGGAGGAGGACCTATGATCACGCTATGATATGCCATCATGGATTCAAAGCTTCCTTTGGTCTCTCCCTGAATGACCCGCAAAAAACTTCAAATATTCAATCTTCAGGTGTGACATTGTTGCAATGTAACATTCAAGATGATTTGCTTGGCAGAAGGTGCGTGTTAAGTACATGAGAGATCCTGAGATCTGAGAATAAGTTAGTCTACAACTATGGTACAAGTGTGGTTTTACACCAACACCCCCTCTAAAACCACATTTGAGTTGTAATGTAGGCGAGGTTAGAAGAGAGCTTGGTTTGAAGTCCTAACAGAGAGTTGGGCACCACGAGTTGTCAATAGGGAGATGCTAACTAGATTTGAAGGAGAATAATGAATGCACACTAGCCAGGTAATCATAAGAGTGCGGATTTGATAGAAGAGTCCCTTCAAGATATGCACTTCGGGTTTTAGGCAGATTTGGGGGGAATTTGTTTAAGACCAGTAAGATCCCTGTTGGTAATAAAGTGATTGGTACCAAGTGACTTGGTGAGCAAATCCGCTTGTTGAAGATGGGATGGGACATAAGTGATGACAATTGATCCATCATTATATTTTTCTCTAATGTAGTGATGATCCAATTCAATATGTTTTGTTCGTTGATGCATCACGGGATTGCGAACAAGTTTGATGCTGCTGATGTTGTCACAGAAAATGGGTGTAGGAGTAGAGCTATTAATCTGAAGTTCCTCCATGAGGCGTCTAAAATATGTGATATTGCGAGCTGCCTCAGATAAAACCCTGTACTCGGCTTCAGTGGATGATAGTGCAAGGGTAGGTTGAAGCTTACTAGTCCATGCAATAGGAGATGAACCAAGTTTATATAGAATGCCCGAGGTGGAGCGTCGTGAGTCAGTTTCTCCCGCCCAATCTGCATCTGTAAAGACAGATAGATCACCAGTATCATTAGAGGGGTAAAAAATGCCATAGTCAAGTGTGCCCTTCAGGTAGCGGAGAATGTTTTTGGCGGCAGTGAGGTGTGCTTGTTGAGGATTGTTCATATAGCGTGAAACACAATTGACCGCAAATTGGATGTCCCATCTGCTAACAGTGGCATATAAGAGTCCTCCAACTAGACTTTGGTAGACAAGTTTATCAACTGGATTTGTCTTGGTGTCTTTACACAATTTAACCTTTGAATTCATAGGTGCTGAGATTGGAGTGCAATCTTGCATTCCAAATCTCTCTAGTAGTCGTTCAATATAGCTTTTTTGATGGAAATAAATACCATCATCTGTGTAGAGTAATTCAACACCGATGTAGAGTTGTGCATCACCAAGATGTGTTAACTTGAACCGCCTTGTTAATTGAGCATCGAGTTGAGCAATATTGTCATGGTCATCTCCTGTAAGAATAATGTCATCGACATACAAAAGAAGTAATGTATATTTCCCATCACAAATAGAGAAATATAGATTAGGTTCTTCGGTGCTCTTAGTAAGACCTTGTTGCTGAAGATAGGTGTTGATCTCTCCATACCACGCTCGTGGAGCTTGTTTTAATCCATAAAGTGCACGTTGAAGTTTGCAGATTTTGCCACTATGCTCAAATCCAGGAGGAATAGTCATATAGACTTCCTCATCAATTTTTCCGTTGAGAAAGGCAGTTTTGACATCAAGGTGATGTAATCGCCATTTTTTTCTAGCAGCTAGGGCAATGACACTCCTGATGGTCGACCATCGGACAACAGGGGCAAAAGTTTCAAAGAAGTCAATACCCTCCTCTTGTTCAAATCCTCGAGCTACAAGTCTTGCTTTAAGTTTTTCTATTTTGCCACTAGGTCCAGGTTTGGCTTTGAAAATCCACTTGGCAGAGATCGGGTTTTTACCAGGTGGGAGATCAACTACTTTCCATGTGTCATTCTCTTTGATGGAGTCTACTTCCTGTTGTATAGCATCTTTCCAACCTGAGTGTTTGATGGCTTCTGTATAGTTGCGAGGTTCAGTGAAAGTACCAGTTTCAACAGAGTAGAGATAACTATCTTTGAACCTTGTGCTTGGTCGACGCTCACGAAGTGGATATCTTCGTGGCTGCTCAGCTTGTGCCTCATGTAGTGGAGGTTGATGATCTTCCTCAATATGTGGTAGTTCAGGTAAAGGAGGAGTTTCTACGGTTTCACCTGATATACTAGCTGAAGAAAGTGAAGGTGTTGGAAAGAGATCGATAATTTCAGGAGAGATAACTTGGGCTTTTATGGAAATAAACCCCATTTGATTTTCATCCACCACTACATCTCTACTCATGTAAATGCGTTTGGTGTGTGGATCAAAAAGTCGGTAGCCTTTGCTTTGATTGTCATAACCTAAGAGAACACATGGGAGAGTTTTGCTATCTAATTTGGATCTCTTGATATCAGGGACATGGACATAGGCTAGTGATCCAAAGACACGAAGATGATTGACTGAAGGTTTAATTTTGTTGTATTTTTCATCTGGAGTCATGCCACCGTTTGCACGAGTGGGACTAATGTTGACTAAATAGTTAGCTGTATTCACTGCCTCTGTCCATAGGTATCCTGGTAGTTTGCTAGCATGAGACATGGCACGTGCTTTCTCTATGAGAGTTCTATTTCTACGTTCACTAACTCCATTTTGTTGTGGAGTTAATGCCATAGTTAATTGATGATGAATGCCTTGGTTGACAAGATAAGAACCAAATTCATGAGATAGGTACTCTCCTCCTCTGTCCGTTCTAAGTGTCTGAATGCTCTTGCTAGTTTCTTTCTCAACACGAGCTTTGAATTCTAAGAATTTACGAAAAGACTCACTCTTGCTTCTCATAAAGTAAACAAAACTCTTCCTTGAGTAGTCATCTGTGAATACTATAAAGTATCGTGATCCACTGAGCGAGGGTGTACGAATAGGTCCTACTAGGTCTGAGTGGATGAGTTGTAGTACCTGAGTGGTTCGATTTGTGGAAGCCTTTGAGAAACGCTCCCTATGTTGTTTCCCTGCTAAGCAATCTCCACAAATACTCCTTATGGTAGGAAAAGTAGGTAATCCTTGAACTCGTTTGGCGTTGGCACAATGTTGGAGACTTGCATAGTTCATATGACCAAATCGTTTATGCCATAAATGCATGGTTGATTCAATGGTAATAGAGTTTACCGTTGCGGTGTCTTGAATATTGGTGAATTGATAGAGACCATTAGATAGGTTTCGATAACCTTTTGCCAAGACATGTTTTTGGTGATCAAGAATAAGACAATCATTTCCAGTAAAGACAATAATGTGACCTTGGTCAGCCAATGAGCCTACAGATAATAGATTCTTCTTTAATGCCGGGACATACAAAACATGATCAATGTTTATTCCATCAGAATTGCTGGTGTTGACAGTGGAGGAACCAATTGCCTCTACATGATGTGTATTGCCATCAGCAGTAGTGACATTATGACCTGAAGAGCTAGCTCCTACATCATATAAGTGGTCATAATTTCCTGTCACATGATGACTTGCCCCGGAGTCCATGTACCATGTGGCATTTTGATACTCCATAAGGTTGACTTCCGCCGTATCCCACTCATATCCCGGATACCCATATCCTACATCTTCCTGAACATAGTTAGCAGTAGCATAACCACTGTAGGGGCAGTTACGAGAGATGTGCCCTATCTCACCACAATTATAACAGATCACACCTCTAGTTCTGTTCCCTGGATGTCGTACATATGCTGCTGGGTATGGTCTCGCAGTCATTAGATATGACTGACCAGGGTACTGTCCATTGTCTGCTGGCCCCCAGGGTTGAGGTCCAGTGTAGCCCGGGTATGGGCGTACCCCTGGGCTGGAGCTCCAGCCGCTGGGGTTAGGGTTACCCCAGGTCGGCACGCGATACACAGGTGCTGTCGCCTGCGGGGGGCCTCCAGCCGTACGTGGTTGCGGGGGGCCTGCGCCCGGGGCTGCTTGTGGTGAATCTGTGGTGGGGGGTCGGGGTGCGCCGCCTGGCCTCCACGCCCATCGCCCAGCGCCGTGAGCAGTGCGGGGTCGCCATATTGCCGACGCTCCTCCCGGTCGTGCGCCGAAATGATGCCAAGGAGGTGCTCCACGCTGCCCACTGTGAAGACTCCTGTTGTAATGGATTGCGAGTGCTTCACTGTGGCCCATCTTCTCTTCTCTTAGTGTCTTACGGTGCGATTCAGTGATTAGTTTCCCCATAACAACTTCAAATTTTGGGTTGTCAAGATACGTAATACCTTGCATCACAACATCATAGCTGCTGGGTAAGCCGTTGAGGACGAGGTTGATAAGAGTCTTGTCAGTCATCTCCTCTCCATAGCCTCTGAGTTCATTGCGTAGATCCATCGCGGTGGTGAGGTAATTGTTGATGTCTTCTCCTTCTCTCATAGAGATCGCGTGTAGTTTGTTGCTGATCATCTGAATTTGCTGCTGATCTCCTGCAGAAAACATTGCAAGAAGCATGCTCCAAGCATCGGCAGGATCGTTATGTTGGTTAACTGTTCTAAGTAAGTTATCGCCTACTGACATGGTAAGACCTGTTAATGCACGTTGTTTTGCTTCACTCAATTTCGCTTCTGTGTATGCTACACCTTCTACTGTCACTGGATACACACTCGTAATTATCTTAGTGCCTACTAGTGGCCATAAACCTTCTCTCTTCAGTATTGCTGTCATCTTGATCTGCCAATTTCCATAGTTGAGAGGTCCAACAAGCTTGTTAGACTCTCCTACCTCACAGTTCGAACTCTTGCTAAACTCTGCCATCTCTGTCAACTAGATCTTCTTCTCAGGTTTCTCTAGGCTTTTCACTCTACTAGATCTCTCTCAGATCTGACTCTTCTAGGTCTCTCTTCCTGTAAGGAGCAAAGCTCACTTTGTCACACGCTCTGATACCATGTTGCAATGTAACATTCAAGATGATTTGCTTGGCAGAAGGTGCGTGTTAAGTACATGAGAGATCCTGAGATCTGAGAATAAGTTAGTCTACAACTATGGTACAAGTGTGGTTTTACACCAACAGACATCCCTATTGGTAATGAGGCACAAGGGAGCTGGAACCATTGCTCTTCAATCATGATTTGGCCAGAAGCCTTCTACCAACACGTCTAGAGTGGAAAGGAGTTTATTAAGTTCTTCAAGTATTGCTTTCTAGTAAGCAATATTAGGCGGCATAGCCGCTCTCCATCCGACACACTTAACCAACCCTCCCTCTCTAATCGCTAAATAAGGGCAAATTCCAGATTGAATCATAGATTTCTTATCCAGAGCTTTTGTAGTCTTCTCTTTGGCCTTGACTTGATTGCCACGGTTGGAAGGCTCCTCGTCTTCCCACAACCACCTGAAAGGCACTTGCTTTGGAACGCCGGAAGGTATCATGGGTCTCCCGTCAACATCTTCCTTCCAAAGCTGAACTCCGGGTTGGTTTCTACGGAGCCAGTGCGCATCAAGTGCATTTTCCTTATACCGCATGTTGGGCCAATCGCCTTCATCTACGTAGAGCTTAAAGAGGTGTTGATCTGCTTTGTACGTAGTTTGACCATTGCCATCACAACGTTCTATGCTTTTTTGTGTGCTTTGGTGCTTCTCACTATTGAGCACTATATTATCCTGCAGGCATAATCTTGAGTATGGAGATTCTTCAAAAAGTACTTTTGAGGTGCTGTGGAGATTCCTCAGCAACATACACTTCAGAGTTGTTGGAGTGTGGAGATTCTTCAGCAACAAGTACTATAGAGCTAAGCAACAACTTTTGAGCTAAATACTACTGATACAAGTCGAATCAACTGTGGACACTCTTGTATATAAAATGTCTTTGTTTTGGCGTAGGGCATTTGTAGAAGTTCGGTGGGCAACAGTTCTGTACATGCAAAAATTCCATGTACAAGTGGTACCTAATTGCAAAGTCACCTTGCACGTTCAAACCTCAGTTGTCTCCATTATCTTGTTTCTATTTCAAGTAAATTCTGCATTCCCTATCACACCCATTACCGCCGTCTTACCTCCACTTTAACTACGTTGATAGGATCATCTACGTCAGCTACCATGTAGAATGCCAACAAGGATAGTCGCATAACTTCCAATTTTGGTGTGAAGATGCATGTCCAGGCCACCGCCCTAACTTTGTGCTTACCTACTCTACACCTCTTGGTATAAAGGGGGCATAAGCCTTCTCCCGGTGCTAGTACCGCCCCTCTTCACCAGGATCTTTTTTAGCTTGCTTCCAATCCTACACCTCTTCTTCGCGCGCATAGGCTACACTAGAACGCGCTGACCCCGACTCTGGCACTTATGTACTCAGCGCCCCGTAGCAGCACCTACAAACGCAGAAGAGGCGCCACAACTTCAAGACAAAATGAGCAGTATCGTCGCTTTACAGCTCCAACCTTTGTCGCCCACTCCGGAAGAGCACCGAAGACCTCCAAAGCAGACCTCACAGACCTGGGAAGCAAGCTCTCACAGGGCTCTAAGCGGGATGAACACAATACCAACTTTGCTCGTCCTCTCAAACCCATCCAGCGGACCCCTTCCCAACGACGCACAAAACCTACCTTGAGTTATGCGCTCCCCATACAATCACCTTGCAGACGCACCTTGCATGTGCACCTTGCATGTGCACCTTGCATGTGCAGATAATGAGTCTTTGGTCCAAAGTTAACCCCTAAAGGCCCAAGGCATTTTTACACCAAAAACACTTCAAAACTGCTTGTTTTAGTTGTCAGGATCGGCGCATGGAGGTGTTTGTGTAGGTAGTTTTTGGTTCGAAATCACCTAAGGAGTTGTAGAGTCTCCGGAAGGCGTATAACTTAGCCCTAATTAGTGGTTAGGGTTAGGGTTAGTGTCGTGTGATGGCTAGGGGTCTTTTGACACCCAAGTTCGGAATTTGGAGCCCAAATGACCTCCACATGTGTGGTTGAGGGAGACTTATCTTTTTCAAGTTGAGTCTCCCACGTGATGAGGTGAGGGTGTGTGTGCACATTGTTAGCCGCATCGTGATCATGCTTCAACTCTTCAAGAGTAGCATGGACTTGACTATCATCTAGTTACAAGTGTTTTGTACTTGTTTATTAGTAAAGGGGTCCTTATAGACCAATTATTAAATGTTGTGGTCTGGGTATATATTTCTTTTTCCCAAGCTTAGATTGCTGAGTGATTGTAGTTTCATTTGTGAACGATTGTTTTTGTTTTTTATGGAGGCAACAATGATAGTTCAATCACCATTGCTCCGAGTTTGTCTCTGATTATGCGCTCTCACTAGTTGACATGATGTTATCTTTGCACGATGTGTTTGTACACGACATAGTGCAATGAATAATGAGGTAATCAAAACCTTTTACTTCTACATAAGCACTTATTCATTAACGTCTTCACAAAATTTCATAAACTTTGACCGCACAGATTGAAAGACTGTAGAATTTGAAGAAGAGAAATCCCCTCTTTTTCTTTCCTACTTTCAATGGATTAGCAGACTTTGACAACAATTGGTGTCAAATTTTGCACTAAGGTAGAGGCACCCAATTCCGATTGGCCACCCAATTTCGATCAATAGAGAGTGCATGGCATGGTGCATGGAAATGATAAATGCATGAAATGATGCATAAAGCCACCCAAAACTGATAACTCAAAATCTGAAAACCCTAGTCATTATTGACATTGGATTATCAAGTGTGCAATTGTGGGTTGCTCCACCTCAATTGAGCTCTCATTGGTGGTCTTGCCTTCAAAGTCAAACAAGGCCGATCAGCATTGAGTACCCTTGATGAGTTGGTTATCGATGGCATGTCTTCTCTCTTTTACTCACTCTCACTTATTGGCATTGAGCAAAGGAGGGCACCAAATCTCACCTACTCTACAGTTTGATTATGGGCTCCGGTGGTTTTTGGGCTTCTAAATTATATATCAATTGCAAATCTTTGTGATTGTATTTGAAAAAATATTTGTTGAGTTTCAATCCTAACTCCACATTTTTTTACACAAATGTTTTTGACATACAATGTCATTTGAGCCCCAAACTGACTTAAGTGATCGGAATTGGGTGCCTCTACCTTACACAAGGTCTGAAAACATGACCGTTATGTTAACCATGATGTTACTTCTTTTCACACCAATTTTTAGAGGTATACAAGGGGTGTAGCATATTCAAAACAAATGTTCAAGGAGTGGAGGTTCAAAAATTGCCAATTCATGTATTATTTTTTTGTGAACTAAATATGTTTTAGAATGGTAATCCAAATGGTCAATAAGAAGGTTTACACCACATCTTGTAGTTGAAAAAATAAAATGTAAGGTTTAAAATGAAGATCTCTAAGTTTTATAAGGAAAAGAAGAAGTTTTTTGGTACCTTGCCCAACAAAGTGTGACAACGTATAAAAATGTTTGACTTAGATTATTATGTTATTTCCACTTAAGATAAGAGATTCTTTTCTACAATATCAAAGGAAATAATATTATTTGCTAGTATTGAAAATCTCACATTCAATAGATTGTCGTAGCAAAAGTTTTTGAAGTTGCCCGATGTGCCCGGTCTCCCCCCTTCAGAAATTCAAAACCCTATAACTTTTTCATAAAATGTTGGATTTAGGAATAAAATGGACTCACACAAAGCTTTTAGCAATGTCCATCTACAGTAGAAATTTAAAAAAGAATGTTATAAATTGACACCATAAGAACGTGCCCAAACCTTCAAGAGTCCTTCGAGGGGGCTCTTGGGCCTTTTGGGATTAAGATATCCAGACCGACCACGGATAAGACGGAGTATCTTGTACTCCCTCTCTTTAAGAGACTCCGCTACTGCTCCTTCTCTCCAAGTTTAAGAATATGAGAATTTTAAGAAACGTCCACAAAATCCCATTTAGATGCACAATAATGTTACGGTTACATCCATTTCCGCAACATGATCTTTCTCAAGTAACAAACAAGCAAAACTTGTTTATGCCACATAACAAGTCAAGCCCATGCCATTTTAAAAGAATGCTAGCATGATCACGATGCGGCTAATCATCCTTACCTCATCACATGGGAGACTCAACTTGAGAAAGATGAGTCTCCTTTAACCACACATGGAGGTCATGCTCCAAGTTCCAAATGTCGTGTTAAAAGACACCACCGTTGACCTAGCCGTCAGACAACACTAACCCTAACCCTAGTCTCCAATTAGAGTTAAGTCCTAAGCCTTCGAGTAACTCCACAACTTCCTAGGTGGTTTGGAACACCAAAACCACTTGCACAAACTCCTTGGTGCAACAATCTTGACATAGGAATTGTGTGATCTTTAGGATATGAAACTCAAGACCACCTCTTTCTCTTAGAGGAGCTATCCCAAGCCAAACTATTTTCTCCATACATATGCCCACTACGAGCAGACACACTGCTCACTTTACAAGTGAAAAAAATGTCGTTAAACATCCCCACTGTAAATCAGGTTTCATGCCAAAGCATGCCATTCCTCCAAAACTTGGCGTTTCTACAAGGGGATACCGTAAGTTTTGGAAACACGCCAAACAACCTTTGACCAAGGAATAGCTAAATCTAATGCCAATATCTGAAGGTAGGGTGCCTAAATTTGCTTGCAAAGCATTGCATTGCGACATGTAGCAACTAGAGTGGAGGATCGGCAGGTCTTGCATCCGCTAGGGCGCCGCATTTTCACTCTGGACCACATCTTGTTGAGCGGTGGAGATGCTTAATGCAAACTTAAGGCTTGTTAGACCACATTCTGCACTACACAACAAAATCTATGATTTTAAATAATATACTATTGGATCCCCGTTGTCCCAAATAGGCCAAGGGCAAATCCTAGTTAAGTTAATAAATGTATGTAAATGTATACCTATTATATATATGTCTTTTACTTTAGATACCCATAATTTACTTTAGACACCAATCATTTACTTTACATATCCTTTAAAAAGTTTAATGAACTATGGCAATAAAAACTCTTGTCCACTTAGGAGTTAAGCAAGTGACATCACCTCCAAACCAAGGAAAAGGTAGTTTCCTTGCTCAGTGACAAAAATTCAGGGCATGCATACTCTATCACTCCATATTTTTGAGCATAACTCGCTATTTGCAACTGGTACGAATTGGTTCATCATGTGAATCAGCAACAAACTCAACCAAACTAATCTGCATTTTCCATTACAAAATAAACCCCAGACATGCTCGGCAATACCATAACAATCAATCCATTATGTATCTATAATGGTTACAGGTTGGTGGTAATTGTCCAATATCTTCAAACATCTCAATTGCCATCAACAACATCCTCACAGCCTCTATTGCAACCAAAATGACCATCGCCAAATTAGGACAGGACTCAGGAAACCAAAAACCTCCATGGAAACGCACACAGAAACCGCCTCACCTTTCGAGTTTGGCTTCTTCTTAAACATAAGCTGCAGCTGCCTCGTGCTTGCTTTCCAAAGCATGTTGAACATTAACTGCCACAAAATTATAGGACACTTCCATCTACAGATTCTACACCAAAAGCCAAGAGTATTCAACCCAGCGACTGAGGTCTCCGAGGCCAAGGATGCCCTCTCCATCAGTCACCACAATGGCTTCAATGCCTTGGTTTGGGAAATCCTTGAGGAGATCTATGGATTTTCCCCCTGAGGATAACACACCCACATGTTAGTTGATGTCATGCCCATGCTATCGTGCATACTTTTATTTCAGCGAGATGAAGAGGCCGTTGGGATTATGGAAGATTTCGTTGTAATCCTTACAGCTGGCATCCCCCTTGATTGGATTTATTGCAGCAAATTTCTTTAGAGAGCTCTTCACTTCTCCTGATCTTAAGCCAAGTACATGCTGATCAAAAGGAATTACCGATAAGCACCTTAAAAAACACCTCTACTGTTTAGAGACATTGCTGAAGAAAACGGATGGATGAAAACCATCATTGGGAAGAAAAGCATTTCAGGCACCTTCTTTATTCTCCCCATTTCTACAATGTGACTGGCAGGTGAACACTGCAAGCATCCAATTTTTCATAATGGTTGGTTCATATGCAAGTATGTATTTGTGAGAAACAACTTCACATACACATTCAGAAAATGGCCATGTACCAATCAAAGTCGTCGGGCTACACTAAATTAGTCTAATGTAACGTAATTGTTTCTTCATCTATGAATTACTCCTTCTATACTCGTCTTGTGTAAGTATTTCATCAACACAACAATATGCTTAAATGTTGTATTGATTTATGTATTGTGGGCACAACTGGTAGGATCAATGCTGCCACCCATTTCGACACCAATTTTGGTTGTCATGAGGCAGAGTGACTGTGGTTTGGGATAGTGAGTTGCTCTATGAGTCTTGTCAAGTCTGTTGAGCGGACGGCTCCAGTGCGTTGTGCAGTCAAATTTCGATTTGTTTTGTGCCCAAAAGAAAAAGAAAAATTAAGAGCATGCTAATTCATTACAGGGTATCATTAGCAGAATCTATCATTATCAAAAGCTAGGGATCTGAGATATGCGTAAACTGGATGTAAGGTTCATAATCCTTCATAGACTACCACAGGTATATTGCATTTAATATTAAGGCATGTATGATCAACCATGAGTAATATACGAGTACATCTAAGGTGATTGCATGATGGTTACATACAAAGGAACTCACAGTATCTCAAGCTCATATTGGTCAGAGTTGCAATTTACATTGATGAGTGATCATTTCATAATCCATAATGATGAAAGGTTTGCAGTTAATTGTGCCAACTTGAAAGGTTTTCATTAATGATGGAGCTTAGTCAACGATCCAATGGATACTGAGGACTCATCATCACTGTCCCACAAGTTTCATAGATTCAGACATTTCGATCCAGAGCATCACAAGCAACCTACTATGCATACTGTGTGAGAACAACTAGCCTAATCTTGAGTTCTGATATGTTCATTTGTCGTGAGCAGATATTTATAATCATGACTCAAGAATTTTCAGTGATTGAGTACCAAATCCATCTCTAATCAATTGTTGAATTCAAGCACTTCCAGAGCATCTTGTTGCTAGGACAGTGATGACAAGAATGATCACAATTGTGTCACAGAAAAGGTATACCTACTTTTAGATAATTCTTCATGATAATCAAATTTACTTCAGGATTGTGATATTTGATTCTATCAGAGACAGGATGGAAACTGCAGGTTCACGTCCTAGGGATCCTGTCAAAATGGAGGTGACCATCAAGACCTTAACCAACCGGATTGCTCACAGGTTAAGGATACTTGTGGACCCCCCATTGTCCTCAACAAGACATTGATAATAATCCTCAATAACATAAATATATGCCCATTCTTTAAATACCCGGATTTCCTACGTAAATAAAGTAAAAGTGACCGAGATATTGCCATGTGGCGCATTTTGGGATGCCTTGGTTTTGGTCCGGTTATTGGCAGGCTTGCTCTTTTATAATATAGCGTAGATTTGTAGACCCCGTTGTCTCCAAGGGGGCATTGGTAGTCCCTAGTTAAGTGTCCAGTTAAGTCTCTAGTTAAGTGTCCAGTTAAGTCCCTAGTTAAGTCCCCAATTAAGTCCGCATCCTCCTCCTTGATAATGTAGCCCAGTATCTCCCAATTAAGTGTTTAGGTGAGTCCTTAGATAAACCCTTGTGAATACAAAATGGATACATTTCATTGCAACCCCAATTCACAAAAATCACTGTAGTTTGTTAATGCTTACATCAATTGGAAATCAATTGGAGATGCACAGTCTAGAAAGCTCTTGAACAGCTTGAAGTGAGTTTTGAAGACCGCAACAACTACAACCAATTATGGAAAAGTTTTAAATGTCAATCAACAGTAGTTACCCACTCATACCTGGACATTTTCGTTTGATTTGTGCCTAAACAAGCAAAAAAAAAATAGTTTGTTAAATTATTAAAAGGAAGGAAAACTCTTATAAATAGTTTTAATTAGAAAAACCTGTTGGATTCAACATCATGATCATCCCTCGGATGTGAAATATAGTTTTCAGTGCCAAGAAAAGTAGATACCACCAACCTAGAAACCAACCCAAGTGATCAAGGAGCTCACAGTGAATGTTGTATCTTACATCGATACATCGACGTCGAGTCGCAGCAGGTCCAAGCAGACACAAAACTAGGCCGTCGACATGGATCGATCAACATCGATCCATGGAAAAGTAAGTATCCAACTCATGGATAAATTTGAACTGTACCTATCAAAAACTTGTATACGATGGTTTAAGTTGCATCGACGTCGAATTAATTATACCGACAACCATGATCTGCATCCCGATGTCAAATATCGTATCCACACGACTTGTAAGTTCTGATTAAGCAGCTCACTGAGAGTGTCGGTATCTTACATCGATATATCGATCGATCGACTAGTCGGAGCATGAGGTGGTCCAGGCGGACGCGGTGAAGAGGCAGAGCTCCTTCCAGCCAAGCTTGAGAGTGCCGCGGTGCTCCTGCAGAGTGTAGCCCTCGCATGGATACAAGCCCAGCAGGAGCGCGGCCTGATGTGCCGCCTTCGCACTGAGCGGCAGCGGCGTGAACTGCGACGCCGGCTTGGCGAGCTCATCAAGCCAGTGATGGAACTTGGCCTCGCTGGAGCGCGCGGGGCCACCGACGGCGAGAATGCTCTTAATCTCGCACGACAGCAGCTGCTGCTCCACCACGTGCCGCTCCGGGCTGTCGGATGGGTGGCTTGCGCCGAGGGAATCGAACATGGCGGAGTAGTAGTGCAGAGCCTCCACGAAGCGGGAGAGGAAGGGGCCGCCGTGGTGGAGGTCCTGCTCTACGACGGTGACAACCGTGGGCGCGAGGTCGCGGATCAGGCGCAGTGCGTCGGGGTCGGAGCCGGTGACGTCGTAGAGCGAGTGGTGCATCCAGTGCACCGCGAGCGCGTCGCTGGTTAGGGAGATGTTCAGCGATGCTGCGTCCAGGTTTGAGAGCTTGCCGGTGACTGCAGTGAACTCGAACGGGATGCGCAGGCTCGCGGCGAAGTCGATCAGACGCTTGCCGGTGGCTTCCAAGGTTTCCACGGAGGGTCCGAGGCCGGTGATGCGCACACGCGGCGGGCCGCCGGGGCGCTTTGCCAGGATGTGGAAAAGTCCCGGCCACTGCAGCCCGTGCATGATGTCGATGTCGACGATGTGAACCTCGTGCATGCCCTCGAATGCCTCCGTGATGGCTTGGTTCGCGGTGAAATGCGAGAACTTGACGAACGGGCAGATCTCGTTAAAGACCTGGATCGCGGACGCGAACGTGGGCGCGCTCAGGAGCTGCATATTGGGTAGGGGCGCGCAGATGCCCAAGCAGGACGTCAACAGGCGCGACGCCATGCCTTCCGCGAAGTAGGCGACGACGCGCTGCACGGAGGTGCCGTATGGGGTGGCGAGCTCGCTCAGTTGGGGCAGAATGGTGTTCGCCTCGTCGAAATTCTCCGCCGCCACGGCCTCCGCGCATTGCAGCAGGAGCGCGAGGAGCTGCAAGCCTTCCTCGTCGCACGCGGTCGCCGCGGCCGCCGCACCCGTCGTCGTGGCTTCATGAACTTGCGGCGATGGGGACATGCCCTGCTGGTAAGTCGTGACGGAATAATGCGCGGCGGGGCTAGGGAGCGCGCCCTGCGGCTCGACGTAGAGCCCTTGCGCGTTCAGTTTCGGAGACTCGCGGTGATGCGCAAACTGACCGGAATGCCGAAGGTTGCGCTCATCCGCGGGCTCCAGCGAGAGCTGCAGGTTGTCGATATTGGTTGCTCGGGCATTGTTTTGGTAGAAGATGCTGGCCTCGTGAGACGTTGTGCGAGATGAGTCCAGCTGGATTCGTTGGGTCCATTGATCAGCAGCAGCAACAGCAGCGGTCGGGCTTGAGTCGCATTTGGTCTCTCGGGGGCGCTTCCCGGGTCGCGTCGTCGGCGGAGGTTCAATTCGGGGTGGGAAGAGCGACTGGAAGCGCGACCCGATGACGCGCTCGATCTCGACGTTGCAGGGCGAGAGGACCTCGGACAGGTTGGTGAAAAGCTGTTCGATGGGCACGCCCGGCATGGCTTCCATCATCTCCGTGATCATCACGTCCACCCACTGCGCCACGCCATCCTCGTCCATGGTGGCGAACTGGTCTTTCACGGCGTCCCTTGCGCTCTGACCGCCGTAACCAGGGTACGTCATCGGCGTCTCGTACGCCATCTGAGTCGTCGACGGACCCACGGCGTCTGCGATCTTCCCCCAGCTAGTATCCCTCTGGTACCCCATCGGGAAGAAACCCCCACCGCCGCCACCAGAATGAAGCGCCGGCAGGCCACCAGAGAAGTTGCCTCCCGAAGCGTCGAGATCGGAGTGAAACGCAACATCGGAGCCCGGAAACGTCGACGCTGGAACCGTCGCCCAGTCTGCCGAGCTCATGTACGACGACGACCATGACGAAATGGGGGCCGTCACGGGCGCGATGCAATTGGACGTCGTCGACCCCACCGCGAAGTCCAGGTCAGGCAAATGATGACTCGGCGCTCGACCAGGCTCATCGTGACCTTGGCGATGAGTCGCTAATTCGAGCGCTCTCCTTCCACAGCTGTGGCACCCCGGATTGTGGCACTGCTGCTGCTGATGATCCGTCATCCGCGACAGTACTTCCACGCTCCTAAAACCAGGCAGATGATCAACATAATGTGTACAGTACGCGCTGGCCGGTAGCAACTGTGCTAGCCTCTCTCTGGGATTCGGGCAAACCAACGCCATGGTTCTCGCGGCCCCGCAAATTCATACATCCAAACGCCTACCGCCTCAGGTTAATCATTTCGAGAACCATGATTTCGTCCACTCAACCCCATTGCCAGCACTTTCTAAGAATTCACGGAATAACGACTGATTGACAAGGGCACTTCTACCAGTTCTCCCCTCGATCGCCTCATGATCAGGACCACTCCAGCACCACATCTACGAAGCTAGCGTCACCAGTGATAGGGTTACACAAGAACTCAAAACCCCTACTCCGGCAGAATCCAAACAAAAAACCTCGACGGTCCGAAATTCTAGACAGTAGTCTGAGCCGCCGGCGCTTCTAGACTGTCGTGTCTAGAACCTTGAAAATATTCTCACGGAACGGAAACCCTCTTCCCTCCCATCTAGCGCTCCTTATCTAGCACCAGTACTAACTAGTGTACTCATATTCTAGGCGGTCTGTGGTCGCGAGGCGGTAGTACTAGCACTAACTGACTCCAAAACGTCGTTGTAACTGAACTTGGTGCTTTGGTAATTGCAGCACGAGCAGCAGGAGGCGGGTGACAGAGGGGACATGCAGTCAGCAGCTAGCAGGCAAAGCGCTCGCAATGTTAGAAGACGTAATCAGTCTGCAGCGCTCGCAGCTAGCACGGCTCCCCCAACTTGCTTTTCCACCCTCCTTCTCATCGCACCAATAATTAATTAATTAATCAGCTAGTCACCGGATCATGCTCACCTTGGCGACCGTGTCTTTCTGGTCGGCATGTTCCAATATCATCACCATAATCTCTTGCCTAGCCGTCGTAAGGTAAAACGCCCCCATAACCGACAAGTTAACCCTGTAGCGCCTAAGTGGACCACGAGAGTCAAGGCAATCTACGAGTGTAGTAGATTAGGCAAAACATCATCTACACTTCTGCACAATAATCTATGACTCCACTTCATGGAAATCACTGTAGTTTGTTGATGCCTGCATGGAATAGAGATTGGAATGATCCTTTGAAAAGCTAATGAGGAGCTTGAAATGCGTTCATAGTACGTGAGAGACAATAGACTATTGTAGAAAGAGTTACAAGAGGAAAAGCACAACCAAAAAACGACTATGCCAGGGCCTCTTAGGCACTAAAGGGATGTGCATATATGGAGAAGCCAGATATTAGAGTTTTCTTGAAAGTAAAGGAGGGTGACCCTGCATGTCACCGCAAATCTTAGGGTCTTATGTTAGTAACTAGGACCATATGTACATGGTGACTTGGCTTGGGAAAGGTGTGAAGGAACCACCGATTAATTTTTTGGGAACTTAGAATATTTCGGGGGAGCTTTAGCCTGCATAGGATAGGGCCCAAGAGCATTGATTGCCATGCATCTCATTGGTGCAAAAAAGGGGAGTATGAGATTTTTGGAAGTCTATTTTGGTGCATAAAATTTTTGTCATGTCTAGCACCATTGTCATACTGGCTTTTCTCTTCGGGAAGCACTTTTAAGAAAACTTTAATATTACATTTATTTTTAGTGATAGTCAATAGAATTCCAATTTCAACCTTAGGTAAGGCCCCTATTAGAAATAAGAAACTGTGAACTGCATCAAATCACCCCTTTTCCTTATGCGCATTGTCAGCTCAAGATGATTTCTAGTAGAATAATATAATCATGGAAAGACCTTGATTATGTCTAGGATTTGTCAGCCTCGCAAAGGACTAGGTTTATGCACCTACTAATCAATCCTTTTACGCCCAAGTGGATCACGAGGTTGTAGAAGGATTTATGAGTTTAATAGATTATGGGGAACATCATTTACACAAAAGATACGTCTCATTGCAACCCCACTTTATGGAAATCATTGTAGTTTGCCAATGCATGCATCGAATGGAGATCATGGAGACCCTTTGGAAAGCTAACAACTTGCCCAACTTGCATTCTAAAGACGTTAACTCTTAAATGTGGGAAGGTGCCACTAGTGACCACAATATGGTGTCGTATTTGAACATGATGAGGTTCAGATGTTAAAATGACCTCCAAATAAAATATTTGAATTGAAGAATCTTCAAAGGAGTAAGTCTTGCTAAACTTTAAATTTACATTTTTGTATTCTACGGAGTAATATATGTGCATGTATGTACGGTTCCCGGCTGATGTTTAAGGGTTCAAAGGGTAATTATTCGTGATCTTAATCTTTATTTTGGAATCACATGGGTCCCGGCTCAGTCCGGTATTATTGAGTGGTATTGAAAAGTGTAAACAATGTGGGAAACGTAGGCTGTGAATGACGTTCTGGTAAAGGTTGCGAAGGAGATTGTTGGTGCCACTACTCAGACCTCCCGTAACAAGTAGATACCTTATTTCGGGTACAGTTACAGGAAGCGCCCTTTAACCATTAAAAGTCAGTTGGGAATCGTAGATACGGGCACGTATTTTACACTCTAGAATACAGAAAATGTATCGTAGTTTAGCAAGACTTACACCTTTAGATTGAAGATTCATCTAACATTTTTCATTTGGAGGTCATTTCAATATCTAAACCTTATCATGTTCAAATACAACATCATACATGTAGAATATTGTGGATACCAGTGGCACCTTTTGACGTGTAAGGGTTTATCCTTAAACAACAAGAAAACAACTTCATAGTGCCAACATAACAAGTCTACAAATAATAATCTCATTTTGCTTCTAACCATATGATTTTGTCATGTACTACTAGAAGAATATTCCAATATTGTTATGATTTAACGGGTTTGCACTTTAAATTCTTTTGATTAAAAATTTAAACTTACACTATGTAAAATCCCCACTCTTTTCCACCACGATGTTTATGACGAAAGGTACTTTGTTCAAAGACATTAGATAAATTGAAGGGGTTTAGCATATCCACAACAAGGGGTCTAAAATCACACATTATACAATTATTATTTTATGATCTCAATCTCATACAAAATCATAATTCAATCGTGAACATAAAGAATACTATGCAATCCTGAGGTAGGAAAATAGGGAAATGGAAAGGTGCAAATTTTGTGCGCCTGTTTATGTGGAAGAATAAGAGTTTTTTGCACATGGCCTGGAAACTTTGATGCCTCTCCGTGTGAATTTTTTTACTATTGAAAGCTCTTATTCTAATATTGTGAAAGAATTGACGTTGGTTACTTGTGTAAGAAATCTAGATTTTTTTGAATAACTTAGCAAATTGCTTGGATTGTCTGCCCTTCCACAAAAATTGCTTTGGGTAGCTTCCATTTTTCATCAAATGTCTACTTTAGAAGGAAAAAGATTCACACAGAATTAAGAAGTATCCATCTACAATAAAAATCTCAAAGCAAATTGTTGAAGTTTCACATACGAGAAACAATTAGTATATGTTTCTGTATATTTCCACACCACACTTCTACCAACTTTGACACCCTCCTCAAGGCTGCAAAATTGTCAATTTATCATGAAAGTTTTTGCACAAGATCATTTTTGTGTTAACATGTGTGCCAAATCTCAAGGCTAGAAGATGAATACAAAAAAAGATATTCAAAATCTACCAACATGTGTAGTTGTGAGCCATTCACAGGTGCCAACTTTGACACCCTCCCTAGGGCTGATTTTTTTTTACTTACCATGAAATTTTTGGCACAAGATCATCTCTATGTTTATAACAAGTGTGCCAAATTCCAAGGCCACATGATGAATACAAAAAAGATACTAAAAATTGTTTCTCATAGCTACATATGTTGGTAGATTTTGACAATGGTTTTTTGTATTCATCTTTTGGCCTTAAAATTTGGCACACATTATTTCAACATAGATATGATCTTGTGCCAAAAATTTCATGTTCAATTATCAATTTTTTAGACCTAGGAAGGGTGCCAAAGTTGGCAATAGTGAAAATTGTTATTGCTTCCCTTTGGCTGAGAATTTGTGATTTCAACATGAAATTTTTGGCACAATATCATTGTTATGTTGATAACTTGTGTGAAAATTTCAAGACCAAAAGATACACACAAAAATAGTTATTTGCAATAACGATTTTCATCTTTGTTTCTCACAACTACACCCGTTGGTAGATTTGGAATATCATATTTTTTGTCAGTCTTTTCGACTTGAATTTTTTTCACACATGTAACTAATATCAAGATGTTTCCACTTCAAACATTCTATGCAAAAAAACTTTCTTCAATCCTTGGAAGGGTGTCAAAGTTGGTAGCTCTGAAACTTTTCTTAGAGCTACCCCTTATTGGTAAATCTTGAATATATTTTTTGGTATAAATCTCCTGGCCTTCAAATTTGGTACACATGTCTCAACACAAAGATGATTTTGTATCTAAAATTTCATGGTAAAATAACAATTTTTCAGCCTTCAGGACGGTATCAAAGTTGACAGCAGTGTGGACCATTCTCTAGAATTGCACAAAGCGTCAATTTGGATGTCACCCCATTCTACAATACCCAGCAATAAGTATACGTACTTTTTACTTATGAACGTTTCCACACTACACTGCTCCTAACTTTGACATCCTTTTAAGGCTGAAAACTTGTTATTTTACCATGAGATTTTGGGAAAAACGTCATCTTTATGTTGACAACATGCATACCAAATTTCAAGTCCAAGAGATCTATATAATAAAATTCATGCAAGATTTACCAACATGGGGTAGCTGTAAGAAAAGTTTCACAATGCCAACTTTGACACCCTCCCAAGGACTGAAAGAATTTTTTTTGCCCATGGAATTTTTAGCATGAGACCATCTCTATGTTGATTACATGTGCAAAAAATTCAAAGTCCACAAGATCCACACAAAAATCAATATTCCAAACCTACCAACATGTATAGTTGTGAGAAACATTTCACTCTTGTCCAACTTTGACACACTCCCAAGGATTGAATTTTTTGTTTTTTCCCATGAAATTATTGGCTTGGGACTATCTCTATGTTGATCACATGCGTGCCAAATTTGAAGGCCAAAACATACACATAACAAAAGATTTTTGAAATCTACCAACATGTATAGTTGTGAAAAACATTTCACTGCTACCAACTTTGATACCCTCCCAAGGATTCAAATTTCTTTCCCATTATATTTGGGCACAAGACCATCTCTATGTTGATTATACGTGTGCTTAATTCCAAGTCCAAAAGATCCACAAAAGAAATTTTAAAAATCTAAATATACCAACATGTGTAGTTGTGAGATACAATTAGGGAAACCATTTCACTATTGCCAACTCCAGCACCCTCCCTAGGTCTGAAAAATTGATAATTGAACATAAATTTTTTGGCACAAGATCATATCTATGTTGACATAATGTGTGCCAAATTTTAAGGCCAAAAGATGAATACAAAAAACCATTGTCAAAATCTACCAACATATGTAGCTATGAGAAACAATTTTTAGTATCTTTTTTGTATTCATCATGTGGCCTTGGAATTTGGCACACTTGTTATAAACATAGAGATGATCTTGTGCCAAAAATTTCACGGTAAGTAAAAAAAAATCAGCCCTAGGGAGGGTGTCAAAGTTGGCACCTGTGAATGGCTCACAACTACACATGTTGGTAGATTTTGAATATCTTTTTTTGTATTCATCTTCTAGCCTTGAAATTTGGCACACATGTTGTTATCACAAAAATGGTCTTGTGCCAAAACTTTCATGGTAAATTGACAATTTTGCAACCTTGAGAAGGGTGTCAAAGTTGGCAGCAGTGTAGTGTGGAAATGTACATAAACGTATACTAATTGCCAAGTACAATACAGATGTAGAGAGCAATATGTCTGCCAAAACAACCCTCATCATATGTCTTCAATCCTTAAACATCATTTGAGAACTGTGTATATAAGCACGTATTTACTCTATAGAATACATATAATGTATTAAATTTTAGCAAGATTTACACCTTTGGATTGAAGATTGTTCAACTATCATCTTTTATTTGGAGGTCATTTCAATATCTTAGCCTTTTCATGTTAAATACAACACTATACATCTGGAATATTGTGGCCATTAGTGGCACGTTTTGATGTTTAAGGGTTAACTGTTAGTTCATCACATAACACTATATTCATTAAAATGAGACAAAATGTGAAATTTCAACACAATAGGTATATATATGGTGTATCCTTGACTTAAGGATAATGTGAGACTCATATATGGTTGTTTTTGTCAATACTCTACGTCTTTACACTCTACGTCTGACACTCCAAAATTGCCGAACTATAGATTTTGCACAATATCAAACATTGAGTTTGTCCTCGACTCGAGGATAAAGTGCAACTAATATATGGTTGTATACGTCAATGCTTTAAGTCTAAACCGTCTACAACTGACACTCTAGAATAGCCGGATTACATATTATTTACAATATCAGCTATTGAGTTTATTCTCGACTTGAAAATAAAGTGCGACTCATATATGGATGTTTTCAGCAATGCTCTACGTCTAACACTCTAGAATTGTTGGGTTACATATTATCCACAATATCAGACGTTGAGAACTAGCCATTTGTAGTGAGATTTATGGAATGTTGAAATTTGCACCTATGTATAACCAACAAGATTCATAGCTAATTTTATTTTGTCTCATTTGGGTTGGTTGCCTTCCTAAATTAGTGTGACTTTAATACCAAAAAATGTTTTTCTTCAGTTGAAAAGTAGTGACAATAATTTTGGGATATTTTTCTCACCAAATAATGTTGTCCTTGAAAATTCTCTTTTCCGCCCAACTCCAGCTTTTGTGCACAGCTTCGCTCATGACTTTCATACTTTCACTTGGAGAAAGTCATTTTGTACTCTTTCCTCTCTCAACATCTCTGCAGTTTGCCTCGGCTCCCTTGTTTGTGCTTTAGGCTCCTGCTTCTTTGCAGTAAGATATTGTGTTTGTCAATATTGTTGAAGGGTTTTTGTGTAGAAATGTTAGTATGTATGATTGTGTTTCTTGTATGTTTGCTGGATTTCATATTCTCTTAGGGTACACCAATGTTGCAGTGAACACTAATCCGCAAGGTGGTTGTTGTATGCTCTCCTTGTCGCGGCCAAAGCCATTATGTTTATTTGAGTTGTGTTCTTCGACTTCCATTTTCGGTGTGAAGTGCACAGAGAGTGAACTCTATACAAATTGTTCCGGAAATTTTGGGATTATCGTAGCATTGCGGAGCTCATTGGATATTGTATTTCTATTGAAATGATTATCCTCGGGTCGGAGATACTTATATTTCACGTGACTATATCAGTGGAGTATGTAAATTTCAAGTTAGTGGATATTGATCAGATTTATCCTCAACTTGAGGATTAAACTTAAATAAAACTATACATTACCACACATGAATAATAAAGTGTAAATTGATGATTGACCAAGATAAAATGTAGATAATATATCATTTATTCTCGAGTAGACAATAACTTATCTCAATTTAATGCTATTCAAAAATTTAAAAATCCAAAATGATCACAGGAATGCTCATGCAATTTGGAAGTATGATGCTTTTTTGTATCATCCTTGAACCAATCTGATTGGTAAAAAAATTCAGAGATATTCTCAAGTTGAGGATACATTTAAACAAGTTTTTTTAAGTTTCCTAAATATTTTACTTTAGTGATTATCCTCAAGTTGAGGATAACTGCCTTCAACCTTGTGATACACAAGTTACATGACAAAGGTTAAATTTAGAGATCCTCTTTACTTTATTTGTGCAATGGTTATGTCATTTTTTATCCAATGTGTGTGAAATAATAATTTAAAAATTATTCTCGAGTAGGATAATTTGGAGCGTCCTGATTGAGAGAAGTATGATATCATTAATGATATATTCTAGACCTTTTTACGTTTATTATGATATTCTCACGCAACAACATTTTAGCGGTAGAATAATGATGACCACAAGATGTTCCATGTGTTGTTATGAAAATTTAGCTTGTTTTTTTGGAGAACAATTTTTATGTTTGATGTTATCCTAGAGTTGAGTAGCACATAAATGTCCTCGTAAGACATTGACGAATACAATCGATAAGGCATTACCCTCAAGTCAATGATAATTGGTATTTCATATTTTATATTCCCTTTTCATTCAAATTCTATTCTGACAACTTTTCGTGCAAGTGGTTAACTATTCCTTGATCCCTTCCAATGTGGTCTTGTGTAGTTGAAGGATGCGTCATATAATAGCGATGTTTGAGTGCGACCAACCTTGCCTCCAGATGTTGCTGTATATGAGGGTACTCCTCAAGCGTCTTGGTTTTCAAAGCACTTTATCCTTTGAAACCTATCAGGCACTCATGATGGAATTGGACTTTGCTAAAGTGTTGATTATGGATTCGTACCTGAAACTGGAGGTCAACCACTTGGGGGTGATTACCATGCAATTCTGATCGTCGAATCGTTCATTGAGGATGACATTCCTTTGAATTGGATGTTTTCTCTCCGAGCATGGCCAATTTGACACGTCTTCCTTTGTCATGTGTGTTTATATGACCAAGAGCAAACAATCATTTACAATGCTGCTCTTAAAGTATTTCGTCGCGGACCTAGAAATGGTGTTCGGCAGTATGAAAGCAATCCTCAAAAGGAAGAGAATCATTCTCTATCGCAGAAGGAAGTACTTATGACTGGACACTTGATCAACTCCGTGGCAAGCACCGTCTCTTGTCCGAGAAATTGTACGCAACGATTTCCACGGTGTACAATTTTGATACTTCGCTCTCAAGTTTGCCGTGACATTGGACGTGTTTATTTTGGTAAACATGTTCTATTTGATGTGCATAGGCAGATGCACATGGATTCCAATTGGAACCGTGTAGTGACGTTTCATGAAATTGATGTTTGCCAAGATGCGTGGTGTACTATCATGGGGGTCAGCCGAGCTACATTCTACCGGTACAAAAGTGATGCAAAAGATGAAGTGCGAGCAGGGTCTCACAACAATATTGGTAAAAAGAAGCTCCGCTCTCATATCCTAGAGGCAATTGCTACTTTGCACAACATACTTGATGATGGTGCTGATCATAGTCCTAACAAGACTACTACACTTAGCACTAGGGAGAAGTTCATCTCAAAACATCTTCCGTCCTCCTTTCAGTGGGGTGCAGTGTTACCCAAAGTGAATGAGGTGAATGCAAGATTTGGCCTCAAACCAATATCCTTGTCAGGTTCTAGTCAAATTCAAAGCTCTGAATTTGAACAATACTCCACTAAAAAGCCTGGTGACAACTTTGCACGTTGTGGGACATGTGACCAACTTAAGCAATTAAAGAAGTCTACTATGCGAGGGTCCTGCGCATATCAAACGTGGGAAGTCAAATTGCAGTTACATCATGCCTCTCAACAGACTCATGGTATCATATATTATGGGAACCGAAAGAACTCAGAGGAAAATCCAGATGAGGTTGTGTGCATCATCCATGATAAAACCGACTACAACAAAACACCATCTCCCCATTTTTTTCACAAGAATTCAGCAACGAAGTCTTTCATGAAACTCCCTGTGGCAGTAACTGGAATGATTGCGCATGGACATGGAGATGTGCGTTATGCACATTATAGTCTTCACATCTTCCCCACCGACTTGAATCACACTGTTGGATCCATTGCTAAGTTACTTCAAGACTTAGAAAGACCACCTGTGTATTCTTCTCGTGAATTATTTGCAAGAGGGAGAGCTTCTCTTCTCTTTAAGGCGGTGTTTGCGGATGCTAATGTGCGCCTTAGATCTCTTGTTGTTCCGCCAATTGAACATGTTCCTACAAAACAATTGCCACCAATCCTCCAAATGCAGTTGGATATTGCCATAGGAGACAACAAGAATAGATATTTGTTTGTTTTCTTCTCTCTCCTTATTTATATGGGTATTATCGGTGAAGTGTACATCAACTTCTTGCTTGTTGGTCATACTCGCAAAGATATTAATGCAATGTTTGGGAGATGGAGTACCAAACTTAAGCCAAATAGCTATTCAACGATTCCACTCTTGGTGAGGTTATTCATGGATGCTAAGGAGAAGCCGGTTATACCACACCTCATTGAAGAGGTGCCCAACTTCAAGGGCCTTTAAGAAGGGTATTTGTGTATTGGCAAGGAGGCCCTTATAGGTCATATGAAGGGCCAACAATTCAAGTTTTACAAGGACTCGGATGGTTTCCCAGAGACGCAGTACAGAATTCTTTGTACATATAAGGATTGATTGCCAAGGGAGAATGAAGGAATTTAACTATGGAACGTCTCGGCCTATGGTAGGCCAATATTTTCTCGTGGGCAGCCACTTCCCCTCATTCTACAACGTCATGAGAATTATGATGAGGTTATAAAGGGCATCTCTTGGTTTCTAAGTCTTTGGGAGTCTATGGCAAACGAGGATCTCTCGGGTGAATACAGGAGGAAGAATGAACATATTATATACTATTGGAGGGGTGTTAAGGATGCTCTCGACATGCCATTGAAAGAATCGCCTTCCCCGAGAGAGGGATTTTGGCCACTATCTAGATACGCTCCATCTATGGTGGATGAATATGAGATTGACGGTACGTTGAGGGAGGATTACGCAGAAGATCCTCCATTCATTGGACAACGACATCATTATCCCCCTCCATTGTTTCGGGTTGGTAGAGATGTGCACGAGGGTTATTTACTTGCGGTATGTCCTGTTGATGGGGATTCTGCCCATTTTGGATTCCCTTTGCATTGACAAATCCGCATCCGGATCGTGAACATCCTCATGAGATTAAAGTGCGATACTACAAACCTGCATCCATACGTCATGTGAATCCAGAAACATACAAAGGGTGGGATTTTAGTCATGGAAATAATTGGGTCGAAGGGGTTGAATTTGAACCAACGTGGTATATAGATTGTATTATAACTGCTTAGAAACCTGGGTTCCGTGAAAACATGAGCTCCTCTAGGCTCAAAATTCCAAAATTAGAGGTGGACATCATGAAGTCATCTTTAGCTGAATATTAAATTTCAACGATTTTTGTGATTTTTGTGGATTGAAGTTATTTTGTCAATATGAAAAAATGTGGGAGTACATGTTGTTATTTGAGTTTGTGTTCTTTTTGGATTGGATATCCTACTAAGGTTTGAAACGAACTTGTATCTAGTATATGATGTAATTGTAGACTGTTGCGTGTGTAGCATATTTGTAGATAGAATTTGATAACAAGTTGTTGTTTCATCAAGTGATGTATTGTGTTGTTTTCCATAATATACAACGTTCCCATTATTTTGTTACATTGTTGATGAATGAACCTTGGTCTACATTGTGAGGGTGATTCATTGTGCATTTATCCTCAATGCATTGATAATTTCTATTAATAGTAAGTTCTTAATGGATTTCTACATTATTTGTTTTCTTCTCAATGACCATTTTGTTTGAAAATTGTATAGTCTTTTGAAATTTGAAATTATTTCTCTTTTGAATGAGAATATATGCATTCAAGGTGGTTTGTGAATGAGTGTGTATGTGCATTGCAGTCCAATTTTGAACCCTACAAGGGTTGCTCAAATTCATTGCGGCTAATGTTTTCATGGGGTCAATTTCATTCTTGCTATGCTATTTTTTTCGTGATGTATTATTTTTTCTTAGATAATATGCTCCATATCTAAATACATTTTTGATAATCTAATACCTTTGCACACAAAATCATATTAAAAGGCCTACTCAATTATATACAAAAATTATTCAACCATCCATGTTATGTCCAGATACTTTAAGATTTTGAGAAGAGATTGAGTCTCAATTTAATACATAGTCTCAAATGAATGAAATAATGAAATGCCTTAAATTGGGCACCATGATAAAATGAAACTCTGAAATGTCTCATTATAATGAATATGGTGTTACATGAATGTCAGAATCCAAACTACCTTGAATAGTAACATGCAAATGAAATGGTACCTACAACCTGGGCAATATTCAGCAACATCCAGGTATCTGGCAATCTCATCAGGCCAATTAGGCACAAAATCCCATGAAGACAGTTGCTTTGGCATGGATAGTGGATTGGTCCGTGCACTGTGCCTATCATGGTCGGTGGTTGCTACTCAGCTGCTGTCCTTGCTGATCAGCAGCATGTTTTCCACTAAATTCGGGGCGGTTTACACTTTAATACCAAGAGCCGTGACCAAGGAAAATGGATCAATTCCATGGTCACACTTCATGGTCACACTTCAGAAAAATGTAATTTTTAAAGCCCTTGGGCCTCTCACTAAGTGTAAACCGAACTTGGACCGGGAGGAATGACCATGTACTAAAAAGTGGGCGTGCTGACTTTTTTAATGAATGCTTAAAAAGGGCACTATTGCCTAAAATAACAAAGAAAATAAAACAAGCTAGGAAGACAAAAAGGGTGGCCACCATTGTATCTACAGTAACGTTGGGCCTCCTCCAAAAAAACCAAAAAAAATCAATTTAAAAATAATAAAATGGCATTTTAGGCCCATGGTCTCCTTGATCAGCAATGAGAGAACCATTTTTGCCTCTCTCACCGCAAAATCCAGGGGACCCTTCAACATTATCCACTAGGCCTATTTCTAGGCCTTTTGGTAACCTCAAATCCTTTGGTCACTCTTCTTTTTTCTCGTAGTGTAAACCCAAGTCATCCCGGGACGAGTGATGGAGCCAATCACAGATTTCATAGGTGCATGGGACGAGTTCTTGGTCCGTAGCGTAAACCGCCCCTTAGAGGGCATTAATCCCACTACACTAAAATTTACGTTTAGTGTAGTGTTACGTAGACTGTACTTACCCTAGTACACTATTTGTAAATAAGTTAACAGTTAGTATTATTTTACAATACGAAACTTTGATTTCATATTGGTGGCTAGCCCATGCTTCTCCTCATGTGCAACTTTCAAATGGCCATACCTCACTCGAATTTTGACCGAATGGGACATATAAGGTGTTTATTGACATCTACAAAAAATTAAGATGCCAAAAAACACCTCATATGCCTAATTTGGATAATATTTGAATGAGTTATACTCTTTAGAAGATTGTTGAAAAGATACTCTGATAGCCCTCGACTTCTAGAACTTTTTTTATACTTCTATTATTGATACACTAAATGTGCACAAGTGAAAAAAAATATTTTTCTATCTTTACGAGAATTGACAAATAGTGCAGTAGCTAGCATTTAGTGTACAATTATGTCATTACACTAAATGCCTTGTTTGCAATTGGTATATGGGTTCGCATTTAGTGTATACTACACTAAATATAAGGTAATCCCCCATAACCAACAAGATAACCCCTAAATTTCTTTGACAATTTCACACCAAAAACACTTCAAAACTGTTCATTTTAGTGCAATGAGTAAGGACGAAACAATAAACTTTTACTTCTATTTTTAATCGTACAATCTCAATTAGGACTTATTAAGTAACTTACATTAAATAATTCATAAATTTTGATCGCACGGATTGTAATATTATAGTATTTGAAGTAGAGAAAAGGGTCCATTTTCTACCGTGCATTTATTAGATCAGCAGACTTTGACTTTACTCGGTTTCAAATTTTTGCACTACACAAGGTCTAAATTCATTTCCATCATATTAAGCATGATATTAGTTCCTTGTACTCCAATTTTTAGAGGTAGAAAAAGGGTGTACTAGCATGTTCAAAAAAATTGTACAAGGAATGGAGGTTCAAATATTGTCAATTTGCGTTATAATTTTTTGTGACTTCGTAGTGTTAGAATGAGAATCCAAATGGTCAACAAGAAGGTTTACGCCACATAATGCTGCGGAAAAGTAAAAAGTAAAAAATATGATGACCTTGAAGTTTTATGTGAAAACAAAGAAGTTTTTTTGGTACCTTGCCCAACAATGTGCACTAATGTGTGAAAATGTTTGACTTGGATTTATATGCTTTTTTTTTACTAAAGACAAGAGATTTTTCTTGACAATATGAAAGGAAAAAATATTACTTGCTAGAATTGAAAATCTCACATTCAATAGAGTGTCCTAGCAAAAGTTTTTGGAGTTGCCCGACTTGCCCATTCTTCCCATTTGAACTTCAAATCCCTATAATTTTTTCATAAAATGTTGGATTTAGGAAAAAAATTGGACTCACACAAATCTTTTAGTAATGTCCATCTACATTTAAAATTTCAAAAGATAATGTTATAAATTGACGTAGGAGGTACCTGTCCGAACCTTCTAGAGTCCCTCGACGGGACTCTTGGAAATTTAGGGGTTAAGCAATGTGCATATATGGAGAGAACAAATAACATTACATTTGTTTTTAGCAAATAGAGTTATAATTTCAACCCAAGTGCTTTCATATATTTCCGATGAAATGTGAAGTGTTTATGAATTTTCAAAGTGAGTTTCCTTGTTTCATTGGTTGGCACTAAAAGTAAGGGATTTGACTACTGGCAAACCTCAATTTTAAGTTGAATGGGTGATAATGGGATGGAAGGGGATTGAATATACCCCAGTTTTATAGGTGTTGGTAATGGGTTTTGGTGTTACCATGGGAGGTTACCGTGTAGTACTATTGTATACCAATGTAGATGATCAATATGGTTTAGTATGAAACTAAAAGTTGTACAATACTAAGTATCATTCCTAGTTTAGTAATGATTTCATCTTAAGTGTGTCTCACACTAGGACCAAGGATCAAGAGAGTGAGTGCTACTAGCTATATGATAGGTTTAGCGCCTCAAATTGGCATGGTTGGCCTTTGAGCTTTTACACTAGGGACCAAGGTCGAGACGCCGTTGGCGTCTAGTTAGCCTACAATTTGAAGGTCTTGGCACCAAGAGTTTGGCATCTCGAGGACAACTTGGATTGAACAAGAATAGAAATCCAAACTGTTGCCAAAGTGACAAAAATTGTTTTCATTGAAATATTCAAGATTTGACAAGATCTCACGCGTTCGGTTGAAACAATAAGTTCAATTTTTCCTTAAAAAATTACGTCAATTGTATATTTCAAAAAATTAACTTGAAATATTAATCCAAATGTTTACCTTTTTACCCGTAATTTTTCAACCTAAAATTTTTAATTGATATTTTAACCTCAATTTTCACCTCAATTTTTTGCCTCAGTTTTTGTGCCCGTGCTTGTGCTGGAATTTTTGTGTCATTAGTATTTTGACCATTTTCTTGATATATTTTTAGCAAAATTTGTACGAGTGTTCTTCTAGGCTTAATGACTAAAGAAAGTGAGAGAGGAAAGTTTCAAACAATAAGGGCCTTTTTTTTCAAAGTAAAAATTGACTTAGGATATACCAAATAGTTTGGGTCACGGCCTCTCAACCCGACCCTTAGGCTTTCACAATATAAAGACCCATACTCCATAAATTGTGTATTTTTGTGCTTTTTTCAACTCCAAACCTCGGCCTCCCGGCATAGTTTGGTTTTTGATGGAGATTGGTTCTTGGTCACAGTGTGGAACCCCATCATTTGTTTTCCATGAGTTTGAAATCTACCACTTACTGAAGCTAAAGGGCAAATCAGATACCTGTAACCCACCGGCAAGGCAAGGTACTAAATATTGCATTTAGTGTACTAACATGAATAGTGTACTTACCCTAGTGTAATAATTGCAAAGAAGTTGACAAATAGTGTCAGCCGTCCATAGCATTTATGATACTCCCAATCAACTTACTTGTGCCAATAACATAAAATGAACTAAAATGATACCCCCAATCAACCCCTTACCGGCCGACACGCCTTAAATGAATAAATTTAAAAAACAAATTGACACCTCCAAAAGACTTCTTTTTTCAAATGGTTATTTTTTCAAAATTATATTTTTTTCTAAACGTAACTTTTTCAACATCTTACTTGATGAGAAGGTTACTTTTCAAAAAGTTACTGTTTCAAAAGGTTATTTTTTCAAAATATTATTTTTTTAAAAGCTTATTTTTTCAAAAGCTTACTTTACAAAATGTTACTTTTTCAAAAAGTTACTTTTCCAAAGGTTACATTCTCTAAATGTTTTTTTTTCAAATGTTTTCTTCTTTGAATATTCCTTCTTCGAAAAAGTAACCTTTTGAAATATTTTTTCAAAAGATTACCTTTTCAAAAGTTTCATTTTTCAGATGTTTTGTTTTCTAAAACTTTCCTTGTTTATAATTTTTGTTTTTCAAGTCTCTCCTTTTTCAAATGATCCCTTTTACTAATTACTTATTTTTAAAAAAACTAATTTCTTTCAAACCTTAGTTTCTAATCTAATTTCTTTCAAACCTCAATATCTAATCTAATTTCTTTCAAACCTCAGTTTCTATTTTCCAATCTCTTTCTTGCATTTTTTTTTTGGTTTTTGGGATTGCATATCTATGTTCTCTTTTTCCAACATTTTCTCTCCAAATTGTTGTCTTCTCTCAATTGTTGGTATTTCCAAATTGTTCTTTCAAAAGTTGTCTATTTTTCTATGTTGTTCTTTATTCCAAATTGTTGTTTTTTCCAAAAAAAATCTTAAAGTTTTTATTTTTTCTCTTCCTCACTTTTGATACTCTAAATGTACAAATAATTCTCTTCTACTTTTGATACACTAAATGACCTCGAGTAGAATTTATTTTTATTCCAATCCTTCCTGAAATTTCCAAATAGTGTAGTAGTTGGCATTTAATATAGTATTTTGCCACTACACTACTCGTGTGGCTTACAATTAGTGTACATGTTCGCATTCAGTGTTTAGTACACTAAATGCAATATTTAGTGTAGTAGGGTAACTGTACATGTAAAACAATCACACATTTCGTGTCACCCCCAGATCATGTGAAATTATCTCAGGGGTGGTACTTTTGTATGTTCCATGGCCCAGTAAATCTGGAGGAATTTAATTGATTTACTAGGCCATTACTGTCCACGTACTGTAAATTGCGGTGCCAGTGGAAGCTTCAGGTTACTGTACTGTGATAAGGGCAACTTCTGCCACAGTATATTTGGCTCATCATCATCATCCGGATCAAATCTTCCATGCCATGCACTTGCCATCTGCACTGCGCTAAAATTGATTTAAAATATGCATAAATACCATACATAGACAACATACATTAATAATACTAGTAATGGTAGTAATATTAGAGTTTTTCTAAAAGTCCTTTCTAAAGAGGAAAGAAATGAAAAAGGCAGTGTGAGATATAAATATAGAAAGAAAGCATGAGGAATTTCATGCTCTATTTTCTACACCAATGAAATGCATGGTAATTAATGCTTTTGAGATCACTTATTTACCCCCGATCAAGCGTTGCACCAAGCCTCAGCCTTGGGTGGGTCCATTTTTCTCACGTTTGGGGCTCTTGAGGTTTTTTTCGGAAATTTATGGGCCAAAATTGGGGCATGCGGACCCAAATTATCCCTGGAGGCCCCCCTATATCAAATAGGACCCCTCTCCAACATTAAGATAGGGGTTGATTTTGTAACTACCCTCTCCCACCCTCTCGAGCCTAAGGCTTGGTGCAACGCTTGACTGGGGTCAATAACATGTTTCATGCTTTTAGACCTTACCCAATGCAAGCTCCATGGGTAGCCTTCAGTACCTCAGGTTCTCAAAGAATTTATGGGCACTTCCCCTACACCTTTTCCAAGCCAAATCACCCTGTCAATGTAGTCATAGTTATTAAAATAAGACTATAAAGTAGGGGGTGACATGGAGATCTCTTTCACTTTCATGAAAACCATATTAAGTATTCTGTAAAGCGATCCAAAGTTTCAGAAGATACCATCTCTTTTGTTTTAATACTATCACTATTGGTAGATATCAAATATGGATATACCAATAATGGTGGTTTCTTGGTGTTGGAAGATCTTTGTAGTTTCTAAACTCAAGTTAGTAGTTTCAGTCGCCTTTAAGAAGGAAGAAGGAGAAGTCATGTTATACCATAAATCTTAGTGGCCTTAAACCTTCATTGGGTTGATCATAGAAATTTAGAGCTATTTAGGGATGATTTCAATGATAAGAAGGTAAAACTCATGTCATCTACGCCTTACTTTACAAATCATTGTAATAAAAGCTTGGATATTTATGGCAATGGGATTGGTGAGTGTCTTATGGTGTCATTGGGACAAAGATATAATTAATTAGATTATTTTCATTTTTAAGCATGCTAATAAATAGTAACTACTCATGTTATTATCCTACTTTAGTGTCAGACTTAGGTTTAGCTATCTTGTAACATTAATAACGAGTTGTATTTAGGTCCAAAATGTAATAGTAGGTGAGCAAAGTAGAAAATGGAGAAGAAAGACAAGGGCCCCACTAGAATACAATAAAGTGTAAATTCCATCCAATCAATTCTTCTTGTGTTCAACTTTAGATAAAGATAATCTATAACAGTAGAAATAAACTCATGGGAATGAGATAAATCAGGCCCTAGATTTGCTACCATTAGAAATGATCAGGTTTGGCAAAGTACGGAATGTTATGTTTGTTGTTGATATATTGATTGTGATTATAATCAATTTACATTTCTTTATCATAATAGGTTGCCTCACACTTTATTCTGATTAAAAATTAGTGTAAGTTTTTGTCATTAGTGCATCTCATACTATATACATTAGATCTTTTGGTAAAGTTATTTTTAAAAGGTTAGGGATTATCTAGCAAGGAACGTGAATTTGCATGTGAGTTACAAAATTAATTCAAGGTGAATTATATTCTTCAAGGACCATCAAAGATACTAAAGACATTGATAGTGCCTTGGGAATTGTATAATGTAACCATATGAAAACTAGTAAGAACCATTAATACATACCGAATCCGCTATCAAAACTTTTAGGCAAATTCAAATAACTCTAGTGTCACCTATGCTAACACTTTGGTAATAATTATATCTTTTCACTCAAAAACTTTAACTGCACATATTGGAAGCCAATAATATTTGAAGTGAAGAAAAAAACTTACCTTTCCATGTTTTGAGAGTATTTCCAAACTTTGACTTCATTTGGTGTCAAAATTTTGAATTTTGTGAGTTCCAGATTTTCTACTAGCATGTTTTACCTTGAAGGTTGTAGCAAAAGCTTTTGAGTTGACCTAGAAAAAAAGTGTCTAGCAATTTTTACTTAGAATAACATAATTTTTATTCCAGAAGTTTGTTGTGAAAGCATATTATGTTCCCATGAGCTAATATTATGGCACATTCTTGTTAAAAACCCAGATACATGTATCAAAATTGACAATAGAGAAAGCCGCACAAAATGGCAAATGTCCCCCCCATGGGCAAAATGTCCTTCAAGGGTTGAGAATCAAAAGAAGTAACAATTCAATATCAGAACTAGATAAACTATTCAAAAGCACAACAAAATCTTCCTATATACACTAGTAAATGCAAGATACCACCAAATTAGAAAATACCATACAATCATAGATAGTATCACGCATATGCAATACAAAGAGATATCAATACAATGCTAAATTTAGACTTTATATGTTATGGGTACTAAACCACCCGCAAGTCAACCATCAAGTTAACCAAATCCAAAATCAACCATACAATTTGTTGAATTCAGATATTGTCATGACAGATTTCTCCAAGATAAAGCTCAAGAATATAAAACCAAAACATGCACCAACAATTGAAGAGATACAAAACCTTGGGTGGAAATAGAACCTTTACAAGTAACTACCATCGGCACAAGAAGCATAGTACATGGGAGAATCAAAAGTAATCTCTATGACCATTTACAATTTTTAATCCATAATTACAACAATAAAAACACTAGAAGTCATGTGTACAAATATAATTAAATTCCTAATGCACATCATCTTCACAAAAAGAAGAATTGAATATACACAACCACTACGAGCATATCCAACTAAAACAAATAGGGTAATACCAATCTTTACCTTTATTGTATTAGCAGGTGCAAACCAATAATACAAATTATCACAATGTTGTTAACTTTGAAGCGGTAGCAAAACCTAGATGTTGGTACAAACTACACTTTTCATGCTTGGAACTCCTCAGTTTGTGGTGTCAAGCCAATATATACTATAGAATTGTTCAAACCAAATCTGGAAGGTTTTAAATCCAAACCATTCGTATAGAGTACATGCACCCCAATCAACAAAACGAGATCATGACTTGACAATAGAATCAATACAAGAAAATACGCACTTTTATCCCTACAAGAAACGCTCACCTTGGTTACTTTGTCTTTGTTACATAGACTCTACCTCAAAAAGGAGGCATTATAGATAGTATACACTACTTAGGTCTTAGTGACTTGTGCAATAGCGCTACCCCCAACAAACAATTTGGCAATGTTACCTATATTTTTTGATGTAAGATGTATCTTGAAATTTGTTGTTACTTACCTCAATATAACTCACTTCAATAATAAAACAAGTTGAAATTTAGAGTGTGCTAGACAATGAGGTAAATAAGAGTACATGTCAAGCCAAGCTAGGAGTTGCTCATATGTATTTCTTAGAAATAACACTAAGTATACACAAGTAAAATATTTTCCTACTCCAAAACTTGTATTAAGTTGACAAATAGTCTTAGACTTATATTTAGTGTCACCAACGATTAGGCCTTTGTTGGCATCTAGCGTTTGTATATGAATTAATGTTGCTAACCCTCAATTTTATAATTAGAGCATCCCCATCACTCATTGCAACACACACTCCATTGGGTTGAGTAGTGAAAAATTGTTGTTGGACTTCCTCAGCGCATACTATTTTTCCAAGCCACAGAGTGTCGGGACAACAATGAGAAGCCTTTCCACATGAGGTTGATGTGGAGCTTGCAGGTACAACAAGAGAGCATTGACCAACCATGGTGAATGCAAGTGGAGAAGGTCGGAGTGTTGCAACAAATGAGACCAAGGGGAAAGTGACATGTGTGGCCCAAGTTGTTTGCAGGGTCCTACGCCGGCAACACAGGCCTCCAGGACTCAAGTGACACCCCAACAACCGCCATACGGGACTCACGTGCCCCACGGTGCGAATGCTCTTAGTGTAGTGTTGTAAAGGCAAGTTACAAGACTTTGCATAAGAGGCCATATGATTTGACCGCAATATTATTTTCGTAATATATTGGCAAGATCTTCTTTAATTACCAACAATTGTTCATATTTAATAAAGTAAAGCACCTCAACACCGACAAGTTAAGGATTGTGCATATACGGAGAGAACAAAAAATAACACATCTTTTTTTCGCTAATAGCCAATAGAGTTACAATCTCAACCAAGTGATTACATATTTTTCCGGTGAAATGTAGGTTAGTCATAAATTTTCAAGGTGTGTCGACATGTTTAGCTAGTGGCCGCCATAAGGTACACCAAAATGCACCGACCAAAAGTATGGGGTCCTGGCTAATAGCAAAACTCCATTTGGAACTGAATGGGTGGTGATGGAATGGTAGTGGGTTGGATATACCATAATTTTACAAGTGTCGATTATGAATTTTGGTTGGTTATCAAGGGGCAAAGATTTCAAAATCAATTTATGCGAATTGATCAAAATGGACAAGGAGCTAGGTAAGCTATTCCACCATATAACACGTGGAAATACCTAGACATGATACTCTATACTATCCATGATATACCTATGCCATATCCGTGGGTAATCAACTCCAAAGGTGGCTAAATACTTTTTCTTGTTGATAAGTATTTTGGCTAAATTTCATTAATTTTTCAAATTTTGTTTAAAATATTCATTGAGAGTAAAAAAATTATAGCATATATAAATCATATAGTGTGTATGCACTAATAAAAAATCTTAGAGTAGTAGCAACGATATCTTTCTCGTAGCTATTCAACTAATTTCAGCTAGTTTAAGAACCACTATCAGGCAATTATCATGATTCAGAGGGGTTATAAATGGTTGGACAAAAAATGAGTAGGCTTAGTGACCGCCCAAGAAAACTGACCCCCTCATTCCCCATTGTGGGATGAAGGGGGCAGTTGCCGATGGAATGAATCATCCCTCCCAACCAGCCAACTGGTGTAACCCTAGCCGACTGGCACACAATCCCTCCCTCCCTCCTCTCGCCCGTTGTGACACTGTTATCTACGAAATACCCGTGACGGGTATTGCCTCGACACACTTCTCTACAAAATATCCGTTACGGGTATTGCCTCCTGTGAAGCTTATGTGTGTAGGAGCGCGTGTAGGGTTTGTTTTTGTACCTCCCTAAGTGTTTTCAAGTGCTATCCATTGTGTCCATCTAACACTAATATTGAATATATTATTTTCTTTCATGGTTTCCATTCCGCATAGATTGATCCTTCAAGCTCATCTTTTGTGCTTAGGTATGTTGTCATTGAGAACTAGGGTTTGAGTTTTATATTTTCAAGTTTCTTGAGTGACACATTAGTTTCTTTAATAAGTGATTGATTATAGTTTAGGGTATCAGACATATTTCAATCATTCCATTTAGTGTGACTTAGGATTATATGGCACAACTTTATGCTAGTTACATCGTAGATATAGATAGAAACTTATTTCTTAAATTTGATTCTGTGCATGACAGGTATGCAAAGGCTTCTAGGAAATTTTACTGCGCGTGACGGGTAATGCCTTGTAAATGCACACTCAAGTATATTTACTGAGACTTTTTTCCTTTGTGACGGATATTGTGATAAAAAACCAAAGACGTTATGTTTCATATTTTTGGAGCGTGTCGAGTATTTTGTTTGAAAACAAAGTAATTTAGAGAATGTTTTTACTTTTCATCTCCATGAAGGGTATTGCTATGTATATTTTATCTTCCCTACCCTTTGAATTACATAAATTTCTCATAATTCAAATAAAATTCTTTTCATATCTACTGCCCTAAAAGTAATAAAGATTTATGTACTCAAATTGACCTATCGGCCACTTTACTTTCTATTACTCAAATTGCCTTTTTTACATTCTAACTTTTTTAAAATTTAGTCAATATACCAAAATCACGGAAGACTATCAATGTCCAAAATCCTCTGCCTAGACCTATTCATTCCATGACATTACATGGGAGCATGCTAGTAGACAAAGATGGGAATGCAAGTGCAATCGTGCATTCATACATTCCTTTTTTTGGTTGAAAATGCGGTGAAAATCTTTCGATTGCGCAATCTCCAACTCCTCCGTGCCACGGCCCAACTTCAACTCCGTAACCGCATTGGCAAAATTAGGATGGCACGATTGTGCATCAAGGCATGCTGCATCCAATTTTCCAACTCCTTCCATTTTCCGCCCGAGGTGAGCGGCATATTTCTTCTCCATTGCTATGGCAATGAAAGGTTTTTCCCAAGCATTACAGTCAACGGTGGCCGCCATCTCCACCCGTGCCCATAACACCTCCGCCGCCTTCATCCACGCTTTGAATTTTTTCAAAACTCCTTCTGTTGTCTCTTGAACGTCTTCGTTAAAATTCTTGCATTCATACGGCAGGAGTTGATGTTGCGAAGTTGTTCTGCCTTCCACGGACGACCAAGTGTTTGCGTCGTGAGCTCCATGCAATGGCGATGACAAAGATGATTATTCAAGTGTCGTCGATTCTTCCATGGACCTAAGCCACAATTCTCAACCTCGCAATGCCATGGCTTCTACGCACAAGGAACTTCCTTGTAGTCCAGGTCGAGAATGGCAAGTGGTAAGCCGGATAACTCCATCCTGCGGAATGTGAAAAAACTTCACATAAGCAAGAATGAAATAAGAATCTTACATCTTTAAACCTCTCAGAGCAATACAAGACCTAATCACAACACTAAGAAAAATGAAAGAGAGTATCCTAAAATACCAATACCCCGTCATGATTTTAAAACACACCAAATACAACATTATGTAATGGAAAAATTGAGGTTATAGTGGTTAGGATCCAAAAAAAAGCATAAAATTGTGCTGTAAAAACCCTAAATCACACTAAATGGAATGATTGAAATATGTCTCATACCCTAAACTATAATCAATCACGTATTGAAGAAACTAATGTGTCACTCAAGAAACTCAAAAATATAAAACTCAAAGCCTAGTTCTCAATGACAACATACCTAAGCACAAAAGATGACCTCGAAGGATTAATCTATGCGGAATGGAAACCATGAAAGAAAATAATATATTCATGTTAGTGTTTAGATGACACAAAGGTTTGCACTTGAAAATACTTGGGAAGATATAGAAACAAACCCTACACGTGCTCCTACACACACAAGCTTCATAGGAGGCAACACCCGTCATGGGTATTTTGTAGAGAAATGTGTCACAATGGGTGAGAGGAACGCACAAGCTAGGGCAGATGCCAGGAGGGGGGGAGGGTTTGTGTGCCAGCCGGCTAGGGTTTCACCACCTGGCTGGCTGGGAGGGATAATTCATCCCACGGGCAACTACCCCTTAATCCTGCGAGGGGGAACGAAGGGTCAGTTCGACCTGGGCCTTAGTGACTTGAGGCCTCTTACACGACAGTTTAATAAGCGCCATACAACTGCAGTAACTTAATTTCACCTCCGGGGAACTAACACAAGATTCCTGCACCTTGCTCTGCTTCAATCAGGTACTACTAATCCATGACCAAGTCACTAAACGGAGTTACTTACTAGTACCTGCCAGTATCCAGGAGTTGCAATTACTGCTGCAATGAATCAACAAATGCAGGTCAACAAAAAGGAATCATTCTCCAATTTGTTAGGAGTCTGGTTGTGGTTCGGTAACGCTCGATCTAGTGCAATCAGTAATGAGGGAATCAAAACTTTTATTTCTTCATCTAACCATAGGATCTAAATTAAGACTTATTCCATGACGTCCTCACAAAATTTCATAATATTAGATCGCATAATTGAAAAATTATAGTGTTCGAAGTAGAGAAATCCGTTCTTTTTCTTCCTTGCTTTGAGTGGATCAACAAACTTTTTCTTCCCTGCTTTTAGGGGTCACAGTGATTAGCATACTTTGACTACACTTGGTGTCAAATTTTTGCACTACATAAGGTCTAAAAACATTACCATCATGTTAATTTTGATGTTATTTCCTTGCATACCAAGTTTTACAGGTAGAGAAGGGGTGTAGCGTATTCAAAACAAATGTGCAAAGAGTGGAGGTTCAAAAATTTCCAATTCACATATTATTTTTTGTGAACTAAATATGTTTTAGAATGATAATCCGAATGGTCAATAAGAAGGTTTACACCACATCTTGTAGTAGAAAAAATAAAATGTAAGAAATACAAAGATCTCTAAGTTTTACAGGGAAAAGAAGAAGTTTTTTTGGTACCTTGCTTGACAAAGTGTGACAATGTGCAAAAATGTTTGACTTAGAATATTATGCTATTTCCACTTAAGACAAGAGATTTTTTTCTTCAATATGAAAGGAAATAATAGTATTTGCTAGAATTGAAAATCTTACATTCAATGGATTGTCCTAGCAAAAGTTTTTAAAGTTGCCCGACGTGCCCGGTCTCCCCATTTGAAATTCAAAACCATATAACTTTTTCATAAATTGTTGGATTTAGGAAAAAATTGGACTCACACAAAGCTTTTAGCAATGTCCATCTATAGTAGAAATTTAGAAAAATAATGTTATAAATTGACACCATAGGAACCTGCCCAAACCTTCAAGAGTCCCCCGAGGGGTCTCTTGGGCCTCTAGGGGTTAAAAAGCCTCACATAGTCATGATTCATGGAAGAATTACAACTAAATATGACAACCATGATGTCCATATGATCAACAAGAGTGTGTTGGGGGTAGTAGCACAATTTTAACCCTTCAACCCTTAACCCCTCAAGGCCCAATGTCTGCTCGGGGACATTTTGAGTTTGAATATGGTCCTACAATCCCAAATTTAGGCATGAATTTTTGAGATTTTTTTAATGAATGGACAACATTCTATTAGCTTCCAGTAGCATAAATTTCATAGAAATCCAACTTATAGTTCAAAAGTTGCAAACAACTTTGAGTAACATTTACAAATAATGATGTGCTTTGGTGTGACATATAAGAAATAGTGTAGAAAAAGTTTAACAAATTATAAATTCAATAGAAATTTTGTTCAAATACAATACCATACATGTAGAATATTAGGCCACCAATAACACCTTCTGACATTTGAGGGTTAAGGCTGATGAGCTTTTTCGGCTTGTGAGAATCTGGAAGTGTTCTAGATCATGCAGAATGACATCTATGCATTCAATACAATTTAGCACGGAAAAATCTACAAACTCATTTCACGGAAATCAATGTAGCTTGCCGATGCTTGCACCAATTGTCATGGCAATGGTCTCAATAGATGCCCATCTTCCTCTACCTCTGAATCATGGTCAATTTTCTCTTTTGAGGTGCCCTAGAGCACTTACTACAAAGGTTCTTGTGCCAAAACGATCCATATATGGTCATTCAGCCTTAACCCCTAAATTACCAAGATTCCCCTCGGGGGACTCTTGAAGGTTTGGACAAGTTTCTATTGTGTCGATTTATAACATTCTTTTTTGAAATTTTACTCTAGACGTACATTGCTAAAACCTTTGTGTGCTTCTAATTTTTTTTCTTCTAAATCTGACATTTAATGAAAAAGTTTAGGGGTTTGAAGTTCAAAAGGGGAGAGCGGGCACACAGGGCAACTCCAATTTTTTTGCTAGGACACTCTATTGAATGTGAGATTTCCAATACTAGAAAATAATGTTATTTCCTTTCATATTGTTAAAAGAAATCTCTCGTCTTTAGTGAAAAGTAGCATATCAGTCCAAGTCAAACATTTTTACAGATTGTTGCACATTGTCGGGCAAGGTACCAAAAAATCTTCTTCCTTTCCACATAAAACTTAGAGATCTTCATATTTTTTGCATTTATTTTCTCCACAACATTATGTGGTGTAAACCTTCTTATTGACCATGTGGATTCTCATTCTAAAACATATTGAGTTCACAAAGAAATATATCGTGAATTGACAATTTTTGAACCTCCACTCCTTGCACAATTTTCTTTGAATATGCTATACCCTTTGTTTACCTCTAAAAATTGTTGTACATTGGTTCTTGTAATTAGAAGTGTTTTTGGTATGAAATTGACATAGTAATTTACGGGGTAAAGGATTAAAGGCCAGTTGGATCTTCTAGACCAGTCAGCTCTCAAGCCCAGATTCTGCATTTCAAAACCACTTCAGCTTGTGGAGCTTCTGACATCTAAATTGCTGACCCTTGTGTGACGTCACCCACTACAGCATACGTAGAGAAACGCCATACATGATGCTGTACTAAAAAATACACAGATTTAAATTTCACACTTGCTCCCTGCAACCTTCACAGTTTGGTTGACTCTCAAATCAGGTTAAGTGTGGAAATCATGATGTGCAGCAGATATCATAATCATCCATTTAATTTCTAACACTTGAGTGCCATGGCTGGTCTATGATTTTACTTTGTGAATTAAAAAAATGTTCTGTTACATATTCATTGTGTATTGTGGCCCCATGTCCTAGCTCGCCTTCCAAGTCTGTTGGAGAAGAGCCTTGGAATGATGATCCTCAATAAGCCATTGCTACATTGGACCTCACATTTGGTCAAATTTGAGGTCGGTCAATGTATACTCATCACCCACAATCATGTCCCTGCCACAATGCATGCACATGCATGGTGTAACCAATAGAGTTGCCATGGACGTCCTTCCTGAAAAAGGCAGGGTGAGGTTTAATTACATAAACAATGAGAGCATGAGGAATTTCATGCTTCATTTTATTGCACCAATGAAATGTATGGCAATCAATGCTCTTTGGCCCTATCCAATGTACACTAAGGTTTTGGCCCCATAGTATCCTAAGTTCTCAAAGAGTTGACCAATAGTTCCCCACACCTTTCCCAAACCAAGTCATCCTCTCCAAACCAAATCAAGTGGTCCCAAATCACTTATAATAAGTGGAGACGGGGCTTGGGCGTGGGGCCGCTCTACATTGAGTAGCGACGTGGTGAAGGCACGAGTGAATTCTACATACGGCAGCAGGAGCCACGTGGGGACAAACGGCAGACGCTTTAGGTCGGACGAAAGAAATGGCGAGCACAAACCTGAGCATAGTCTCAAGCGTAATTTAGAGTACAATTGTGGGGGTACCACTTCAAAGCTCAAGCACGACCTCGAGAACGGTCCACTGCGCGATTTCGAGCGCAATCTCAAGCGCAATTCATTGGTCCAGGGTACAGTCTCGAGCATATAAAGGAGTACGGTCTTGGTTGTTGGTTTCAAACCTGACGTGGCTTTATGCATGGTCTCAATCATGGTTGTCTACATAGACGGAGAGGGGCCCAAAGACAGCGGACGGACGGACAGGACAAACAATACTTTTTGGCGGACAATTGCGTATAAAAAAAATTATAAACCCTAAATCAAATTTACAACTTACCCCCTAGTAAAACATGTCTGCCAACACATCAGATGGCTTTCCATGTCACATCATAGGGCCGTGCGCGTACATTCGGACCGTGCGCACAACATTTGGGGTCGGGCGTGTACCAATTAGGGCCGGGCGCGTACCGCCAAGGTCAGGCACGTACCGTTAGAGGCCGGGCGCGCAACATTACAGGCCTGGCGCGTACCGTTGTGGGTCGCGTGCGCACTTGCCTATCGGGCGCGCGTGCTTGTGGGGAGCGTTTGCGCCTCAAAAGGGCTGAGGTAGAAAGAATTTGAAAGAATACAATACATTGTACAAGGGTGGTCTAACCTTAAAATTATTTATTTCAATGTGGTGCCTTCATGTATGGCCACTCTCAACTCCAAGTACATATTTTAAGCCACGGTACTATTGTACCATGCGATCACCACACCACTAAATGTAGTTTTAACTTCTAGTACCCTCGTGTCCGTCATCTTTTAATCATCTGAATTCTCTGATTTTTCATTGTGTTTCCTCTTCCGATTTGATCGGCGAACATTTAGGAGAAGGGAGAGCCTGCGAAGCACGACCATATTGTCGCCAGACACCTCATCGCAATCCTCATCGTCTGCATCATTGCCCGATGATGAGAAGTTCTCCGCTAAATTTTCTAAGACTGGTGCCACGTACTCCTCTATCTCCGAGGCCGAGTTTCGTAATTGTCGCTCGGCTCTAGTAGTTGATGCGGTCTTCACAAGTCGTTTTACCCGGATATTCTTCATTTTGTCTGTTACTCCATCCATGTTTTTGAAGCAATTGCCTTTGGCCTCAACGACTCTCTCCGAGGTTCTGCTTTGCCAAGGTCTCGTGAAAAAAGGAAGAGTACCATAGTTCTCGCCCCCTCAGTGTCCCTAAATGGCTGCTCATAATAGAGGACCCAACCCTCGCGGAGGGAAGTTGTGGGGTTAGTATCGCGCGCTCCACACCACCATTTGGGCCAAGTGCGCTATGGTGGACGTGTGGCCAAACTATGGTTGAAGAGGTCTTTTTCTTTACACTTAAAAGAGTTCTTCCGATCGATGCGGTACTTTAAGCACGTGGCGGCCGAAACAAATCTTGGAGTGGCATGTCTTCCTCTGAGTCCGGTTCTATTGCTTGAAGCAAAACTTGAGTGCTCCTCACAACTTCAATGGATCTCTTGATGGCCATTGGCTCATGGGATTCATTATTGTTTCCACCACTGCTGACTTCGTTTCCATCGTGAGGAAATGCATTGTACGCTACAATGCCAATGCCATGACCGTCGATATCAGGGCCATCATTAGTAGAAGGGCCTAAGGCGCTAGAGCCGTTTGAGTTGGGAGACTGATTCTCCGAAATGTTGTCATCTCGATCAAGATTGCCCCCCAATGCTGATCCATCTTCCTCTGGCCTAGCTTCTTGGGCACCATCTTCACCCGATAATTCTACTATATAATGGAGTACTTTTGCGTTGACATCATCAAACACAAAAAGATCCACTGGGTCGCCATGGACGTTGTGAAAATGGTAATGTAGCGCATCTCCATCGTGCTCGTTGTTTGCAGAGTTGTCTCTAGGTGGGCTATGGTCTGACACGGGGTTGTTGTCATCGGCAAGGTCTTTCCAATCACCACCCATCCAATTATAACCCCCATCATCAGATTCCAAGCCCTCGTCTTCTGTGTTTGAAGGAAGTTCTCCATCTGGATCAGACTCCTCCGATTGCACATTCTCCTCATACCATCAAATTGGGTCCGGTCGAGCACATTCTCAAAGCAATCGACTATTCGTGTAGATGTAAATCAAATCTTCCGTTTTTTTCACTCCCAAACAATTTCGGCTCTTACTATGCACGAACAAATACATGCTTCAATTATGCTCACATGACAAGGCCGAGCACATTTGTGCTAGTATACGCTTTGCAATGATAGACAATGATTGCCCCCTCATGCGGTTCCACCATTGATGAGGCAACAAATTGCTGTTTTCAATCTCCCCAGCTTTTAATGGTGAATATGGGCCTCGCAATTCTTCATACTCTGTGATTTCAATCATTACTTCCCCAAAAGATACTCCGAGTGGAGCACAAAGCTTCATAACAACCCTATTTAGGGCCTTTTTGGCCTTACCATCGTTTTGAATTTGCAAGTTATTGGCTAGATAAGGATTCAATAAAGGCCTTGCATAATGAAGATCTGTTGTCATCTTCACCCAACGGGCAAGGAATGATCCTTCCAGGCGAGTTGCAATTTTGGCTGGCATGTTGAACGGCTCATTCCGCAGCTTAAACACGTGCTCCTTTAGCTTCTCCATGGTTATCCAAGAAATTCACGTTGCCGGAGTGTCACCATCAAAAGTCCGCAATGCCTTTAGTACCGGTGCCACTACAAAATCAAAGTTAGTGCACCAATGTCAGAAAGTCTCGTCTAGAACAGTGGCCCGCATTTGCGATGCTTTTGCATGTGAAAAGAAAGGATACATGAGTTATCCATGTTAGGTCTATCACAACCATCTCCAGGGCATTCTTCACTTCCAAGAGTCGATGGATCATTATGTAATTGCATGCAAACCTTGTTGTTGTTGGCCACAACAAAGACAATTTTGGCAAAAATCGTCGAAAAAGAGCCATGGGCACATGGTGGTTCCGAATATTCAATGCAATCTCTTTGGCCTTCTGGACGAGGTATGCAAATATGTCTTCCTACCCCCAGTCCTCGAGGAGGAGGTCCAAAATATGTGCACAACACCCTTGAGAATTTATGTGCAGGTACTCCTTGTTGACTTTCTTCATTGCCCCCAACATGTTTGAAGCATTATCGGTGCACACTTGGACCACATTCAATGGTCCAACCTCACGGATAAAACTTTTCAATTGGTCCCCTATATATGCCGTAGATTTCTTCATACCCGTGGTGTCTATAGACCCCAAGAAGATATCACCCATTGGATATACGAGTATGATATTCATGAGAGGGCGATGTGTAACATTGTCCCACCCGTCCGAGCATATTGTTGCCCCATACTTGACAATATCTATGCCGGTCTTCTTGTCCACAAGGTCTTTCACTTTTTTTTTAGAGGCTCAATGTATGCCGTCCTCATGGCATTGTACGATGGCGGTGTATAATCAAAACCTGTCTTTGACGTTGCGAGTGTAGCTTTGATGAAGGCCGGATGTCTAACCACGTTGAATGCAACGTTTGCTTCATAAAAAAATTATGCCCGTAATTCGTCCAACTCTTTTCGTTTTTCAAGTTGGTAAGCCTCTGGAAAGCTTTGTTGTCGTAGAGTTCTTGGTGTCGATGATGCTGCTTGGCTTAGAGGATTTGTGGATTGCGTGTTCTCCTCATTTGGAGTTTCCAAGAAACTACCTTGCTGGATCGATTGGCTTGAACAAGGTTCAGTGGAACATGTTGCTCGTGCGCTAAGAAGGCCAATGATCTCCGCCTCGGTCATCCTAGTAGGAATAATATTCCCGCATCTTTTTAAATGGGCCTTAACAGCTGTTGGGGCCTTAGTGCACAAAGTCTTTGTCCATTGTGGATACCCATAGTGTGACATGCACCTCCCACGTTTGTATGCAAACGTGTAATTGCACCAAACACATGTCACTTGATCCTTCTTGTTAAATGTGAACCATGGAGCCCACTCCTTTGTTTGTGCCCTTTGTTGGGACGACATCACAATAAAATCGGCGCGCAATATTGTGCCAAAGAGAATTCACCAAAAGTAATAGGAAATTGTGTGCTAATAGAAAATGTGGATCCAAAGGTCACTCACAAACTTGTAGATTCATGCAACAAGCCCAACAAGGAGTTCCAGGACACCAAGCCAAGGATGTAAGGTGAGTCAAGCACATCGTGTATGGTTCTTATATAGTGCTGGAGCAGGAGCATCTGGGGCCGGGCGCACAAGGGGGGCCGCCCGCGTACTCTATGTGGCCGGGCGCGCATGCTGTGGGGCCGAACGCGCACAATGTGGGGCCGTGCCTGTACTCTATGTGGCCGAGCGCGCACAATGTGGGGGCGTGCGCGCACGCTTTGGGGCCGGGCGCGCACGATTTTGGCCGGACGCTTTTTTTCTCTGGCCGAGTGCGCACATTGTGCAGTCGGGCGCGTACTCTAAGGGTCGGGCGCGCGGTTTAGATTCTTCCAAAGTACTTCAAGGTTTGCACTAATTCATCAAAATATTGAAACTTTGCAACACTTAACATTTTGATATATAAAAAATCTCATAAAATTCCACTAAATATACATGATGCCACTCAATATACAAGGTTTTATTAAATATACAAAATTTCACTCAATATTTAATGGCAGTTACGAAATTGCCAAAAGCTCTTGTTCCAAAACGTTTCAACATTGCTCTATGTACATTTCTAGCACTATTGTAGTTCTAAACTCCACTATAGCGAGTCAAAAATGCAAGAAGACGGTCTTTATTCCAAACTTGTTCCTTCAATTCTTGAATTTTTTCGTGGCATTCCAAAACTTCATTTTCCTTCTCATCAACTTCTTCTCCTAAATCCTCGATTATCTTCAAGCTTTGCTCAAGTCGATTCAAAACTCGAAGATAATCGTCAGGACTCACCCAGTCACCCTCCGCAGATTTTTTGGAATTATCCATGCCCTTCTCAGGTACCGCATCCGTCTTCGAGGCATCCCCTTCTTGTTGTGGAATCGATGGCTCTTTGTTCAAGCCTGATTTGAAGGAAAATTCTTGTTGCCTACGCACAGTCGGATGACATCCAGTATCTGAGTCATCAGATGAAGTTTCGGACTACTCAAGTTTCTGATCCAAAGGTTCCACTTCCATGGTTCTCCCGAGACCTTCTCCCGGAAACTTCCGCACAAATGGTATTGTTAATCCAATGTTCGATTGACCGCACAAAAGGTTCGAATTGGCGTGATGAGGTGGAGAAATACAAAGGTAGAGGAATACAAAGGTGTCAATAGATACTATAAAAAACTTCCCAAAAGTGCTAAGCAAGCAGCCGCCACGTGGCAGTTGTAGGCCAAAGCGCCTACGAAGTGGGACCCAAAATTTGGAAATCCAATATTTATAGAAAACCAGTGACCTATGGGGGGCGCATACGACCGAGAGGCACTCGTACGCAAGAGGGCTGCGCGCGTATGCGAGAGGGCTGCGTGCGTATGTGAGAGGGTTGCGCGCTTATGCGAGAAGGTTGCGCGCTTACGCGATCCGGATGTGTGCGTACGCGAGGGGGCTGCGTGCGATCGCAATGGGGCTGCACGCATACAATATTTATAGAAAACCAATGACCTATGGCGGGCGCATACGACCGAGAGGCGCGCGTACGTGATCCGGCCACGCGCGTATGCGATCCGGTTGCGCGTTTACGCGAAAGGGCTGCGCGCGTACGCGAGAGGGCTGCGCACGTATGCGAGAGGGCTGCGCGCGTACGCGAGAGGGTTGCATGCGTACGCGAGAGGGCTCCGTGCTTACGCGATCCGGGCGTGTGTGCACGCGAAGGGGCTGCGCACGATTTACGTACAAAAATCATAAACAATCCAATATTTTTGAAATGTTCAAGGAAAGTAGTCAAACACTATAATGTTTTAAAAACATCTTCTAAAAATGTTATTAACACAATACTTATACTTACTTAATGATTTTTTCCAGAAAGTTAGTACCTTCAATTAGCATGGGAAATGATTTGTATGGCAAACTTATACTCAAACTAAGATATAAGATGGATAATTTGTATGGTAGAATGCCATCACTTATCATTTGGAAGCCGTCACAATTAGTTACATATAATATAATATTCAACGAAGAATAATAATGTTGCATTAATACTGGGGAATTTGTTACATCACAAATCATTTATTATGCAAGTAAGTAACATGATTTTTATTGTTTAATCTTATGATTTACTTCTTCCTTGCCGGAATCTTCTCCAATTGTTGGTGTTTCTTGGAGGGCAGAATTGAGCTAGTGGCATTTAATAAAGCCTTCAATCTCCTTGCAACAAGATGAGTCGCATCCAGTGTCCGAGTTGTCACTGGAAGTGTCAAACCACACGACTTCCTCGTTTATTAACTACTACTCAAAGTATAACTTCTGCGTACACCATATATAAAATGGATAAATTCACTTTGTTGTGGTGAACCTTTGCCGTGTTGTAGATGTGCTGGTACGCTTAGATGTACCGCTCTTTGAATACTTCATTGGTGCAGTAATTTAAGTTACCCTTGTCGTACCGCCGAAGTTGCATATACCGCGAATGCGGCCACATTCGTCCCAAATGACACCAGGCAATGTACCTTGCACACTCTATAAATGTCCACAGACTTGGTACATCTCCCCAGCCTTGAAATGCCTTCAGCTCATCATCAATGAATATGTGAAGGCGTTTCTTCTGCTTGTGCTTGCGTGCTCGACCCGCATCACGCTGTCGTTTCTTCATTCTCTTCTCAGAATCCCGAATCTCAGAAGGGCCACTTGAATTCATACTTGAAACTAGCGTGAAGGGGTGCCGGGAGTAAAATGGTATCAATAGACACCGTAAAACACTTTCCAATAGTGCTTAGCAAGCATCCGCCACGTGGGAGTTGCAGGCCAAAGCGCATGGAAAGTGGGCCCATTGTGGTTCGATTTCCAAACTTATAGTGAGGCGCGCATGCCCCCCCGTAGGCTGCACGCGTACGAGATGGGACGGGCGCATATCAATCATGATCGGGCGCGTACAAACATCGTGGCCGGGCGCGCGCTTTGGGGCCGGGCGTGTGCGAACAAGGGCCGGGCGTGCGCGCACGAGAAGTAAACGAACACGTGCGAACGGAGGCCGGGCGCGTGCGAACATGGGCCATATAAAGTTCAGTTCTTGCAAATTGAGGGAGTTAAATGTTACAAAATAATTTTGGTGTTTCAAAAGAGCTGCCGAAAATGGGACAATGCTTTATAGATGTCCTTATATTGCCTATCCAAATGCTGCAACATACAAAATGTTTATAAATGCTACGCCTTCATCTTGCATTCTATTTGCCTATGCTCCACTTCATCATGCATCAGCTCCACTTGGTTCACCACTTGCTCCAGTCCCATCATCAGACAATTTACGAGCCGCTCGTGTCGTTCCGTGAGGCCTATCCAAGTTTATCAAAGCACGTAACATGTTGGAGTTTTGAAGTGCTTTGAGAGTCTTCATAGTTGCCGGACTCTGTTCCTCAAGAAAGTCAATAGCTTCCTCCTTCCAAATTTCCTTCTACTACGATTCTTCCCATTGCAATGCATTGCGAAGGTCAAGATCAGTGGCCTTTTCCAATTCTGACACCACACATCCCTGGTGATTCCACAGTTTCCCATCTAGATGTCGCCCGAATTGGAATAGCTTGCATCTAGCATCCTAATGTCCGCCCATGACTTGGTAGAAGAAGTTCCGTTACCAACATCCGCCACAGTGGTTCCCGATATGAGCTTTTTTGCCACTCATACAATTTCTTCGTGGTAATTTTCCCAACCAAATTGCGATCTTATATTGGACTTATGTAGTTGGTGGCACCCTACACGCCAACTCCACACCAAATCTTCTCCCCACTTTTTAGTATAGGCGTCCTCAAGTGCAGTCTCCAGGTTCAACTCCCAACTAGGTGGCATGTAGGTGGTGAGGCCAGACAAATCATACAAGCGCTTATGAAATGGTACTCTACACTTCGCGCAAAATCTACGTGTCAAGAGACCACCTAGGAGACTTATTGGATGGTATAAACACCGGCACGTGCCAAGAGCATATGCACCTTCTGGCCCAAAAGGATTTAAACAAATCTGGTAAGCATCTTTATTTTGCGTGAAGCTTGCCGGTGTTGGCCATAATTTGCGTGGTGCCACGTTTGCGCTTGGTTGAAGGGCATGAGAAGACATAGCCTCTGCGTGGTCCCTCCCAACTTTGCCCAGTCAATAGATCCACCATCACGCATTGACAATTCACTTGGAAAAATCTCATCGATGTGTGCCCAAGATGTGAGTTCAAAGTCACGGTGCGTATTTGCCGTCAGATATTCGTTGTCAATCTTCTCGACTTCTATTGCCATTTGCCTCGCATGGTCACAATTCAAGATGCATGCCACCTTCCATTGATAGTACTGCTCGCCCACTGATGTAATCCTTTTTCGAAGGATTTTGTGTGCAGTGCGAAGCTGAATTAGTTCTGTGCTTGGATTGGGTGGGGAAAACGACAAAGAATCCTCAGTGCCGACGGAATCTACGAATGGTTGCGCTCCTACAGTCAGTGGCTGTAGAAAAACGGACGGAGGACTAGCGAAGCGTTGACGTTGTCGTCTCGGCGGGGTCTCTAGCAAACAGCTAGTAATGTTACCAATCAGATTGTCGAGAATTGTGTCGTCCACACCTTGAGCATTACCGCCAATATTAGCCTGGTTCGGAACAACTCGATGACGCAACTCTTCTATCTCGGCTGCTTGCTGGGTGATAATGTCATCCTTTTCACTGGATTGCAGCTTAAGGTTTTGAATCTCTTCTTGAAGACGTTGAATTATCTCATCCTTCAAGCTTATAGTGTCTAATAACTCCTGGTGAGCATCGACGGACGTACTTCCGGACCTTGATGCTACATGCTTGGTGTTGGAAGTAATGACTACGACATCCATCATTGGCATTTTGTCCATAACATGGAAGGGTTCTTCATCTCCAACACCCCCAAGGCTTGCTATGGGTTCATCATCGCCTACAGGATTTTCGATTGGTAAATCTTCTTGGCCACCTCCTTGAACCATCAAAGTGATGCTTGATGGAGCTTCACTTGTTGCTGCTTTTCTCGTGAAGCACGCGCCGCTACAGAACTCGATGAACGCAGACCTACACGTTCATCTGAGTCCGAATTAGGTGATGAATCTGACTCTACTAGAGATACTTATTCTGGGCCATCCGCTTTCTGTGGCCCTAGTGCCGTAAACAGAAACTTTGGATGCTGCTCTCTAGGCACATCAGCATGCATCCACACCCTCGGCATTTTTGGAGTTTTCAGTACAATCCTCCAATCCACTTGCTTATTGAGAATGACCTCCACATATAGCATGCGCGCGAGATAGAGAGGATAGTCATTGCGGGACATGAATTCAAGCTCGTATATATATTGGTGCGCTTGGAGGGCACGAGTTCTAAACTGCTTGTTGATGCAATACTACAAATTTGCCTTGTTTGTGTGACGATTTATCAAATGGCGGTGTGGAGGAAACAACTTCGACAAGTGGCACCACTTGATGTAATCCTCGCAAGTGAGGAGAGACCATGGGGATGGCTCATCTTGCCAACCCACGAATGCTATTTTTGCTGAATTGTAAAACACGTGCATCCGCTTCTTCTAGAGCTTCCAGTGCCTCGGCCTATCCTTGTCTTTCTCTCTCTTCCTCTACGTGGTGGACATTGGTGGCTGATGTTGGGCTTCCGGTTCACTCTCACTTTCCATAGTGGAACACTCTAAAAAAATCTACCAAAATATCCATTAACTACACTAAACTCTATCTAAAAAAAGCCAAAGAAAATTACCACGTTGGATTTCAAAATAATCCAAGGTAGTGATGTTAATTAATTTGAACCGTGAACAAAGGTGATGCAATATATTGTTAGTGTGCAAATCTTGAGCCCCAATCAAAGATCACGCAATCATCCACCTTAAAAAGATAGTTGAAGGCCACGATTTCCAATTAAAATTTGTGAGATGGGCTTGGTGTATGCGGCCATTTATACCTGTGGGCCGGGTGTGCAAGCGGCATGGGGATTGGGCGCATTCCGTATGGAGACCGGGCGCGTACGTTGGAGTCTCGCGCGGAGGATTTGGGGCCTCGCGCGTAGGGTTTGGGCTCTCGCCAGTACGATCTACGGCCGACGCGTGGAATCTGGGGCCGCGCGTGCACATAGGGCAGTTGGGCGCGTGGCTAAAGGGGGATGCGCGCGTGGTGTGGAGCCGGACGCGTCATCAGCCAGGGCAAGCGCGTCTCAATCCGGGCCAGGTGCGATGGGCGCGTACTATTGTAGGGCAAGCGCCTGCGAGTCGAGGCCGAGCGCGTGCGAATGTTGGGCCGGACGCGTTTGAATTCAGGCTGGGTGCATGCGAATCCGTGGAGGGCCCGTTGTCGTGTTGAGAAACTTTGCCTTAGAAAACACATGGTCTTTTTTCATTTAGGTAGTTAAGTGCAAGACTTGTCTTGTATGAATGGCTTCAACAAACACAAAAAACGGCTACTATGCCTTTCTTTTGCTTCTAGTCTATCCCCATAACATTCTTAATCTAGAAGTTCCCATCTTCAAACGCTGCTCCTAAAAATCCCACCACTAATTTTCACATAACTTTTTATCTACAAGTCAAATGATTCTAGGATGATGACACAACCTTTACAATTTTGTTAAGAAACTATGTACCAATTTTCACTATTACTAGATCAGTTCTCAACAAGATCCATGGCTTCAAACTCCTTTGCCTCTAATATCAGGCCCCCCCTTACTTCAACTCTTTATCACTCCTATTCTATTACAGACAAAGATCTCAAAATTTGTACATAACTCACTTATATAACAAAGAACACTTTCACAAAAAATTAATCCTAAAGACTCTATCAATAATCTCCCAAATTGTAGTTTCCTTATACCAAGTTTTGCCTTTGAATCCCTCTCAAAACCCCGGTTACAATTTACTTTATAACTTTTAGACTATAGTCCTAATGGATCTAAGATTATAACTAAAGGTTTCTAAGAAAATTGTAATACTACCCTCAAAATCTCACTGTCAAACTCACAATGATCGCGAAACACCACTCCTTCAAAGAAATTTGTACATTACTGCCTCAATTTTTAAACCCCTCTGTATTCAAATCCGCACCACGGCTTTACTACGACTCTGATTGGAGCGTGTGGTACTTCACCAAAAAGCTAACAATAAGAGGAACAACACGTTATAAACTAACAATCAAATTCTAAAAACTCGCGATGGTACAACCAGAAACCCGAGGCTATTTGTAGTCTTGAGAAGAGTTCGAGCGGGAGAGAAGCGCAAGAAAGTCAAGAATTAACATCAGTCCACGCCTTTAAGCCTTCTCTTTTGACCAAAGTTTGGTCATTTAAGTCAATTTACCTCCAATCCTTATCCATGTCTTGCCACATAAGCCTAGGTTCCCTCTTATCTCTTATTTTCAATGCCTACAAGTAGCTGCCCCTATTTTCTTCCCTCTAACTTGACTCTAAACGCTAGCATTTCTTACTTTTATTACAAACTTAAATACCATAACATTCTATTTAGGTTTTTTGATCTTAGAAGCGTTAGATAATGGCTTAAATATCATTAGAGCCCACGTACTGTCATCAACCGCGGCTCAGTTCGGCTGGCTGAGCATTTCGTTGCACTTCGCCGGTCCGGATTCGATTCCTTCGCTTGTCAGAGCGGTTGGTGCACGCGTGGTTAGGGGACTGCTGGAATCAGCAGGAAAATCAGCTGGTGGATGCTCCTAAGCCCTGAGCTAGTGACAAGATGCAGTAAAGATCCTCTGAGATAATGATGTTGTTTGGTAAAGTATGACTGCGTAATTGAGGATAAATCCGCTAGTCATGTCTTCACCTTCGGCCCTAACCATTCACTTTGCCCTCTTTTCTATCTTTTTACAACATCTACTGACTTCCTTCACGACACCGTGACGTCTGGGTCAGGCGCATGTGGACGTGCATGCGAGGCCATGGTTTATCATTTCACTATAAATGGAACAGATTCTAATCTCAATTCATATAGGCTCCTCTCAAGTGGCTCCTTGTCCTATAGTACTATTCGTATTTTACTAGGAACTAAGAGGGAGGCCACTACACATTGGGTCCGGGGGAGGTTTTGATTTTTTTTATAAAATTATAGTTTGTGTAGGGTTGTGATTATTGCAATGGCCACTGATCGTAATACAGGAAAGCGGCCCGCGTATGTTGATTTAGATGCTCAAGATGCATCTAAACTTCCACCTACTAGCGTTGCAGAGTCGAGACGTAATCCTTCCGATGAACCAAAGGCACCGTCGAAGAGGGCGAAGAAAAAATTATATGCGCACGAGAAGGATGCGAGTTATCACCGAAGGAATATACCGCATTTCTTTGAGGTGTGGCAATACAATATTACCGTCGGTGGTGTGAAAATGACGTGGTGCGATTCCGTCAAGTTTATTTGGAGAAGGGAGAGCTAGGAATCATGTGCCTAGAGGCCGACCTTCAGTCAAAATTCAAGCGCGCTCTGGAGAGTTCTGAATCGTACAAGGATGCATACGACATGTACCACTATGCCTCATTCATGGAGAGAATAATCACTCAATGCACAAGTAATGCATCGTATGTTTTCAAGTGTGAGGTGAAAAAACCTCTCGGGGGCCAGCATCAGCCTCAAGACTTGGAACTCCGCAAGTTCCTCGAAGCTGTGAAGACCACCATCGGCAGGTTTTCAAGTTCTCGAACGAGAGGCATGCCTTGGAATGAACAAGCAATGAAGTCGGCGGTGGAGATGCATATGTTGCACAACGTGCAATTCCTTCCAGAAGATATCGAAGTCTATGGACTTTCCGGATATGACGCCGTTGGTGGATACGGAAAGATTCGGATGATCCGCATCGTGGGTGTGAGAGCCATTTCGGCATACATGGAGTTTGCCGGGAAAATGCCAACGGCGTCTCATCCAAACGAGAAATTTAGACAACGGTCTAACGAGGCCATGATATGTCATGTTGCACACCCAGGAGTTATAAAGTTTTGGGCGGTGAATACAAAGAATATGGAGGTGTACACATTGTGGTGGAATGGTGGTAGCTGGGCCCATTTTAAAATCATCGATTCAAAGGCAAATCCGGTGGCTTCGAGCAACTCAATCCTTTCAGCTCCATACATTTTGGCGGAGGATATTGTACAAATTTTAGCCTTTTGGAAGAATAGAGTAAGACTTGCTTGGGCTTTGATGTGCACTATGGCCCAAGTCTACAAGGAAAATGTCATTCACAATGACATCGCTCCCACGAACGTGCTTCTCCACTTTCCTCCAAAGAAACCAGGGTCCGTCTTCATTGGTGTTTGTGATTGGGGAATTGCGAGCCGAGTATCACACGAAGGCCATCAAAATATGGATTCTGGATAGAGAGAGAGCTTGACAATCAACGTTGTAATCGACATTGGGTAGCTCCAGAGTTGTTTTACAAATTCGGCCTACAAAATTTGGAAACGGCATAGGATGTGATGCAACGGCGACACCAATACATCTAGCTCGCCGATTCGTACTCCGTTGGGTGGATGGCTTGAGCTGTTTGGGCAAAAGAATTTGACTCAGCATTCCTCAAATCAACCGTCAACTATGGAGCTTTTCAAGTGAAGATCGACAAGTTACTGGAGCGAGATCCAATCAAACGTCCAACAGTCTCCAAAGTGGTTGACAAACTGATGGCTAAACCATTCAACTTTGAAGTTCCGGACGCTTGCTTCCCGTATGATATATAACAATTTTGGCTTAGCGTTTTGATAATGAAGTCAAATTGTTGATCCTTTTGCAATATGTAATAGCATTGTGATGTAACGGTGTGTTTTGCCCATCTCGTGATAAATAAAAGATTAACATTTTTCATACACATTGCGATATAAAGCTCATGCATGTTAAGTAGTGAAGAGTGTGTGCAACCCCTGAATCCCATACCCGTACGCGCGCGCCCCCATACGCCACACGCCTGGCCTAGTCCCCTCCACGAACGCGCATAGCCCCTCCACGAACGCGCCCAACCCTCGGCTCGAGCGCGCGACCCTGGTCGGACACGCCAGCCCCTCCTGGTATGTGCCTGGCCCTTCACGGCGTGCGCCCTGCCCCTTGCGGCATGCGCCTGATCCCTCCCTGTATGCGCTTGGCCCCTCACGGTACGCGCACGGTCCTCCCTTGTATGCGCCCGGCCCCTCACGGTACGCGCTCGGTCCTCCCCTGCATTTGCCTGGCTCCTCACGGTACGCGCCCGATCCTCCCCCGTATGCGGCCGGCCCTTTAAGTACGCGCCTGGCCCATCTCCGTATGCGCCCGCCCCCTTCACGTGCCCGCCCCTTGTCTGCACGCGCAGGACCCCGTAGTCGATGTGTCAGCCACGTAGTCGCCTTCGTGGTAGTGAGTAAATTGATTTACCTCAAGTCATAGTCAAACCAGGGTTGACCCTTATTGGACGGACACTACCGGACGGACGGACGGCCGAACAACCCTGGTCTCAATCTCAATTCCCAACCCAAATCTAGATTGAAGCATAGTTATTAAGACGTGGAAGAGCTAAATCTTTTCGGACAGCGAGGAGGTCATTTCACCTTAGCTTGACAGTAAACTCAATAACCGGGTTCTTGATTTTTTTATTTTTGATAGTATGTTAACTTAATTACGAATTTAGTTGAATTCTTGGGGAACAAATGATTTCACTTTGACCGCAATTATCTTTCAAAAGTCCTTACAGCCAAAATTGACAAATTGTATACCACATCATCTCATATAAGTTTAAAAGAAGATCTATGCTTACATTCTCAAACAAGGACAAGGAAAAACGGAGACAAGGAGTGGAGGTTAGAGACGAGGATTGGGGACGGAGCCGGAGACAAGAGAAAAATGCTATATTGCCCCTTTAGGGACAACGGTTCAGTATACTAGTACCAACATAAGACCATAAGGTATAGGTGACAGGCAAAGTGACCAAATTTCACTTTCAGGAAAATCCTAATATTGAAATGAAATATTCCATTAGCTAAGGTGGAATGATCCCCTCGTTGCCTACCAAGGGGATAGTTGGAGATGGTTGGATAATCTCTCTCCCTATTCCAAGAGGCCTATTTGAATCCTAAGCACTAAAATCTAAACCTTACGTTAAAAATTTGAACCATAATCCATAAACCTTAAACCCTAAACCCTGTTCACCTGGGGGAATAGGTAGGCGATGACCCCTCATCATTCTCTATCATTCTCCTTGAGGAACGACACAAGGTCAATTTCTCTGGCCCAGTTACCCTAGTTACTTACCCAAGATACCCACTACACTAGAGATGGCTTTAAGTGTAATGATACAAATAGTGTAATTACTTGAGTACACTATTTGTTTACAAATTGGCAATTAGTGTTAGTTGCCATTGTCATGACTATTATCCCTCAATCGTCCACCTACCCTAGTACCCTTAGTATTAGCCCCCAATCAACCACCTATCGGCTGCCATGCATTTATTCCCCCCTTATCATCCTCAACCTCATCTCCTTATCCTCCCATTTCCAACTATTCCCATTCACATCTTATGTATTCCTTGAAGTTTTTAATGAATATCTAAATAATATTTAATGAAAATTTAATGATATTTTCATGAAATTATAAAGAATTATAAAGAATATTTAATTTATATTTGTATATTTAAAGAATATTTAGTGTATACTTGTATATTTAATGTATATTTGTATATTTAAAGATTTTTTAAAGAGTTTTTAATGAGTTTTAAATGTATACTTTATGATGATTTATTGTATACTTGGATATTTAAAGAATATTTATTGAATATTTAATGAATAGTTAATAAATTTATAATGTACATTTAGTGTGTATGTGAATATTTAATGAATGTTTAATGCATATTTAATGCATATTTAATGAATATCTAATGAGTATTTAATGTCTATTTCTATATTTATTGTATATTTATTGTATATTTATTGTATATTTATGTTTTTTTCCTTTTCCAATATTCTTTTTTTTTCTCACTTTCCTTCTAAATCAAAGTTCTTATTTTTCCAATCTTGTACATGCAGTTTCATTTCCCCTCCATATGTTCATTCTTCTTTGTCCAATTTTTGGGATTTTCCTTTTGTTCATATCTACCTTCTATTTTCCCCAATACTTCTCTTGCAAATTCTTACTTTTCTACATGCACTCAAAATCTTCTTTACTTTGATGCTCGAAATGTACACATAATCATTTTCTAGGTTTCATACACTACATGTCTACAAGTAAAAAACCTTATGTTCCACTATTTACTAGAATTGACATTTAGTGTAGTAGTTGACATTTAGTGTATAGTTTTTTCACTACACTAATTATAAACTTTACAATTAGTGTATGGGTTCGTAATTAGTGTCCACTACACTAAAAGCCATCTTTAGTGTAGCTACTGTAAGTTGAAGATTCACTTTATTAATTCCAAGTTTCTGTGATTTCCAAGCAAGAGCTTCACTTGGCTTGATCCCAAGCAACACTTACATTGTGCTTTTAGATGTGTACCCTCTCATCCAATTCCCCAACAAAAGAACTCAGTACACTAAAAGTTTCATTTAGTGTAATGGCACGAATAGTGTACTTACCTTAGTACACTATTTGTAAATAAGTGGACAATTAGTGTAAGCCTCACATGCCGTTAATAATACTTGCAATCAACCACCTACCCTAGTGCACTATTTGCAAACAAGTTGCAAAAAGTTGCAAAGTCAAGTAGGAATCCTAAACGTAATAACCAAAAAACATCCATGCAGATGGAGCGCATCCCCTCCGACCGCCGCCCGCGAGCTATCCAACAAGTTGCTACCATCCGTACACGACGCATCGTAGTCGCTTGGATGGTCGAGGATGAGGCCGTCAACGGCATACGCGGCCTATACAAGCGCACGATCCAGACCTTTCCTGAACACTTCCGAGCGCAGCAAGCCTCAAATCTCGTAAGGGCAAGTCGTTGGTGGGCCCTCCGAGACACTCTTTCGCCAGCTGAAGCCACTGTATCAGCCATCACAGTAACTCGTAGCAGCCATCACAGTAACTCGTAGCAGCCATCACAGTAACTCGTAGCACCACCGGCATTATGAAGCGAGTCCACACCAAAGCAGCAAGCGGCCGGGGACCAAAGCGATCAGAGTGGGTTCATTATCTTTACCCAAGGCTACTTCAGGCGTTTGAAGTTTACAAGAGATCGGGGGTAAAATTTTCACCTTCCCTTCTCATTGAACTCACTCTCACCATCCTATTAGTTATAGACTCCCCCTATCACGCAGAATCTAGGGACCCTAAGGATAACAAACTCCTCACTGAAAAAATAACGTATTCATGGATCCGATATTTTATGGATGCTACTAACATTGTCTTATTATCGCAAAGAGGCAGATTAACTTGTAGTCCAGAAAAAGAAAATCAGATTGAAAGAAACACCGCATATCATTTAGGAGTATATCATTTACAACGGGGTTTCCAATCCGGTGATTTTGATGAAAATCTTATGGAGAATTTAGATGAGACTCATTTCACCATTATCATGGATAATGGGAGGACTTTGGGTTTTAGGGGGGATATTGTGGTAAGATACACCGATGTAGTCGTGGGGGGGGGGAATCTATGACTATGGTGGTCAGAATTTCGGGAGGTCGTAGAAGTATGATAGAAGCTCCAATGATGATTTTTACTAATGGCGATAGTAATTATCCTATCCGGGGATTAGAAGATTCAATCCCCGGAGTATCTTACCGTACAAGCCCAAAGGATTGGATGGACCAATCCCTCTTTCCTCAATATTTTGAGGAACCACATGCATATCAAATTGATATTCACAACCGTACAAAGTTGGTATGGGTTGATAATTGTTCGGGGCATAATATCACCCCTAGATTAGCGGCCGTATTAGCTCAAAAAAGAACCATATTAAAATATTTACCCCCATGTGCCACTCACCTTTGTCAACCGGCAGATACATTTGTCATTTCAAAAATCAAGGACGCTTGGACTAAACGGTGGGAGACAAAGAAATCAGAGCTTCTTTTAAATAATGCTTGGCAAAATAACCCGCGTGCCGACGGTCAATGGTCCGGAAAATTAACAAATCCCAGTAAACGGTTTTTTCTTCAATTAGCGGCGGATGCGGTTGAAGATGTTAACCGTGAAATTGATTGTGATTACATATCTTATGCTTGCAAATCTATGATAAGATGTTGATTAGCATTAGGGTTAGATGGTATGTGGAATATTAGTCAATTATTTCCACAACTTCAAGAAATTATTACAAAACACCGTCCATACTTTGAAGGACTAGAAGTGCCAAATTTGCCTACGGCAAATTAATGTATGCTTCTAATTCATTCTTATAATAAAGTTACAAATTTCTCTTCCTACCATGTTTTAATTATTTATTTTTCCATTCTTGTGTTACAAATGTTTCTTTACTTATTAAGTTGCAAATTCATATCCCTAACAAAGCTCAATATTTTTTTTTCCATTTTTCATATCAAAAAATTTATTTTTCCAAAACTATATTTTTTCTAAACTGTATTTTTTCTAAACTTTTCTTTTCCAAAACCTTACTTTTGAACATTTTACGTTTTTAAAACTTTATTCGGCTACAAGTTTGTTTTTTCCGAAATTAAGTTTTTTAAAAATTTACTTTTTTGAACTTCTTACTTTTTATTGTTTCTTACTTTTTCAAATCACTTACTTTTGTATATCTTTACTTTTTCAAAAGTTTCATTTCTTTAATACGTATTTTTTAATTGTTCCCCTATTTAAATGTTCGTTCTTCGCATCTTTCCTTTTTCAAATGTGTCATTTTTTTTAGTTGCCAATTCACATTCTATTTTCAAATGTTTCCTTTTTTTAAAGTTCCCAATTCAAATTCCTTTCTAATCTGAATTCTCATTCTTCCAAATCTCTAAGTTCTCATTTTTCTTGCACATGTTTCTTTTATTTGTTGCAATACGAGTTTCTTGCAAATGTTATTTTTCTTAATTCATCTTTCTTCCATTTCCATGTTCTTTTTTTTCTAAATAAAATCTCTAAAATTGTTGTTTTTCCTAAATCTACTCATCCACATTCCCACTTTCAAGACAACATAAATGTACACATAATTCTCTTCTACTTTCGATACGCTAAACGCGCACGAGTAAAAAAGCTAATATTCCAATCTTTACAAAAGTTCACAAATAGTGTAGTAATTCACATTTAGTGTACTATTTTGTCACTACACTAATTGCGTATTTGACAATTAGTGTAAGGGTTCGTATTTAGTGTCCACTACACTAAATGAAACTTTTAGTGTAGTGTAGACTGCCATGCCATGATTTGCTCTTTTTGTTTGTAAGGGCTTGCTTGCAATCAAGTCATTGAACAAAGAGATACCTTCCTGTCATGATTGGTGATCTTTCTCGTGCGATGCTCTCTCACAATTGGCTCTTACTATGAACTAAGTGTTCCCAAACCAGCAAGCCAAAGAAAAAAATGCTGTTGAACCTCCCCACCGGAGAGTTTTTAGCCCAAGGGGAACTGACCCCCTTGTTGGGAGAACCCAACGGAGGGAGGCGTGCCAGCCGTGGGATTGTCATCCCCGTGCACTCCGACACCATCCGCCCAGGCATGCCGGTGCGCAACTGCAATACCCTGCCCACCCATGCTCCCCGTACCCGCCCAGCCAGGATATACCCGGACCCCTGCAGCTCGCCCTCCTCCTAGCCCTTCCGAGCATCGCACGGCTGGCCGGAGCCTATGCCCGTGGGAACCATCTCGCCCCCTATGACCAGGTGTGTGCATAGACAACACACGGACAAAAACTTGCGCGGATAGTGTTGATGCCTCATGTGCTCAAGATTGCAAGAGGTGATTTATTTGCACGTGCATAACATCCATCATCGTATATCAGGTACTACATAACCTTCTCTTTTGTTTTTCTTCCACCAAAGTTATGCATTTTGACACGTTTTTGTAATTTGAAATTAGGGTTTTTTGCATGATTAGTCACTCAAAATTGCATGATTGTGTTGCAACAAAAATTGTGAGTGACTATTTTAGGGTGTAGGGTTTGTTTTGGGTATTGCAATAGGAGAGGGTGTGACGTTTTTTGGGTTCTTATGAAGGTGACGGGTATTTTATTGGGAGAGGGTGAGGTGGTTTAAGTATGTTTCATTGAGGTAGAAGTAGGGCGTAACATATTTTGGGTTCTTATGATGGTGACGAGTATTTTAATGGAGTCGAGTGACGTTTTCACCATGTTTTTCCCGCTGTGACGGGTATTGCATAGTTTCGTGTGTACAGTGGTGACTACTTTTTTTACGTGTCGTGACGGGTATTTTAGAGTGGACCAGGGACGTTTTCCCCATCCTTTCTATGGTCATGACGGGTATTGCACATTTTTGGGTGTTTGAAAGTGACTACTTTTATTATTATAGGTTGTGACGGATATGTTGTCAATGTCTTCTATGACATAGTGACATATTGGAGGTTTTTGTGTTCTATGATGGGTATTGGTAGCTTAAAATCATTTCTTTTATTCTTGTTTAAAATATCATTAGAACTTTTCACTTTGATGAGGTTTAAGGTTCATGGATTCGTATTGTATTCTTACTTATTTGTTGATGTTTTCTCTAGCAATGGTGCTCTTGGGCTTATCATTAGCCGTTTTCAATCGTGACTTCAAGGAAAATCTTGTCACGGCTAAGCCATGGCACTGTTTGGTGGACAATTGTGTGTTTGGTGGACAATTGTGCGTTTGGACCTTGGAAGCATTGGAGTCACTTAGGTAAACACCTACGTGATCACCATGGGATGGAACTGACAGCTTTGTCTCTTAGTAGTCCGTCCAAGGCAGAATGAAGACTCCGCAGTATTAACTCCAGGCGGATGAACGCAAAGGTGCTGACCAATCTCTTCAAGAGACAAATGAAAGAGTTTTGGAGAAAACTCAAAGTGTGGACGAAGGCAACGGAGGCTTTTTGGGCAAACGTGGAGACCAAGGCCACCGGCGATAAAATGGCCAAACCATTACTTGTCACGTTGATGAAGAAGAAGAAATATTGGACGTACCTTGGGACAAAGAAGGAAGGGCTTGGGGAGTTGGATGCCATGATGGTTGAAGCGTTTCAACGCAATCCCGATTTCGCCGTGGCTTTTATGAAGTTGGAGTGTACCCGTGGTGCAGACCCATTGGATATTGCTTGGTTGAAGAACGTGAAAGTTACATTTGATGAGCACAAAATGGAAAAAGAATTTGCAGAGGTGAGCTTGGACTGTGAAAGAGGTCATAGAATGGCACCGCCAATGTTCCATCAAAGCAATGTTAGTGTAGTTTTTTCTATGTGACATGTGCGTTGTAATCTTATGTATGATCAACTCCATATCTTCAAAATTTCATTTATGTTGATTTATTATTTTAACGCGGTGTTTTTTTCAATTATAGTTACAAGGAGGGGAAACGTGTGTTTATTGAACGCTATGTGGGTGCGGAGAAGAATGTCTTCCACTTGAAGAACATTCTTTCCATGGAGCATATTGAGACATTGTGTTCTGTCTACGCGGACACACACGCCGAAGATCTCGACAACAACAAGGATGAAGAAGAAGAAGAAAACGTAGTACCACAATCCCTATCAATGCCAAAAAATACATGTCTAATCAAAAACCAACCTTCAGTCATGGCTGAGCTTCAGGAGTTGGATATTCAAAAATTATCACTCAATCTCTAAATCTTCCACACGATATTATTAAATCTTCCACATGGTATTGCCAAGCCACCAAACACAATTGTAATTAAACAATCCAATCAGATGCATTACTACACAATAACTATATACTTACTCAAAACAACTACAGAATGATTATGATATAACTACAAAATGACTCTAATATAACTATAGAATGACTATGATATAACTACAGAATGACTGTTATATATCTTCAGAATTATTTTGATATAGCTTTAGAATGACTCTCATATAACTACACAATGACTATGATATAACTACAGAATGAGTGAACAAGCATAAATGTATCACTTTGAAACGACGAAATAATCACTACACAATAACCATATACTTACTCAAAAACAAGTACAAAATGGCAATTGATATAACATATAGAATTTTATGGAAGTGGCGCTCACCACACCAAAATTTCAGGTGTTCTTTGCAATCTTCCTCTTTAAATTGGGGGCCTCAGAAATGCTCAAAAATGGATCGGAGGTGGGTAGATTGACTAGATCAAAATTGGATCTAATAAATTGAGACCCAATATACTCAGGGCCGCTTCACACTTGGTGGCCAAGTCGAGAGGCCCTTGATTTCCACCAATGAGATTGCTAGAATGACCAAAGTCCGGACTTTGGACCTTCACACTTGTGCCCAAACTCCAAAGGTTGTCGTCCTACATGGCAACACTTTTGGGTTGTTTTGGCGCCAAAGCGACGGCCTCTCAAGCAAAACTTGGGACCTTGGGTCGCCCATTTTAGTCAACCCAAACTACAATCGAGAGTCTGTCGATTTTTTTAATTACAATAATAAAAAACTGACAAGATCTAGACCGTTAGATGAAAGAGACCGAATGTTTGGGCTGATTTTTTTTGGCTGATTTTTTTGGCTGATTTTTTTGGGCTGAATTTATTGGCTGATTTTTTTGGGCTGATTTTTTTGGGCTGATTTTTTTGCTGATTTTTATTGGCTGATTTTTTTGGGCTGATTTTTTTGGGCTGATTTTTTTGGGCGTAATGATATGGGGTTTGGACTTTGGACTTGGCCTTTGGGGCTTCACACCACGACCGGCCAAACCTTCAATCTGTATTATTTAATGTATTTTTTTGGCAAAAAAGTTTGGCCTCTCGCCATAGTTTGGCCACTCATTTTGACGGTCGGCCTCTCAACTTGGGCATAGTGTGAAGCGGCCCTCAACCTCAAAGGTCTCCTATACAAAACCACTCTCTAAGAACAAGATCTCATGTCTACACACTCGGCCTTGCCCCCAAACACACATTAGGATTTTAAAAGAGTGTCATTACTTCATAAAACCTTCACAAAGTACTCGGTGTGCACTCTCCTAACCCTAACAATCGGTTTAGCCATGCTAACAACTCTACACTACCACCTTCTAGCTCTCTCTCTACACACACATCCCACAACAAGAGAGTGAAAGAATGAGGGCGTTTGCCCTCATTCCCTCCAAATCCTAGCCGCCATAACCCTAATTTAGGTTTCATGCGCAGCTCCAATTTCATCCACTGTCCACTGTCAAATTTAGTGCAGATAAACTACTTAGGCACAATCCGTGAGTTATTTTTAAGCCATAAATCATATCACTGCTTGAGTTATTTTACTGTTATACGATAGTTGTTCTTGAATGTATTACTACAGAATTACTAATACACAATCCACGTCACCAATGTACTTGCCACATTAGCACCACGAGACATAAATAGGCAACCATTGACGTTATCAATTGTGTAAAAATATCCACAAGTTATTTTTTAGTTCTAAATTACATTACTACACAAATGATTTTACAGTTATTGATTAGTTATTCTCAAATGTACTATTAGAGACTTTCTAAGGCACAATCCACATCAACGACGTACTTGACACTTCAGCACTACTAGACGTAAATAAGCATCAATCCATGTCAGTTGTTATGTAAAAAAATCCATGAGTTTGTTTTTTTATCATAAATTATAATATTGCATGAGTTATTGTACATTTATTGACTTGTTGTTCTCAAATGTATTACTTTTGAATTACTCAGGCCCAATCCGCGTAATCGAAGTACTTGCCACATCAACACTACTAGGCAATATTTGGATGAAAACTTAGGGATGACAACACAAATGATACTGGAAGTTATGTGGCTTTCATTCACCTGCCGCACGCAAAAAATTAATTATCAACAAAATTTCTCGAGCGGTCTTGCAGCCAAAAACGGGCAGCTCGATAGTTTGAGAGTTATTGTTGGGTTATTGTTTCCTAGCTAGTTATTTGTGCAGTAGTTATTTATCCCTGGATTTCTAGTAGAGTTAGTGTTGTCCTTGCTTTGACATTCGAAGTCGTTTACAACGACATCAATACCGTTACCCCCTTCCATTGAGCTTTTCGACGCATTAGGTCTAGGAATCACTCATCAAAATAACTTGTATCGATTGTTCTTCCTCCGACTCTTCACCAGAATGCCCAAAACTGCTGGTCACCTAGAGATGATAAAAGTAGGTATTGTTGAATGAGAAATAACATCGGAATCGGACTAGCCCATCATCTTTAAAGATACAACATATACCTGGTCCATGCGCTACTCGGTTTGTGCTCGGTCTAGGATACTTGACAAATCCCGGAATCACATAGTTAGGGTTGTTTGGCGTCCGTCCGACTATCCGTCTAATAGAGGCTAATGTTCATTTGATAAGGGTCAACGATGGTTTGACGAGGACCAGAGGTATATAAATTTACCCACTCCCACAAAGGAAACTACGTGGCTAAAATGCGGATTGAAGAATCGCGCGCGTGCAAACAAGGGGTGGGTGCGTGAAGGGGGCGGACCCATCTTCACTTGAAAAGGAACGTAGTTGACGGTTGATATGAAGAATGCCGAGTCAGATTCTTTCGCCCAAATAGCTTTGGCCATCCATCCAACAGAGTATGAATTGGCGAGCTGGGTGTATTACTGTTGTCGTTGCATCACATCCTAGGCGGTTTCCGAATTCTAAAGTCGGAATTTATAAAACAACTCTTGAGCTATCCAATGTCGTTTACAGCAGTGATTGTCAAGCTTTGTGTCAGTCCCGAATCCATATTTTGATGGCTCATTGTGTGACACTAGGCTCGCAATTCTGCAGTCACAAACGCCAATGAAGATGAACCCTGGTTTCTCTGGAGGAAAGTAGAGAAGCACATTTGTGGGAGCAATGTCATTGTGAATGATATTTGCCTTCTGGACTTAGGCCATGGTGCACATCAAAGTCCAAGCAAGTCTTGCCCTATTCTTTCAAAAGGCTAAGATCTGTGTAGTGTCCTCCGCCAAAATGTATAGAGCTCAAAGGATTGAGCTGCTTGAAGGCGCGAGATTTGCCTTTGAATCAACGATTTAAAAATGGGCCCAAGTACCATCATTCCACCACAATGTGTGCACTTCTATATTCTTCGTATTCACCGCTCAAAACTTAATAACTCATAGGTGTGCAATATGACATATCATGGCTTTGTGAGACCGTTGTCTAAATTTCTCCTTTGTATGGAAAGCCGTTGGCATTTTCGTTGCAAACTCCATGAATGCCGACATGGCTTTCACATCCACAATGCGCACCTTCCAAACCTTTCCATATCCACCGATGGCATCATATCCAGAGAGCCCATAGACTCCAACACCTTGTGGATGGAATTGCATGTTGTGTAAGATATGCATCTCCATCGCCGACTTCATTGCTTGTTCATTTCAAGGCATGCCCCTTGTACGAGAGGATGAAAACCTGCTGATTGAAGTCTTCACACCCTCGACAAACATGCAAAGTTCCAAGTCTTGAGGCAAATGCTGGCCCCCTCAAGGTTTTTTCACCTTGCAATTGAATACATGCCATGCATTACTCATGCATTGATTGATCACTCTCTATAAATGAGGCACAGTGGCATATGTCGTATGCGTCTTCGTACAAGTCAAAACTTTCCAAAGCGTGCTCAAATTGTGACTAGAGATCGGCTGGTAGGCACATGATTTCGGGCTCTCTCTTCTCCAAATACACCTGACGTCAGTTTTACACCACCGACGATAATATTGTATTGCCACACCTTGAAGAAATACAGTATACTAGTTTGTTGGATGCCCGCATCCTTCTCATGCATAGACATTTTTTGCTTTGCCCTCCTGGACGGTGCCTTTGGTTCATCGGAGGGATTGCGGCTTGACGGTGCAACAGTTGTAGGGAAACCTCAGATGCATTTGGAGCATCTAAATCAACATACGTGGGGCGCTTTCCGGTATTATGATATGAGTCCATTGCAATAATCTTCAACCTACACAAAAAAGAATTTAAAAAAAAAACCAAAACTCCCCTCAAATGTGTGGTGGCCCTCGTCTTAATTCCTAGCAAAGTACAAATAGTACTAGGACAAGGAGCAACTTGAGAGAAGCCTATCGAACTAAGAAAATATTCTCTCCCCTTTACAACGACGTTGAAGTGACCGACTCCTTGCATGCCCGTGCGCATGCACCCATCTAGCACGCGCTCGACCCTAGAATCCGTATTTGCCCGATCCCTAAAGTCCATACGCGCCCGCCCCATAACTGGCCGCGCCTGCTGAACTAATGCAATAGGAGCGTACGTGCGAGGGCTCATGTGTGCGTGCGCCCTATATGTTCGAGACCCTAGCCATACACGTCCGTAAGCTGATGCACCAGCACTATATAAGAGCCATATACAATGTGATTGTCTTCCTCACATCCTTGGCTTTGTGTCCTGGAACTTCATATTGGGCTCCTTGCATAAATCTACAAGTTTGTGAATGACCTTTGGGTCCATTAGCACACAGAATTCTATTACTTTTGGTGGACTATTTTTGGCACATTAATTTTCCAATTTTATGGTGATGTCGTCCAAACAACGGGCTCAAACAAAGGAGTGAGCCTCGTGGTTCACATTTAATTAGAAAGCTCAAGTGACACGTGTTTGGTGCAATTACTGGTTTGCATATACACGTGGGAGGTGCATGTAACACTATTGGTATCCACAATGGACGAAGACTTTGTGCTCTAAGGCCACAACAGCTGCTAAGGCCCATTTTAAAAGATGGAGGAATATTATTCCTACTAGGATGATCGAGGCGGAGATTGTTGGCCTTCCTAGCCCACCAGCGACATGTTCCATAGAATCTTGTTCTACCTAATTGAAACAGAAGGTAGTGCCTTGGAAATCCAAAATGAGAAAAATACGCAATCTACAAATCCTCTAAGCCAAGCACCATCATTGACCCTAAGATATGTACGGCAATGGAGCTTCTTGGAGGCCTACCTACTTGGAAAACATAAAGAATTGGACGAAATATGGGCAAAATTTTTTTATGAAGCAAACAATGCATTCAACGTGGTTAGACATCCATCCTTCATTAAGGCTACACAAGCAACGTCAAAGGCGGATTTTGATTGTACAATGCCATAAGGACGACACACATTGAGCCCCTTAAAAAAATGTGAAAGAGCTTGTTGGCAAGAAGACTTGTGTAGATATTGCTAAGTATGGGCAACAATATGCTTGGATGGGTGGGACAATGTTACGCGTTGTTCTTTCATGAATATTATGCTTGTATGTCCAATGGATGATATCTTCTTGGAGTCTGTAGAGACTACGGATATCGCTTCCCGAATTCCATCCGGTAAGCAACTCTATCCGGTCCAACCGGTCTAGGATTTGAAGTAGATCCCGGATCTAACTCCACCATCTAGCCTAGATATCCTACTCCCTTCAAAAGCCTTAGCTCACATTTAACCACATAACATTCAATAAGCCACAACCTTGCACATCCTAGCAAAGATCCACTAGGAGGACTCAACTCCCTCCCTCTCTGCTCACACAAGCTCAACAATGACTCTAGACACAAGCAATGAAGCCAAGACATAAGCAAAGCAACAAAGAAAAGAGTACTTAAACCAAGAGCCCAAGGCTCCTTAAGTACACAAAGGTCACTAGCTACCCTCTAAAGACTAGATCCCCAAAAGGTGAGGAGCGGCATCTAGATTTTAGAATTAAGGATTGTCTAGTCACCGGCGGATTACCGGTTAGACCGGTAAACCAGTAGACTCCCGGTCCGAGACCGGTAAAACATTTTCTAACAAAAGTAGGTAGCCGGAGAAATCACTCAAGTAGTAGTCACCGGGTGCACAATGAAGCCCCATCAACATCACTACTCTCATCCTATTGTTAAGCTACCGCACCTAGCAACATTTTATCAACAGATAGGATAAATCCACAATAACATATAACATATAACATAGGCTCATCTCGAAGACTTCTCCGGAAGAGTGAACTAATCTTCCGGTAGATCCATGGAATGATTGACTGGAAGATTGGAAGTATCCACGCGTACATAGTCAGGAGAATCCATCGGAAGGTTGGATGTCTCAAACGCTGTTCTGATGGAAATTCTTCCATCATGTAGATATTAATACCAGTGTAGATATGTTTTGATTACAGCTTTCGGTTAGATGAGGTAAAAAGGTTTGGTCGTGGTGAGAACCACGGTTTGAGGATTTGGGCAAGTGTTAGCATGTAGGTGCTACACCGTTCTTGTCACTGCTCAGGGGGGTAGGTAGCGGGTTGACTGGTATTTTTCCTGCCTCACTAGCGAGCCAAGCCGTGGGCCGCCCAACCACTCGACGGACTCGATCGGGTTCGAACCCGGACCGGCGGCGGCCACTGACCACGACATTTCCAGCCAACCAAGTCCACGACTTGGCGATCAGGTTGTGCGAATCAACACCTTTATACGTCCGTACCATCAGCTATCTAACGATAAGTTTTATTTTTATTTTTATTTAGTTATTTTTTTATTTTATTTATCTTGTTGGTTGGAAGGTCTAAGTTTTTAGTCTTCCTATAAATAAAAGACTAGGGGATTTTATGTGGTTGAAAGTGGAAAGGATAAGAAAGTAATGAAGTACCTTGTGGGGTACTTTGGGTAGGGTGACATGGACTGGAGTGCCCACGTCCACTTGAGGGGGAAAAGTTGGAGAAGAGATTCCTTAGTGAGTGTGTGTGTGTGTGCGGGTGAGAGAGCAAGGGTTTGGAGCAGAACTTTGACTGTGTGTAACTCGTTGAGCTTGAATGATATGGAATTGAAAATTTGTGATCTTGTTTCTTGTTTTAAGAGCTTTTCATACTCGTTTTAAATTTTGAATTTGGAGTTGTAGAGAAAAAGTTATTGAGGTTTTAATTCTGTGAAAACCCGAGGCCATCCATTGAGGGGCAGAGGTTTCGAGGAGCCATAACTTTTTTTGTAGTTCTCAATTTGATTTGAGATTTTTGAGGGACTGTGCATTTCTATCTTAGCTTTCTAGAAAGATATTACAATTGAGATTTGGAGTTGTGAGCAAGAAGTTATAGAGATTTGAATGAATAGGGGTAGGCAGAACTTTGATTGTCCATAACTTTCGGACAGTAGTTTAGATTGACTTGAAATTTAGAGGAGTGTTAGTTGTCTGAATTAGCTTTCCAGAGAGCTATTACACTTAGTATTTGAAGTTTTTAGTCATCTGTGTCACTTGTTTGAAGATTACAGCCTTGGTGAAACTTTTCCATTGTGTTTTTGAACACTTCTTTTGAGTTTCCTAGTGTTTTTGAACACTTGAAGACTTTGGAGTTGAAGGATGGAAGAATTGAAGACTTGAGGCTTGAAGAAAAGAGAAGATGGAGACAAGTGTGTTGTGGCTTGTGGTCCGATTTCTTTTTTTGTGATTCCAAGCCAGCTTTGGAGGCTAGTTGTATTTTAATTCTGTTCTTGTAAACTCTGTTGCGGCGAAGTGGGGTTAATTGCCCACACGGTCGTGTTTATGTTGTTCCCACTGGTGAGGCACGTTTGCTGGTCACCGTGGGTTTGAATTTTAGGAGCCAATCTTTCGGACGGTTTCAGCTTGTGGTCTGGCCGTCCCGTTTTACCCGTCCGAGGCCGTGGTTTCTTATCACCCACCTTTACCCTTAACCCTTTAAAGCCACCACAGGATAGGCCAACGGGGAGGAGTTTGAAGACTAAAGACTGAAGACTGAAGACTGAAGATCGAAGACCACAAGATTTGACAGAACTCCGTAGCAGAATATACGAAGTCGCAGCCAGATACCTCGCGTATTCTCAAAGCGCACTCCTCTCTACACGACAACGGGAGGTCTACCGGTAGATTGGGAGTATCCACCGGTATATTGGGAGTACCCACCGATATATAAGAAGTCTCCATCGGATCAACAAGTATAGTTATCGGAGATTCAACCAAAGAATCCATTTATGAGAAAGAAAGATCAACTGGTTCCTTCCCGGGAGGTTTGAGCGGGACCTTTTTGCCTCTTATAGAGTTTCACACCCCACTCTTTGGAAGATGGAGAATCCGCTCTACTCACTAGACATTGAGTGGATGGATCATCATCTTCTAAAGAAAGAAAATTGATATAGATAAACCTTCTCTTCTTCTAGGTTGGGCTCTGGGCTTGCATTGATATGGTGGCACTCGTCTGTCCAGCAAGTAACTTGGTCAGTGCGACCATAGTCTCTTGTGCCTAAACCTTCGTATGGAGGTGTTTTTTCTGGGATGTCTGGAGATCCTTCTTCACCTTGGTGTGACTGTTCCCGGTTCTCCCAGGCTGTAGTCAAAATGTCTCCGGTGTTTACTACTCCAAGCACCTTTTGGAGAGCCCTTTGAAGACTCCTTGCCTCCAAAAGTTCCATCTCCATCTGCCGGATATCTCGGGTCACATCTTAAGAGAATTTGGCTATGTTCTTCACCAGTATGAGATTTTTGCATGGCCCGGGTGGTGGTGGTTTTTCCCGGTGAGACCACGATTACCTACCCTCATTCAAGAGAGACTGAGATGATGACGCCTCCCATGGGTTTGCCGGTAATGCCAACTGTAGCTTAGTATGTTGGGGAAAGGCCCGGGGAGCATGGTCTTGGGGAGCCATCCATTGCCTCCAAACTCTCTTATCTTCCGGGTACATAGAGCGATTATACTCATACAGATGCATGAGGTATGGAGTTAAGAAGTTTTTGGAACATCCACCTTGTTGAATTGCTAGAGTTGAGGCAAAATTGACGCTTCCAACAAAGATCCCCAATCCAAAAATGAATCCTCGTAGAATGCCTGTATGTAGGTTGTAACTTGTAGCTAGCTGCGCTGTGATTCTTTCACGTTGGTTGGGGTGGAATATTGGGTTTAAAATCTCAATCACCCTCCTCAACCAGTTGTTTGTAAATTGATCATTTTGGTAGCACTCGGATACATCGTAGGAATTTGATAAGTGCTTATCCAGTAACTCTCGATTGACCTCGGGTATCCATCCCACCTCTTCTTGAAAAGAATACACCTCGCGCTATACTTATGTGATTCATGTTCGGAGGTTGATCAAGTAGATTCCCCGGGGTGTCCTAGGAGGTAACAACTCTGCGGCCGCATATCCCATGTGGAAGACCCACATTTTCTCGTATAATCCCATGCAATCCATTCGGGTGAGGTTTTTTTCCAATTCTCCTCCATGCTCCGTCCCCTCCCATTTGTTAGGATCAATATTGGAAAGCTTCAATGTCCCCGGAGGAGTCATGTTGTCCAGAATGGACTAACTCCCAGATGTGCCTGTACTTCTACCAATCACCCTACCAACTTATCACAATTTCCGATCTGGCCTGGAAAACATAAGTATACGAGGCAACCGGTGTACTTTCTCCGGAACACTTTTCTAGATTACTATGGATGTAGGTGTCGTAGTACGTGTTGGCAAGTATTCACATCTTAGCACAAAGATATCCTTAATGTAATCGTTCCCACACAGAATCATTGAGAACTACAACGACTAACAATAAGTCTGGAGCTGTACAAGGTCAAATATTCCACAATAAATACATTAAAAGACTGAAAAGAAAGGTTAAGATCACAAAGCCTGGGTGTTAACTACACCAATTACCCTGTTGTCCGTACGCGTGCCGACCTTCGAGTACAACCTACCTCGTACGGGTGGTAAGGACCTTTGAGTACGACCTACCTCGTACGGGTGGTAAGGACCTTCGAGTACGACCTACCTCGTACAGGTGGTAATGACCTTTGAGTACGACCTACCTCGTATAGGTGGTAAAGACTTTCTATTAATCAGACTTTGGATTAGATGTGGGGCTTATCTTTACACCTATGCACAATATAAATATCCGGAGTACATGCATACCCGGAAGAGGGTATATCACCACGGACGATGATCCGTGGACTCATAGAGATTTTAGTATTTGACACAAGTAACGACTATCATTCCTCCCATTCTCTCATTCTACCTCTACTCACTCACTTGGATGTTTATGGTGTCACTGAGATCCCCTCGAAGGGGAGTTAGGCCCGTGTTACCAAAACTACAAGTGGCGTAATGTAAGTGAGCAGGGGGCCTACCCGCCCACTATCCGTCCTCCTCCCAGTTTACCTCCACATCTAATGCGGCTGGAGGTAGGATGCTTCAGGGAACGATACGAGCCTTCAAAACCGACACCAATCTGACGCCGGAAGGTCACTCAAGACTCACTGTGACCCTTTCACGTCCGTCACTCCCCCCTTATCTTTCCCTAACACTTCTAATCTCACCTCTTATTCCCATCCACACGGACTAACTCTATTTGATGGAACAAGGAAACAATTGCAAAGGTCCGAGTTAGAGTCACACCCCTAGTAATAATCTCCCCACCTCACCTGTTATTCCCATCCACACGGACTAACTCTACTTGATGGAACAAGGAAACAATGAGTCGACTGTTAGTACAGACTTGAGGAGTGGACTACTTAAAATGGCACTCAGTCATGTATGGAATCCGAGCTCTCCAACCATCGAAGGTTTTCTGAGAGCGTAGTTTTAGAATTAAACTGAAAGCAAATACACACATCAAGCAGTCCAGAGAGGTGCCCCGAGACTCCTCTCTTATACTGCAGCAAACACACACTAACGTCAAAAGCAAACGATACCTTCTAAGTAAAAACAGTGTCGCTGCGGGGTGGCTGGCGATGACGGATCAAGGGTGGGAGTTCCACCCCTACATCTGAGCTCTCCTTTCAACCACTTTGTGTCTGGGTGGTGATTTCTGAAGGAAATGGTCTCGCAAGAGCACTCGCAAGTCGTACGAGAGGAGTTGGACTGTCAAGGTCCATCACAACCTTCCCCTTGTTGTCGCTTGTGCCGCAATCTTCCGTGTTGGTGTTAGACTCCGAATCTCCGTCCTTGCTTGAGCTATCGCAGTCATCCACGAACTTGGATAGGATGTGTGTGAGGTTGCTTACCAATAATCTCATGATGGCATAAGCCTCCTCAACCTTCACGGTTTGCTCCATCATGAATGCAATCACTCTCTTGCTCGAAATGTGGTCATCTCTCTCCAGCCTAGCATCGAACATCCGGGCTTTGAGTACAACTTCCGTAGGTAGGTGTAAAACATCCTCCACTCGCTGTAATGCCTCCGTAGAGGCATTGGCTTGGAGAAGAGCCTCCTTCTGCCTTTTCTCTGCCTCCAATGCTCGACTCTTCATCTTGGTCATCTCAAGGGTGAGCCGGTGGACCTTCTGCTCCATACTATGAAGGTCCCTCGCTCCTCCAAAATGTTCCTTGATCGCAGTGACTAGTCCTTGTATGGGTGGGTTGCCAACCAAGCTGTACCAACGTCTTATCTGTGTCTTCTACGTACACGCGAAGGGCCTCAATTATTTTGGATGCCCGGTATGTCTTGTCTCCAAGGTGCGCGGGTCCGGTAACTGCTGCGTGGAGTGCGGCTCGGGTCCGAGTGGAAGGGGCTCCTCCCTCTCTCCTTCCCTGGCGCTTGGGAGGTGGAGGTGCCTCTTCTTCTGATGGACAGGAACTGCTTCCTCCTTCAGAGCCTGACTGAAACTCCGATTCTGTCCCCTGGAACGTCTTCATCATCAAATGAGTCCCGTACGCCGTAGTCTCCTCTGGCATTGTTTCCTTGAAGTGATGATAGAGGTGGATCAATAAGGAACAAAGAGGAGATCGCTTGGCATTGTTGACACTCTTTGTCAACCGGAGTACCACGTCCTTCACAATGATGGCCCAATTTACCATCCTCTCTCCTAGATAAGATCCGTACACGGTACTGGCAAGGGTCATGGTGACTCGTGTGGGCTTTTCAAGGTGTAGAATTGGTACGAGGAATGCAAAGACCCGTCGGGCTCGAGGGTCTATGCAATCCTTCAAATCGTAACCATTCTTGGAGTCCTTGGTGCTGAATCGTCTCTTGGCATACTCCTTCTTCTTCAAACTCGTCCATCATGCACCCTGCCGGGGGAACTCGTACACCTCCTGCCACTTCCCCATAGTCTACTGACTTGGGCAAGCACGGATACTATCCCCTTCTGGTTCCGACAATGAGTCCTGCCTTAATTCCTGCACGGTGGACTCAATGCAAAAACTCCAACAAAATTTGAGAAAGGATAGGCATCCCATGCAAAGTAGATCCTCCTTGAGTTTGGTAAGCTGAAGAGGGTCCTTGGGGATGGCGGGAAAAATGGCTTTAACCGAGGGCATTACCGGATTGGAAGAGGCCATGACCCCCCTACTCCCTCGTTTCACTTTCTTCTCTCTTGTTGGGCAGCTCTTGGGTACGGCTCGTCTTCTCGTGTTCTTCAGGTTCCGTGTTCCGAGCTGGACCTCTGCTTCTGGCTGGACAGGGTTCGTCCTCCCTTGATCATCGAGCTCCGGGCTGGATTACTACTCTGGCTGGACAGGGTTTGTCCTCCCTTGATCACCGAGCTCTAGCCTTCGTGCTCTCCTCTCGAGCTCCAACCTTCGTACTCTCCCAATCGTCCCTCGTCCTTATTCTCTCTTGCTGGAACTGCTATGGTGTAGGAGTCCAGGGCGATCGGTTAAGTAAATGACCCTCGCCGAATGAGAAGATTCCTACAGGTTGCAGCCGAAGGCTCCATGTTTGTTCCTCGCTTTCAAGCTTGCTCCTGAGCTTCTTTTGTTTAATTCTCGCTTTCCAGCTCGAGGTTACAGGTTGCTCTTGTCCGTTCCTAGCTTTCCAGCTCAAGGTTCCGGGCTTGGGGCTCTCGGCTTGGGGCTAGCGCGGTCTTGGCTGGCTCCGGGCTTGGGGTCCGGTCTTGGGGCTCCTGGCTTGGGGCTGGCCCAGTCTTGGCTGGCTCCGAGCTTGGGGCTCCGGGCTTGGGGCTGGCCCAGGTTTGTCCTTTGTTATTTTAAGGTTTCCAAACATTCCTCATTAATTGTTTACACTAACCTATGTAATAAACTATTCTAATGTAGTATTAATCCAAAATCTGAACTCATTAGTCTAAGTTTATCATAGTTAACCTCTTAACTAAAAAAAATTGAAAATTTGTGGTACGATAGTAGGCATCTCACATATCTAGAACCACAACTTACAAAACAACATAATAATTAACCACTTCAACCAAAAGAAATGACTTAGGAGAACAAGAATTTTTTAAGAGGGTTTTCCGGTAGACCAGAGAGACCGAAAAAAAGATGGAAAATTTAGGCAAGACTTAGGAAGAGGGGGAAGCATAGGGAAAACACAAAAAAAGACTTGCTACAAGGTCAGGATAACGGAAAACAAATGATGGGACAAAAAATAGAAGCACAAGTGAAAAGAATGCAAGATCTAGAACGTATGTGGTCTAAATAGAGTCTACCGGGAGACTTTTCTCTAGACCGGAAAGAAGGCAACCAAAATTCACCCCGGGGATAGGAAAAATGAGAAGAGATATAACAAACGAAGAAGTTGTACAAACAAGAAAAAAACCCATCAATTGGCAAGAATCACCTTGTTCATTATTCTTGCCACCTCCTTGTTGCATCCGCAACCTCCTTGAAATCGTGGTCAAGTCTCTGAATCTTCTCGTCGCGGTTGTGAATCTCCTTGCACCGTCTCCACGCCTAGTAATTGCCACCTCTGTTGCGTCTAAAACCCCCCCTTACACCACAATCTTCCACAAACCCTAGGTTGCGAACTCTACCCTATGTTGCAAACTCAATCCTAGGTTGCTGGTCTTCTACCTCCTCACGGTGTTCGTGGTAGTCGCCCTAGTGGTCATGTGTTCATCCTCCTCACGGTGTTTGTGGTTTTCGCCCTCGTGGTGGTTGTACTCATTGTCCTCACAGTGTTCATGGTTGTGCTCATCCTCTTCACGGTGATCGTGGTCGTCGCCCTCGTGGTCAGGTGTCAATACTTGGGTTTAGCCTGGGCAACAATTCCTTTTATTTTTCTTTTTTCTTTTTTCTTTTTTTCTTTTCTTTTTCTTTTATATAATATTAAACTCTTATATTTCCGAATAAGAATTTAAGTTTCCAACAATACTTAACCAAAAGAAAAAAGAACCTAAACAATTAGAAAGAAACTTCAATTAATCTATCCATCTAAGGAAAGCTTTGACTAGTTAATTTAGCCAAAATGATGATTGGGATCCTTTTTCCCGAAGATCCTTCCCGGGCATTCTTTTTAGGTTTTTTTGGGCATAATCTTGGTGGTTTTAAGGCCCGGTTTTATCACCACTATACCACTAATTAACTAGTTAAGCATTCACCTACTTTCACGAATTATTATACAACCTACTTCTACATAATACTAACTACTTTGCCGGTTATTTAAACTAGAAATCACAATTTTAGCTAATTTTTTGGTAGGAGCAACCAAGTGGGAGTTTCAGACTCCCACACATACCATTAGTGCGTCCATCTCGCTCACACGCTTTTGCACTCCCTATGCAACTAGCTCGTTCACCGCCTCTTCTTTGCCCATTTCTGCCAATACTTTTTCCTTCTCCAAATGCTAATGGACTCAGCCTTCTCCAAGGCATATGCCACTACTTCCTCTCTACAAAGGTGGTGGTCATGCGGGATGCTCTCTATGCAAAGTTGTTGGACCTCTTTCTTCAGACGTACAAAAAACCTTCTCTCTTCGGCACTCGCCTTTCCAACGACAATCTTTGCCACCGTTTCTTGCACCTTTGAGTCAAATTCGGCCTCCAAGCATACCCTTTTCCTGCTAAACTACTCGACAACAATGTCTATACGCCTTTGTCCGCCGTTACAGGGCTTGCTTTCGGCTAAGGCTACCAAGTATTGAGGTTGCCGTCACGATCTATGGTCAACAATTAAGAATCCTCCGTTGACGGGCTTGAGGATTCAAATATTGATGAAAGGCGTGCATGGCGTTTGCGCTTTGTTGTTGCACGCTCGAGACGGCGCATCAAAAGGACATCGTCATCAACAACCATAGCTCCACTTATCTCCGAGACCGTGGTGTCTACTTCTTTCAAATCCAACTCCTCCTATAACTCACAAATCTTGCGCATGAGGACGCATGTGCGTTCTCTCTTGCTTGCATCAATGTTTTCTCCAAGATAGCCCTTCTCCCATTAGACTCTCGGAGGTCTCTCTTCAACTTCATGAATTCTACACGGTTTAATCCTTCTACATTCTCCAAATCAGCCATGCTTTTCTTTAAGCCCTCCACGGTTCCCTCTATGGCCTGCTTATCCTCCAATTCTTGTTCTATCTCTTGCCGGAGTTTCTAGTGTCGTTCCCTCAGGTTGTCAACTTGTATTTTATAGCCTCATCTAAGGCCCGTTTCTCTATGTCGTAATCTTTGTTACGTTGTGTCAATTGCTCCTCTACTTTGGTGAGGGATGCCTTGATCTCGTCCCTCCCTACCGTCAATGCGTGAGCTCGGGGCCAATCCTTGTATTCTCTTTTCGTTTAGAATCGATTCAATCGAATTGAGTCAATATAAGGTGCTCTTAGGAAGCGGAGAGGCGGCGTCATAGGGCGGCGATTGTAAGAAAAGGGCCAAGGGAGTCCCCATCGTTCCCTAAACTTAGGCTCGACGATTGAGCGGTGCCTTTCAATTCCATGTACTAAGTTTTCCTCTAATGTTGGCTCTTGGTATGGAGCACGGGGCCAACAATGTTTGCCTCTTCCATACAACGTGTTCCAAATTGTCCTTCACGTGCAGGCATTGCCTTCGTTTTTGGTACGTACAGATCGGGAATGTCACTTCCCTCATTAGCGAAGTCCTTTGCACGAGATAAGGTCTTCCAGTCCACCTCCCTACCCAACCTCAACTCCGTACAGACCATTCTGGCAAATCAGTAGCTTATCTTACGGTTTACCCTTTGGAAATGTCGGCCCAAGAAACAACTTTTTTTGCACCTCATGAGTTCGGTGAACAAAGTGAGGATCAATTGAATGGTCGACGTTTATCTCATTTTGCTTGTGATTATGCCGCAACCGTATTTTGTTGAACACCTTATCAATGTGGCACATCTTCACAAACTTCCTTGCTGTAGTTAAGGTCCACGGCTCCTTTGCCTCCTCCCAACCTGGCTGCACTTTTATAGTGTTGTCTAGGGGTAGAAGTCAACTAGGGTTACTCACTTTTGGGCAAAAAAAATATACTCAAAAGTATATTTTTTTGGCCAAAAAAACTTGATTTTGCCCAATTTTATGGAAAAAAAAGGTTTTTCTTAAGAAAAAATTATGTTTCAAGATGGATCTATGCATGATGTATCTGATTGGATAAGAAATCAAAGAAAAAATCAACATTGAGTCCTATTTTAGGAGCCTTGAAGAAATATCTCTTTTTTAGCAATAAAAGTGAAAATAAGTTTCTGATCTAGAATTTTCAATTATAATATATGAACACATTATGGCGTGAATGTGTCCCACAACTTTTGAAGTATTTAACTTTCTAGAACTCTCAAAATAAGTATATTTGGCAAATGTCATATACTTGTGACAGGTATATACTGATGAAAGATATACCTATATTGGCCAAACCGTAAGTCAGAACTCAACATTTTTGAGGTTCTTAGGTTTTAAATCAAGGCAACTATCACATTCTATCAGTAGAATTCCAAGATTAATCCCACATTCGCACTATGCAACAAAAGAAGGTCTGTGACTCTTTCCAAAACCATTTGTGACACTATATATATACCACCTTAGTGGACTTTCACCCCTAGTGTAATTTCCGGCAAACGAGGTTGTGGCTTTCCTTCCAACTTCCTCCTAGAGCTCCGGGGACCTTCAATGTCTATATGAGTCAACCTTTCCTCGCTCTTGCTCTCCCCATTGTTGAGAACCTATGCATCATACAAAGCCATGGTAAACAAGACAAGTCTATTTCACAATGGTCCTTTCACTCTCTAAGCACCCAATGTTTGATGCTCCCTACAAGAAGCAATGCGTATTAGTAAAATGGTCCAAGCATGTGTTAGGCAGTATTCCTTGCCACCACTCTACAAAGAGAGGGCGCAAAAAATCAGCCCCATCGAATGCTTGTGACCCCCAAATTCCTCAACCAAGCTTGTGCCAAGGCGTCCTTAGAGGCAAACCTCGAATGCTCAATTCTAAGGGGAGGAGTAGAAGTGATCCAAAAATGTATCAACCGGGCCTTTTGAAGGTCGGTGGCATGGCGGCCCCGCGGTTGGGCGACCAGGCCGACCGTGGGCGACCAAGCCTGTCGCCCTTGGGTGATTCGGTCGAAGGGCAACCAACCCAGTCGCTTGTTGGTCGCTCCCCCGCAAGGTTGCCAATGGGGATCTCAAATACAACTTATTACTTCTAACATACTCACAAAATTTCATAAACTTTGACCGCACAGATTGAAAGATTATAGTGTTTAAAGTCAAACAAGCAGTTCATTTCCTTTTGTGCGTTCAGTGGATCATCAAACTTTGACTTCACTTGTTGTCAAAGTTTACAATACCCAAGTTCTAAATCCATGGCCATTGTGTTGAGCATGATGTTAGTTTCTTATACATCAAATTGTAGAGGTAGAGAGGGATGTAGCATATTCAAAACAACCGTGCAAGGAGTGGAGGTTCAAAAATTGCCAATTTGCGTTTAAATTTTTTGTGAAATTAATATTTTTTGATTGATAGTCCAAATGATCAATAAGAAGATTCACACTACATATTGCTGTGGGGAGAAAAAAATTCAAAAATATGAAGGTCTCTAAGTTTTATAAGGAAAAGAAGAAGTCTTTTTGGTACCTTGCTCAACAATATGTGACAATGTGTGAAAATGTTTGACTTGGGTTAATATGCCATTTTTCTCTAAAGAGAAGAATTGATTTTTTACAACATGAAGGAAAAAAATATTACTTGCTATTATTGAAAATCTCACATTCAATAGAGTGTTCTAGCAAAGGTTTTTGGAGGTGCCCGAAGTGCCCGCTCTATCCATTTGAAATTCAAAACTCTATATTTTTATTATTATTTGTTTGATTTAAGAAAAAATTGTTCTTCCACAGTCCCAGTGAGGTCTTAGTGTTGTCCTTCTACAGTAAAAATTTGAAAGTAGAATGCTGAAAATTGACACCATAGGAACCTAACCAAACTTTCAAAAAGCCCATTTTTTACACTTGGTCCTTTAGAGGTTAATTGCAAGATAAATCTCAATGAATAGCATGATATTTAGTTGCAAATAAAATGTTGTGTGGGATAAATGAATTATTACAACCGTATCATAATAAGATGAATTTTACATTGGATATGTTTTTATAAGACAAGATAGTATTAATAAGATAATATAATCCATATTTTGATTTGGCATACTCTTCAATATAGCGTTATAAATAAGTGTCATGAAAGTTGAAAATTTATCACATTATATCACCCAAGTTTTATTCAAAGTTTGTATAACATATATAGAGTCTCAAGATTATTATTTTAAATAAATTACATCACCTATGAGTCTATGACCTCAAATTTGTCCGATTGAACACCATTTTTGTTTTAATTATTGTAATATTCTTAAAACTAATTTGGTTTTAATTTTTTATTCCAAGAAACAAACATATGAAGGTCTCCATTTTATGCATAGTAATCTAGTAATCAATATGCCATATACACCAAGTTATTATAAGAGTAGCCTCTATTTATTGTAACCTACTCTATAATATACAAAAAGATTAGTGTTTGACAAATTTTATGTTCTTGTCATGAATATAGAGTTTTTAATGATAATAAAAGTAATTGTTGATTTCTTTTACATCAAACAACAATTGCATCAATCAATTTTACATTGCATAATGAAACTTTTGTTGTATTGTAATTTACAATAGTAGATGAATATTAAAAAGGAAGTGACTAATAAAATTAATTTCATCTATTGTATTTTGGATTACTTCAAATTAAATGTTGAATAATTATAGGTGTAACATGACGTTCAATTATAATTCATGAAACTAAATATTCATGTGAATCATGATAATAAATTAATGTGAATAGAAATGAATAAGTATATACTAAAGTTAGCATTAATTATAATACTAAGCTTATAACTTTTAAACCATGAATCCAATAAAATAAAAATTCTCCAATAAGCTCTTATTAGGGACCCCAAACAATGTAGTATAAAAATTTGGAAGGAAATTTTTTTCTCTTCAGATTTTAGGTACATACCCAAAATCAAGCATAATACTAGTTCCTTGTATACCAATATTTGAAGGTGTAAAGAGGGCATAGCAAATTCAAAACATTTCATAACATGTTATTTAGTGGCTAAAATAAAATCAACACATATCCTGTTATTTAGTTGCAAATAAAATGTGGTATGGAGAAAAAATACTAGTCATATACATGTGAAGATGCAAATTAAAATTAGTTAATAGAAATCGACGGTACGGTGAGAAAAATGGCCTGTATCACTACTTGGCCTTTGTTACTCTATAAAAAAAATAAAACATGTGTCAAAAACTCCCGCCATCGCCATACGGACGCAACATTTCCTCCGGAATCGGCCAGTTGAACGGAGCAATTCACAACTTTTTTTATTGTAGCACGTTGCTCCGAATCTTCATTTGCAAGCTGGTCCAGTCTTGCTTCCAAGGCTAACTCCATCATCATCCAATCGTAAGTACGACCGCCATTGAAGTCCGGATCCTTAATCTGGCGCTGGTAGAAGTCATCCGCGACATGACAACCAAAAATCTGTTGAGCTATTTTCCCCATGGCGTATGTCTCGCTTCACAAATCCATGTATGGTCAAATCTCAAATTGTTGCCCGGTCGGTGGCGGAGGCAACACATACGTGATTTCCAAAGCCAACCACCGGCGACCGACGTGGTCCTCGTCTCTTGCCCTTGCGGTCTCATAGATGTAGAACGTGGCCTTCGGATCAGATATTGTGCCTGAGAGCCTCCAATCACATGCTTCAATGTACACCTTTCCGAGAAGAGTTGGTGGAAAATGGAGAAGTATGTTGTCCAATGACAGGTCATTATGTAGATAATAGGCTTGTTGTACGTGGTGCATGATAAAGAGAAAGGTCCACACAAGATCAGTGTGCTTTGCTCTGAAGACCTCAACACGCTGCCCTTCTTCAATCATGTCGTTCAGAATCCATGCCCCAACATTGCGGCTTGGGTCGTCTCGTTGACATTCGATCCAAAAGCTGTTTCCAAGCTGAGCATGTGCCGCAACGTACTGTTGTTCCACCACAAGCTGAAGCCCTTGGAGCCGTCCTTGTGGACGGTTAGCCATTTGATGCAACCGCACTGCAAAAACCGTATGGCAATAGCCTCGGCCTTAAATTGTCGGACCTTGATGGCCATGGTAATGTGATTTGGCCTCTTGCTTGCCAAGGCCCAGTGCGGGGGAATCCTCTCATCTCCTTGAATAAAGCACTTTCGAACCTTGCCGTACGCCCCTCGACGTCAGCTGTCGTAGAACGCATTGGCCAGTATTCACACCTTAACACAAAAGATACCCTCAGGTATTCGTTCCCACAGAGAGTCTTCGAGAATTGTAAAACTAACAATATGCCTATCTCAATACAATACTATACATACCACAATAAATACATAAAAAGAGAAAAAAGAAAGGTTAGACCACAAGGGCTAGGTTTATTTACACCAACCACCCCGTTCACCGTTACAAGGGCTTTCCTTCATAGGATTCTCCTTAGCGGATCCTCCTTGGCCTAGACGGGGTAGACTTTGCACCTATGCACAATATAGACATCCGGGATACTTTAGTATCCGGAGGGTTTATCACCACAAACGATTGTCCGTGGGCTCAAAGAGATTTTTAGTGTTTGCATAGGTGACGACAACTCTTCTTCACATTCTCTCCTCCTACTACTACCCACTCACTTGGATGTTGGTGGTTTCACTGTGGTTTCTCCGTAAGGGAGATAAGGACTTAGGTCCTTGGGACTAGCGCGGTCCTCGTGGTAAGTGGCCTACCTACCTACCATCCAAATTGATAAGTCCTTCCTTTACCTTGGGATGGCTAAAAGAGTATTATCTAACTGATCCACATAGACATTTGCACAAGTGACCACCGACTTTACTCCTTTCTGTTAGAGAACAAAGTCTTTCCTCCAGCACCCTAATAGACATTCGCACAAAGGGGTGACTTGGATTTTCTTCCTTCGCTCAAGGCGATTCAAGCTGTTAGAGTAATTCATAGTTATAATCGCATAGACATTCGCTCAACGAATCAAACGAGGTCCTACTCAGTTCATAACACATAGACTTGGGTTCAGTCATCCCCAATAGACATTTGCACAAAGGAAAGGACTCAAATTAGACTTGATGCTAAGGTAATATAGTGCTCCTATGAATCAACCATCCGACCAAAGGTTAGTGCATATGAAATATGAACTACGCCTTCACAACCGGCTACATACTGCCACCGACAGGTCACACAAGGCATACCCTGACTCCTTCCTCATCCGTCACTTCCCGCTTGTCATTTGTTAGACATTTATTGTCTCACATGTTATTCCCATCCTACCTTAACTAGTTCTATGTGATGGCACAAGGAAACAAAAACAAACGTTTAATTTCAGATTCACGCCTCCCCAACCCTCCCGTTGTCTCACTTGTTATTTCCACCCTATTTAACTACTCTAAATCATGGAGCAAGGAAAGAACAACGAGAAGGTTAGAACAAACTGAGGAACGGACTACTTGAAATGGCACTCACAGTCATGTATAGAATCTGAGCTCTTCAACTATGGAAGGCTTTGAGAGGGTAGGTTCAAAATTAAACTGAAAGAAAATACACACATCAAGCAGTGAAAAAAGGTGCCAAAAGGCTCCTCACTTATAATGCCAGGAACACACACAAACGCCAAAAGCCCAAGATGCCTACTAACTAAAATCGGTGGCATTAACTACCCTCGACAACGGTGGCCGCCACTCCCCACCTACTCAACGCACCAAGTCAAAAGGCATCTAAACACAAATTCCAAGGCAAACCAAGTCAAATCCAAGTTCAAACCGGGCCTAGTCCGCGAATGAACAGTGACCTACAAAACGAGATTCCAGGCCTACTTCCAAACCAATTCCTCAAGTCTTCACTCCTCGTCTCTCCTCTTCCGCTTCTTGGCGCTTCGGCTCGAGGTCGGGTTGGGCGCGACCTTCACGAGGGTCACAAGTGGTGATAACAAACATGAAGACAACGAGGATGTTGGTCGGGTCATGGATGATCGCAACAAGGTCTCCTATGGCTTGGACCTCGCTGGTCTTTGTTGGACCTCGCCCAGCTCGCTCGGTCCTCTCGTCTCGCACCTTCGCTTAGCTGGCTCAGACCTCTTGTCTCGCACTGTGCTCTCGGGTCTCCGCCTCGGGTTTTGATCTCGGGTTTCGGTCTCGGGTTTCTATCTCAGGTTTCTGTGGGACTCCGTTCCCACATGCTACCGGAAGTTAACCTTAAATTCCGGCCAAAACAAAAAAATTAGTTAATTAGTTATGATGGTTCGCGCTAGGATACAGCCTATAGTCTTCAGGTAAGAATAAAGTCGGATAGGCCTGACTGCAAACCCTAATCAAGACAAAAGTTGCTATAAGTAGAGCCGAAGCAGTTACCGGAATTCCGGGTCAGTCAGTTATCCGGAACCGTCAGCCAGAACTGTCCCCATCAACTGTCATCATAATGTCGTACTAACGGCCAGACTACAAAAGGCTGGGGTTTGGTGGGAGACTCTTTCTTCTCACTTCATCTTTGCGTGTTGAGATTTTCTCTCCTCTCACTCTCTTTCTTTCTCTCTTGCCCCCGCTCACTCTTACGGTTTTCCGAACCGCCTGCCGTCAGGATTTGGAACTTAGACGGTTAGAACGGATGTGCCTCCGTTAGGGAGAGTTTGTGTGAGGTTGGTGCGTGCAGGGACGACCTTGAGAGACTGTGAGGAGATAGGCAAGTTTCATGAATTCTGTGCCGATGGCAAAGAAGAAGAGGACAGATAGGGATGGGCGAGGCCGGAGAGACGAAGAGCCGGCAATTGCACTCCCTCCCTTGACCCGCGTTCTTTTGGAAATCCCAGAGACCCGGACGAACTCAACATGCTGAAAGATAGCTTGAAGTATTTGGATTGCGAGGGTTTGCTCAAAGTCCCCTGGGGCATCCGGGAGGAGGTCTACGTCCGGGAGTTGGTAGGAACGCCGGACAGTAAATACAAGGGGCTGATGACAGCCCACCCGGAAGTTTGGGGAGTCCCGGAATGGTCTCAGGCATACGACTTCCGAGCCGGCCGCATCAAGGTGGTGGAAAGGCGGGACGAGTTTCTGGCGGAGGAGTTCGGAGGACGAGCGGACCCGAAGGATGGCTACAACCTCCAAGACCTTCGGCACCTCGATGCCCAACTCGTGCTAGGGTTTTTAAACCCTATCTTCCATCCGGAAAAGCGGAGACGGGTGGTGGTGAAGTGGGCCTGCACTTTCCTCGGAGAACTCTTGGGGAAGATCGTCGTCGACTAGGGAACGTTGATGACCGAGCTGGTCAACCGTCTTGTGGCCAATCTTCAGAAGGTGAACAAATCCGCAACACCTCTGGCCTCGTATGTGGTGCACCTCTATGCTCACCACCAGCAGCTAACTGAGGCGGAAATCCGGAAGTACGACGAAGTCCTTAACTTCAAGAGGTATAGAGGGGACGAGTCGGAGGAAGAAGAGTCCGGAGAGAAGGAGCCTGTGCCGGAAGCAGCACCTACAGGCAGTTCGGAAGGCCGGAAGGCGCCAAAGAGACCTCGGGGCAAGGAGCCCGAGGCGGAGAGTCCGGGCATCCGCAGCTCCTCCGCATCATCCGAAGAAGACGAGTCCGGACCCTCATGAGGGACCAGCCGGAAGAAGAGGAAGGTTGACCGGGACGACTACAGGGGTCATTTCAAACTGATGGATGAGCTCACACGCGATATTGGCTGGAAAGTTGGGTTCCTTAAGGAGACCAACTTCATCATCACCACCAGCGTGGAGCAAATCTTCCGGAGTTTGGATGTCGACCGGTTGGAGGACGCCATCAACAGGGTGGAGGAACTCCGGAGCTGAGAGGTGGGCACGAAGGCGCTGCACACCCAGATCTCCTCTATGTACAAGGCCAATACGGAGATGGAGAGGAAGATGAAGCAGTACCTCGCGGAGGCAGCCCTGGCGGTGACGACCCGGAAACTAGCTCAGGCAAAGGCCAATGCGACCGCAGCGGCCCTGATAGAGGTCCGGGCGGCCCTGGAATTCCCGGTGGATGTGATCAACCGGAGCCGGCTCTTCACCAAACTGGTGGAGAAGAAGGAGAAGGTCACCAGGGCCAACATCATCCGGTTTCTCCTAGACCAAGCGGAGAAGATGGGGCAGACCTGGGAGCAGATGAAGTTGCTCGTCGACAACATCACCAAGGAGCTTCCGGAAGACCCGGCAGCACTTGGACTGGAAGGCACCACGACCCCAACACGAACTACGGTCCCTCCGGAACCACCGACCAAGACCACTCCAGCTCCGGGCACCTCAGCGAATCCGGAGTCTCTCGACACTCCATCATCACGGACACCAACGGAGGGTATCGTACTTCCCAATCCGAGTACGAGTGAGATCCTGAAGAAGCTTCTAGATCTTTTGTCGCCACCTAATATGCACCTGCCAGATCCTCCGGTTGAAGGTGAGTTTCCGGTACCACCCAAGTCTGTGTCCCAGAGGTTGGCGCCCAGACCAAGGAGTCCGTCCGGAAGCTACAGAGATTTGGTCCAATAGCAGGTCAACTTCCGCGACAGAACTACCAGCACCGCCGGTTCCGGAAGGATCACCGGAACAGCCCCCTCCACCGCCGGACGCGAGGACTTCGGTGGCTGGTGTGACTCCAGCGACCGGACCGTCGACCCGGAAGACCAACTTGTCGCCTGCAACGTCAAAGAAGGCAAAGGGCAAGCAATGCGCTGCGGTGGAGATCTCCCCCTTCCGCAGGAGTGGGAGAAATCGGGGCCCAGGTGCTCTGACTTAGATTAGTTAGGTTTTTTTAATTTCTCTTAGGGTTTTAGATTCCGGATCAACAACAATTAACCATGGGGCCCCAAGTGCACCCGGCTGTTGACGGAATCGACTGCCAGTTTCGTAGTTAGAGTAGGAGTTCCGGAGACGAAACTGTTCCGTGATTTTTGGATCTGAGATCTGATCTGGAACTTTTCCGGAGTTCTCGGATCTTTTAGATAAGATCTAGCGGACTTTCTGTAGGAAAGCTAAGTTTAGAAGGAACTTAGTTAGTACTTAGTAGTGAGGTTTTGGGAAAAACCTTTTGTTCTTGTTCTTCTCAGGTTAAAATAAACTTCGCGCCTTTCTACTCAGATTTGCTCTCTGGTACTTTTGGTGTGGTGTTTGTGACTTGTGAGGACGTGATCCATTCTTGTGCATGTTGTTGTGTGAATGGTTTGTCTGGAATAGTGTAATTCGATTGTTTCGCCGGAGGGGGAAATTATCTAGGTCTGTGTTAGGAGATCGCCTGAGAGAGTTGGAGAGAGCTATTGCAGAGGTGTTCATGGTAGTCTCCAGGGTCCGGAAGTAGCCAGGAGGGGAGGAGATGAACAATAGAGATGTTCCTGGTAATCTCTAGTTCATAGAAGAATCCATGTTAAACTAGATTCCGGTCAGCGACCGGAGTTCTTCCCTAAGATAGGAAAAATCCTGATACAAAGATCTAGATGAAATAACCATAGCAAACGGTGAGCCTTTGTTCCGGAGAATTGCAACTATACTCCCCGGAATATCGTTGTAGTCCGGACTTAGCATTGTGTGACCGCGTCCGGAAGACCTTCCGGATGTCGTGAGAGTCTAAGTCTAGTAGTACCAATCAAATCATCAGTTAGCAGCGTAGGGAGAGTGGTGTTCGGTCACTATAAGTTCCGGACAGTGGGTGCCTAGCCACTTTAAATCAGAGGGCAGTGGGAAATCCAACCACTTACACAAAACATGATTAGTGGACTCCGGCCACTTGCTTAAAAACTCCAGGAGACTCTCTGAGGAGGAACAGAGACAAATCAAACTACCCTCTAGACTTCCGGAAACTACTTTCCGAAAACCATTGTAAATAATCTGGATTCCGGAAGGGTCCGGATCTACCTTACGTAAGAAAAGATTATAGCTAACTTATAAACGACTTGTTGTAACCAGTTTAGTAGTCCGGAGTATGTGGAAAAGAACATTAGGTCTCTGTGGGAACGAAATCGGAGCGGTTACTTTGGGAAGCACTTAGTGACGATTGGGTGCATTCCGGAGGGATACTGTCACTACGAATTGCAACAGTTTCTGTCTCGGGTTTCCGTCTCGGGTTTCCGTCTCGTGTCTCGGGTTTCCGTCTTGCATTTCCGTCTTGGGTTTCTGCCTCGAGTTTTTGTCTTGGATTCATATCTTGGGCTCCCGTCTGGCATCTCAGGTTTCCGTTTGGCGTCTCGGATTTCCGTCTCGCGTCTCGGGTTTCCGTCTCGGGTTTTGTCTCGGGTTTTGTCTCGGGTTTTGTCTCGGGTTTTGTCTCGAGTTTTTGTCTCGCGTCTCGAGTTTCCGCTCTTGATTGCGTCGCTCTGTGGTTTCCACCTCAGCTGCTTTGAGAAGCGATGCACGGGTTGATGGAGTTTTCCTCCCCTCACAATCTCCCTCCGGATTTCTAGACAGCCCCCCTCCCCTCCGTTGACTTCCGGCTCGCAGGTTCCTTCTCCGGACTCTACTCGTGCTCTGTCCTGGAAGGTGTTGGCCTACTGCCTAGTTCATTGGCTTGTACCTTTGAGCTTGGCCCTTGAACTCGGGTCCTCGGGCTTGGATCCTTGAGCTTGGGCTGAGGTCGGTATGGGCCGGGTTAAGGTGCGGGCTTGGGTCAATATTTATCCTCCTTAACGTTTTGTAAACACTCTCTATTTTCCTTGTACTAATACTAACTAAGGATTAACACTTGGATTCGCCCTAACCTTTCCACCTAAATATTTTATGTATTTTAACCTCTCCTATCTAACTAACTCAATTTTTTTGAAAATTTGCGGTACGACATCTGCCTCCAAAATATTCTACTTGAACGTTGTGTTGCAGAAACACGAGGTCTCTTCCGCGGAGATGATATGTATTTTTGTCGCCGTTGATGTCCCAATAGCACCGCTTGTTGTTCATGTTGGCGTGCCATATAATCAGTGCCTCCTTCCAGTTTGCCAATCTGGCCTTGCACTCCGTGTACTTGACGGAGCCTTTCGTTCCATCCAAGCGTGAGTACTTCTCTAGTAGTTGCGTCGAATTCCACAAAGAATCCTCCTACGGGTGCTCCATTCCACTTCTCGAAGCTGCTTTTGCGATTGTCCTCAAACCACATGTCATCCTCAAGTGCTCGCATGAACCCCATCCTCATGTCGGCCAAGAATGTCTTTTCCATGTTCTCTAGACCGTGCATGAGATAGTCGAGATTCAACCTCGTCAACGAGGTCTGTTCGTAGTAATTGTAAACTGACCTTGTGATGAGGGTCTTGCACTGGTCACTTGGATTGTTGAGGTGATCGGCATCATTGGCGGTAGCCCTCAAGTTTGACCCCGCGTACCTCGGAGGCTCTTTTTCCTCTTCAAAGAACAATCTTTTTTCTTCTTACGTTTACCTTGGGACTTTTCGGGGTTGTTGGAAGTGCCCTCCATGGTTGATCTCTTGAGGCATGCAAAATAGAAAAAAAAACAAAAAAAAACCCCCGGTCAAGTTGGAAGGACTCTCAACGTTAACCACAAGTTTTGATCGAGAACTCCAATTTTTTAATGATCGGAGTATTTTCCAATTAGTCAACCGTGGTAAAGTTGAGAGTAAAGAGTGAGAGGGGATGGAGTGACACTTATTGGTGTCTCCCCTAACCAGCCAAGGCGATCGGGGGGTTGCTATATAAGGAAGGGTTGCTCATTCTTTTCTCACTCCTCTCATCTCCCATGTGAATTGGTGCATTTGAATTTTCCATTTAGGAAAGCTTAAGTGCCAATTCTGTGAGGAGATTGGGAGTCATGCTATTTTTGTACTAAAGGATTGCCAATTTTTTCTCTCAAAGATAATTACTAAAAATTATTGCATTAAAAATTGCAAAAAATATTCAAGGAATTTGGTATTAAGTAATATCAATAATATTTTGAGAACGTGTATTAGAGTTTGTTACAAATGTCACTAACATTTTCACGGTTTGTATTATGTACAAAGAGTCACGGAAAAAGTCTCCTTAATCTCGGTGTGGGAATCCGTTCCCACAAGGTGCCGGAAGTTAACCTAAAAATCCGGCAAAAACAAAAAAATTAGTTAAGTAGTTACGATAGTTTGTGCTAGAATAAAACCTATAGTCGGTTTGTAAGAATAAAGACGGATGGACTCGGCTGAAATCCCTAATTGAGCCTAAAACCTGTGAAACGGACAGCCAGAGTAGTTAACAAGATTCCAGGATAGACTGTCTTCCGGAACTGTCATCCGGAGGTGTCACCATCAGTTGTCATCATGAGCCGTACTAACGGCCAGACTACAAAGGGCTGGGACGCAAGGGAAGATTCTTTCTTTTCTTATCTTATTTGTGTGAGGTGCTTCCGCTCTAGTGCTCGCTCGCTCTCTCTCTCTCTCTCCCAAGTCTCCTAACTGCTAGCCGTTAGGGTTTGATTAGTTAGACGGTAAGAACGGACGTTTGTCCGTTAGGGAGGGTTTGTATGAGGTCGGTGCGTGCAGGGACAACCTTGAGAGAACGTGAGGAAGTAGGCAGGCCTCATGAAGTCTATCTCCACGGCAAAGAAGAAAAGAATTGATAGAGATGGGCGCGGGAAGCGAGACGAAGAGCCGGCCGCTGCGCTTCCGCCCCTGACGCGGGTTTTTCCGGAGATCCCTGCAGACCTGGACGAGTACGACCTGCTGAAGGAGAGATTGAAGGTTATGGGCTGCAAAGGTTTTCTCGAAGTCGCCTGGGACGTTGGGGAGGAGACATACGTCCAGGAGTTGATCGGCACTCCGGACCCGAAGTACGAAGGGTTGCTGCGAGCCCATCTAGAATGCTGGGGAGTTCCAGAATGGACCCAAGCATACGATTTCCGGGCCAGTCGCACCAAGGTGGTGGAACGGCTAGGCGAATTCCTGATGGAGGAATTTTGGGGGAAAGCCGATTCAAAGGAAGGCTACAGCCTGCAAGACCTACTTCACCGGGATGCCCAGCTGGTGCTAGGGTTTCTAAACCCTATTTTCCATCCGAAAAATCCGAGGTGGGTGGTGGCAAAGTGGGCCTGTACTTTCCTTGGAGCACTCTGGGGGAAGATCGTCGTGGACTGGGGGACACTCATGAGCGAGATGATCAACCGACTTGTGGCCAACCTCCAGAAGGTGAAGAAATCGGCAACCTCATTGGCCTCCTATGTGGTGCGCCTCTACTGTCACCATCAACAACTCACTCCGGCGGAGGTGAGACTATATGACGAAGTGCTCAGCCTCCAGAAGTACGGAGGTGAAGAGTCGGAGGAAGAATCCGGAGGGGCAGCGGAACCCGGGCCGAAACCAACCACCGCGGACACTCCAGAAGAAGATCGGAGGACTCAGAAGAGGCCCCGAGGGAAGAAGCCAGTGCCGGAGAGTCCGGACATCCACAGCTCATCCGCATCGTCCGAAGAAGCCAAGTCTGGGCCTTCAGCGGAAGCGAGCCGGAAGAGGAGGAAGGTCAATCCGGAAGACTCCAAGGCTCAGCTGAAGGAGATGGATGATCTCTTGCGCGAGGTCGGCTGGAGAGTGGCCGCCCTCAAAGAGACCAACTTCATTGTCACCATCGACGTAGCGCAGGTCTTCCGGAGTCTGGGAGTCAGCCGGCTAGAGGACGCCATCAATCGAGTGGAGGATCTCCGGAGAAAGGAAGGCGACACGAAGGCGTTGCACCTTCAAATCTCCACCATGTACAAGGCCAACACGGAGATGGAGAAGAAGGTAGCGCACCTTTGCCAGGAGACAGCGCTGGCGGTGGTGGCACGAAAATAGGCGGTGGTGGCACGGAAATAGGCGGAGGCAAAGGCCAATGCATCCGCGGCTGTCCTGACGAAGGTTTAGGAGGCCGTGAAGTTTTCGGTAGACGTGGTCAACCGGAGCCAACTCTTCACCGAATTGGTGGAGAAGGAGAAGAAGGTAACCAGGGCCAACACCATCCGGTTTCTCCTAGATCAAGCGGAGAAGATGGGCCATACCTCGGAACACATGCGGCTCCTGGTCGACAACATTAACCAGGTGGTTCCGGAAGACCAGGCAGTCCCAGTACCAAAGGACGTTACGACCCCGGAACGGACCACGGCCCCTCCGGAACCACCACAGCCCAAGTCAACTCCAACACTAGGTACCTCAGCAAATCCGGAGTCCCTCGATACTCCGTCACCTCGGACACCGGCGGAGGGCATTGTATCTCCCAACCCAAGTACGGGAGAGATACTGAAGAAACTACCGGATCTGCTATCGCCACCAATCATGCACCTGCCAGATCCCCCAGCAGAAGTCGACCTCCAGGCACCATCGAAGTTCATATCTCGGAGACTAGCGCCCGGACCAAGGAGTCCCTCCGAAAGCTACAAGGACTTAGTCCAGGAGACCAGGCCAGCTTCCGAGCCGGAACCACCAACACCTCCAGTTCCGGAAGGTTCACTGGAACAACCACCTCCACCTCCGGATTCCAGAACTCCGATGGCTAGGATTTCTCCAGCGGTTGAACCGTCAACCCAAAAAACCAACATTTTGCCGGCAACAGCGAAGAAAGCCAAGGGCAAGCAGCGGGCTCCGGTGGAGATCTCCCCCTCGTGCAAAAGTGGGAGAAATCGGGCACCGGGTGCTCCGACTTAGGTTAGTTTAGTTGTAACAATTTTTTTTGGGTTTAGATTCCGGATCAGCAGCGATCAACGATGGGGCTCCAAGTGCACCCGGCTGCTGACGGAGTCAACTGCCAGTTTTTGTAGTTAGAATAGGAATTCCGGAGCCGGAAACTTTTCCGAGATTATTGGATCTGAGATCCGATCTAGGACTTTTCCGGATTTCTCGGACCTTTTAGATAAAATCTAGCAGATTTCCAGTAGATGCAGCTAGAAGGATGGCTAAGTTTAGAAGGGACTTAGTTAGTACTTAGTAGAGAGGTTTTGGGGGAAAACTTTTTATCTTGTCTTTCTCACTTTGAAATATACATTGCTCCTTCGTACTAGCTTTGCTACCTTGTGCTCTTAGGTGTGGAGTATAGACTTTGTGAGTGACAGATCCATTCTGGTGTGTGCGTTTGTGTAAGTACCCTCCGGAGTAGCGTGATAACTAGATCGCTAAGAGAGAAACCCGTCCAGATCTGTGCCAGGAGATCTCCTAGGAGAGCTGGAGGACTATTGCAGAGGTGTGTCTTGTAGTCTCCAGGGTCTGGAAGTAGCCGGGAGGGGAAGAGATGAACTACAGAGGTGTTCCTGTTAATCTCTAGGACACGGAAGAATCCATGTTAACCTGGGTTCCGGTCAAAACCGGAATTCTCCCCCAAGGTAGGAAAAAGCCTGATGCGTAAGTCTAGACGGAATACTTCTGGCGTGTGGTAACTCCACTCCGGAGAATCACAAACGCACTTACTCGGATGTCGTTGTAGTCCGGACTTGTCTCTGTGTGCGTCCGAAAGGCCATCCGGATGTCGTGAGAGTCTAAGTCTGGCAGCAGCCATCGAATCACCAGTTAGCAGAGTAGGGAGAGTGGTGTCCGGTCACTATAAGTTCCGGGCAGTGGGTGTCTAGCCACTTAAAGTCACAAGGCAGTGGAAAATCCAACCACTTACACAAAACAGGATCAGTGGACTTTGGCCACTCGCTTAAAAACTCCAGAAGACTCTCTGAGGAGGAACTGAGACGAATTAAACTATCCTCCGGACTTCCGGAAACTATTTTCGGAAGACGTTGTACAAAATCCGGACTCCGAAAGGATCCGGATCTATAATACGTAAGTAACGAGAATAGCTAACCGTTGAACGACCGGTGTGGTAGTTTAGTAATTGGGAGTATTTGGAAAAGAACATTAGATCTCTGTGGGAACGAAACCGGAGCGGTTACTTTGGAAGCATTTAGTGACGATTAGGTGTATTCCAGAGGAATACTAACTCTACAAAATGCAACACTCAGCAATGGACAAACGCAGCTACAAAGGCGTAGCACCGCCAGTAGACAATTCGATTGTCGACAATCTTTATAACCACGCGCTCGATGGATGGATGGACGAGCTGAGCCTCAAGGGTGATGGATTTTGGACCACCAAGACCTGCAACAATTACCTCACGACGTTGCATATTCCTCACTTAATGAAAAATGTGTCAAAGATGAAAACGTGGAACGCGCGGAATAAATTCCCGCTCAACCAATGTCGATCTGACGATTTCTGGAAGCGGTATTCGGAGGTCTTTTATTGGATGCGGCCAGATGCGATGAGGGCACCAAAGTTTGGCACCAAGTCCCAAATGAAAATGGTGTACGCTGAATTGATACTCGAGAGGCACGTGGATTGGCGGTTGGTGAGGACGAAGACTAAGCGGCCTGTCCTACGCAAGCAACAAGACATGCCAACAAGCGTGGCATGGCTCTAAGGCATCCTCGTCCAACCCACACTAGACAAAGATGACGCGCCAATGGAAGTTGTTGCACTGGCCATCGATGGTGATGGCAAAACAACAACAAGATACACGGACCAAACTCTATGCAAAGGTGTTCAGTCTCCGGCCTCACTATAGTATGGCCATGTTTGGCGATCTTCTGCAATCAAGTCCGACTAGCAATGCAGAAGAGCCATAGGCATTTACAGGCAAGTCGTCACATGCGGACGAGAGCGTAGAGGTTAGACTTGGTGACATCGCGACAGAACCGTGGGAATCGCGACTAAAGCAGAAGGTTGTGTTTCATGAAGTCCGGAACCGCATGGAAGAGAGCTCCAATAAACGGGTGTTGCTTGAGGCTGCGGATTTAGAATATCTCAATTGAATCATCAACGATCTTGAGGCAGCCCTTGAGCAAGCGCGCCTTGAGAAGATAATTCATCGCGCAATGCAGCCAACCACCCCATTAAGGGCCTTTAGGCAAAGCTCACAGCAAAGGCTCGTGCAAACGCGGAGCTCGCGTCAATGGCTCAAACCCCACCAAGCAACGACAACAATGGTGGAGCGTCTGCGAGCATGCTTCAAGAGTGAAATGATTGTCGTAGAGGGCAAGCGTTAGAGTTGTAGGTGTATAGGTTCATGTTGTGTGTATACATAGTTATTTGTTGTACAAATTGTCACATAGAAGGTAATTGCCAAATTTTGTGAATTTTCAATATTGAAATTAAAAAATTGGTTCAAACTTCAATGTAAAGGATTTGGTTCAAATTTGAATCATGTGCATTGAGCGGGGATTTCACTCGTGAAGCCAAAGTGTACGAATCCACTTACCTCTTATTTAAAGGACAAAGTAAATGACCGTGGAATCAATCCCAATTTCCATTCAACTGTGTGCTATAATTTTCCATCAAATATTAGTGTCAATTTTTTTATTTCATATTTCAAAGATGAGATCACATGATTTCTTCATGTCAGAGAAATTTCAAATTTCTTTGGGAAAATTTGAATTTATTGAAGAAAAAGTGAAGAAAGTTCATATCAAATTCAAAGTATGCTAAGAAAATGAAAATTTCCCCAAAGGTGTATGTTTTAGGGACAAAACTTGTGGTGTAAATAAAATTTCCATGTTCAGCTAAGATTAGAAAATTGGTTATAGGCCCAAAGTTCAAATTGTAATAACTTATCCAATTTTTAGTATTTTTCAAATTTCCAAACTAGAATGGAAACTAGACTTAATAAACCTTATTTCATTTATGAACTAAGAATCAAAAAATATCATTTTACTGACTCGAATTCAGATTTAGAGCTGGAGCAAGAAGTTTCTAAAATAGACTACATTGAGATCCATGTCAAAAACATTTTCTTCTTCAGATATAACATAATTACCTGAATTGAGGCAATTTCCATCAGCATCTAATAATTACACACTCAATAAACTCTCCTATAAGAATTGGATGAGAAATGATAGCTTACAGCAATAATCATCCACAAAATGTCATCCAAATAGCCGCTTTTTGGCTGCTCCGGCGTTTAAGGGTTAATGCAGGAAAGAAAAATTTCTTCTTCATCACTTCAAACACTATAATTTTGGAATAACCGGGAGTAAATTGGGCAATCACCAATTTACCTGTGTTTGGACGTCCGAGGCGTCCGGAAGCTTGGATTTTGGACGTATGTGACAACCTAGGTGTCTCTCATCCGAACCTTACACTCGACGAACCGGTTGACATGACATCTAGCAACTTTGCAGAGACAATCCACAACCGTTGGCTCCAAGAACCTAGAAATATCATGTCATGTTTATACACGGCTACAGTGGATCACCTCATCCGGGCTTTGATGGAAATCACCTTATACCGGGCATGGTTAATAAGAGGCACCTCCAGGAAAGGTCCACACAAATGTACGCTTTGTTTAATTTTTCCTGCGTTCTGCTAATTCCAAACTCATAGCAGAAGTTGTTAGGAGTTTTCCGAGGATAGAGGATCTTCTGACAAAGAGAGCGGGCTTGAAGAGGCAAAGGTTTTTTGGTCTACCAAGCGCAAGCTTGATATGCCACATGGGTTCACTCACGACTTCCACCAGTCTGATACGATGAATTACTCAATTCCACAGAATGGCTCAAGGATGACTTGGGCACCGATCAAAGACATCCTAAGTGGATAAGATTCTAGAGTCCAACACACAACATCAGTGTTGGAATCCAATTGTGATGTGTCAAAGTTGCACATTGCTCGCCTCTTGAAGACCTCTCACCAAAATGCCAGGCATTGCAGACTCGCATTGATAAGAAGTGTGACGCTAGAATAAGCGTGGGAGCCATGGAACCTCAATCCCAACATATGTTGGCAGAAAGAAGGAATTCAAATCACCTCAATGTACTTCACTTGAGTTATGGTTTTGTGCTGATGATATTGGCCAGTGCGTGGAAACTGGCCAAATATCATATTGGCCAATGATGATAAGGGCTCAAAGAAATTGTTTGTGGTAGATTGGCCATTATTTCCAATGACATGGCCAGTCAACCTTGAAACTAATTTAACAATGCAAGAGGTTTTATCATTGGAAGAAGTAGGTTTTCACTTAGAGCAAGGTGGAGCTCTATCGCCTTGAAGACAATTTTAGTTGTCTTTGAACATGCCTCTCTTGCGGTCCCACTTCCCTACTCCAAATAATCCAGATTTATACCATACCTTCCACAACGGCTACTAGATTTGCAGAACAACAGATGGGCTTTCGATTAAGCACTAGAACAAGTGGTCAAGCGTTGCTCTGATGAATAATTGCCACGTTTCAAATGTCATTGTCATATCGTATCCGGGATTCAGATGTGTTATCACTCTTTAGACTGAGAAGGAGAAGTTGTGTTGCATCACCTTCACAAACTACCCTCGTGTACATGCCCAGATTTTTGGAAGATGTCAATCGAGGCGTTGGGGAAGAAGGGGCAATGGAAGTATTGCAAGCATGTATACTACATCTTATGCTACTTATGTAAGATGGACTACAAAGAGGACTTACTCATGCATGCCCCAAGCTACAGCTTGAATGAAGTCATGCGCATACTAGAGCTTGCTAGTATCGTGGAGCAAGCATGACAAACACAACGAAGTCTTACTTTTTAGTACTATTTCTATTTCTAGACAATTTGTATTTGAGCATGCTAATTTGATATTGCATCTTATGAGTATGGCTAATAGTCAATGTATCACTCTTTTTCTCACTGCAAGTCTTTCTTAGTTTGTTTTTTGTTTTTTTCACTACTAGTTTTTCCCTACTAGTTTTTTTTGTTGTTCTTCCGCGCACTGGGTGATCTGTTGGCAACTTGTGGCAATTCCATCAAGTGGAGAGAGCATATCACAGGCAAGATTTGAACCTGCAACCATTCCATTAGGAGAAATTGGATATCTCCCACCATCACCATGCAGTTAGGGTCATCTCGGACCGTTGGTATATTAGTAGAAACATCTTGTTATATCGCTTTGACAAATAAATTATCTTACTCCACATCCGCTACTTTAGCATTATGTTTTTTTCCTAAGTTTTAAAATTTTCTGTTCTATATATATGGGGCCTCTATAAATGTAACCTTCCAGGAAAAATAAATAAATTTGTACATTACAATTTGTAGACATGAGTGAAGAAAGGGGGAGAAAATTTCCAATGGTCAATGTATCCACGGCTTTAAAGTAATTTTGTAATTTAGAAAATTTTCCAACACTATGTGTCAAAAAATTTAGTTACACCATTGATTTCCTTCAAAATCAATTTCTTTGATAAAAAACTGTATTTTTTTCCCGTTTTCATGCTTTTTTTTGCTAACCCCTTAGAAGATAGCGTCATTGCTTTTTGCAATCATGTAGAGTAATATAAAATAAAATCTATTGAGTGAGACACAATTCAATATCACACCTTGCTTGTGAATCATAAGTTGTTTACCTCCTTTTCAAAATTGTCCATAGATGTCCAATGTGACTAAGTGGAATAAGTTAGGAGACTAAGTGGTTGTGTAGAAAATCACTCATTCAACTGCAAGAGGTGCATATTGATGCATTGTCTTATTGAAATATAACCTCTGTTGGATCCAAGTTAAACTTTTGAATTGTACCATAGAGGTATTCCTCCAAAAGTCTTTGGAAATGATGATGATTGAGGTCACCTTTAATTTTGTGTATCATACTTAGTCCGGGTGTAAACATAGATACCACACCATAACTAAACCACCACCATGTTGTATAGTAGCAATAATAATTTGCAAGGATGATTCCTCTAGATCATGATTTCAACACCAAATTTTTCCATCAAAATTAAATCTATTTTATTTTGGACCCATTTGAAAATCACCTGACTCCAATATCGATAGTCCAATATTGATATTTTTTTTGCTCACTAAACTTTCAAATTTAAACACTTGGATAGTTTTGAAGGTCATTGTAGAAAGATTGCGGAAGTAGACGTGACTACGTGACTACCTCATATGGAAAGATTATGCTACTTACATTCTTGGCACTATATATGTTCACATTAGCTAATATTAAGTAAAAGTGAGATTTATCTAGAATTTGTAATTCTCACTCAATGTCTCAATTCTCTGACTAAAAATATTTGCAAAGTAGTAGAATGTTTGTCTATGAATTTGATTAGGCATTAAATTTGTCTTTGTTGGTTTTCATATGGTAAAGTAATTCAATACCAAAGGCCTTGACTACCACCCACCTCAAAAAAGTGCAGTTGTTAACTCTGCACTAGAACTTTTCATTTCTATAATACCCTGCCCAGATGCCAAAAGAGTTGAGTTTTTTATGTTTGAAGCACCATAAATTTTTCTTTGTAAGTCCAAAAGAAAGAAAGAAAGAATTCCCAACAAAGATAACGCACATTCCTATTTGCAGTAAAAAAAATTCAAGAAGTCATCTTCAAAAAAAGATTTTTAGGAATCGATATGTCTCCCTTAGAAACAAATTGTTTAGGGGTTAAACTATGAACTGTAATAAATTTGTATTGATAAGTTTAAAAATCCTCAACAAAGATTTCAAAGCACAAAGTGATTCCTCCAAAAAGCTTTGTTCCAAAGAATGTAATCTAGGTTTTGTCATTGAATTGTCCTGTTGGGGCATACATTGTTTTCTATTATATATAGATGGTTACAATGATTATACAAAGTACAAACTCACAAGATCCTTTTGGAAAGGGTTTGTGAGCCTGTACTTTGTATGATCATTCTATGCTTTTGTATAATATTTATCGATATAAAAAATCGTATTGCACAAGGACTCCGGAGTTTCCTGACAACAAATTGCCAGTTCTCACCGCCCACCTATAGAATTTTAAAGGAGAAACCTTGACGCCCTTCACAACCTGCTTTTCTCACCCAACTTTACTTAAAGGATTCCTGTACGAGTGAAACTTAGCCATTGAGAAAGTGGCAGAAAAGAATCACCCACTGCAGTGCCACAAGAGCAAATCAACCTCTCACCAAATGGATTGAAGTTCTGCTGCAACTAACATTCTAGCGGAATTATTCCCATGATCTGATTAGCCCGATTGGTACCATTTTTCTTATCCCTTGGTAATTCCTAGACTTACCTACCCATCAGTCTTCACTTTGACCGAGTTATTGTTTACTCACCAGATTATACCTGTCACCTGTTATTATTTATTGCCCCTCTGCACTTTGGATAGTGATAAGCGTGGTAAAAAGATATGACAGACTGACACATTATACAACAGTTCCACATAGGTACATTAGTGTATTGATCCAGTTCATGCAAGGAATGTCATACCATACAAACAGTCGTACATACCAACAATCAGAGCATGAGTTTTGACCTTTTAAACAGTAAACCCCAATAACCGACACATGGGTATCACCTTTGGCAAATATTTTATATCATCCAGATTTTTGGACACCCTCCATTTTGAATTAATAATGTACAAACCCGACCAACACGTAGGGTTGCTATCACTGAATGTATAATTATTTCACAGAATTACACAAGGACATGGTTGCAATTACCCCTAGATGATTTTGAAAGTGGACAATGATGTCTTCTATTAATTTAGTATCTACTTTATATGAAATCACTTGTGATTGATTATTTATTTTTGTTCTGGTAGTGTATTGGTGGGATAGTGCAAACTCAACAAACTTTATACACTCTGTTGTACTTGCTATGAAGAGCAGCTATTAAACTGAAATGGTTTTGTTCTCTGAATGTTCAGTGTGAGGGAGGCAAGCCAATTGTCATAATGATATGGTTGTTGTAATACATGCTCTTGTAAAAGGAGATGACTGTATAGGATTTTCCAGAGTCCTACTATTAATAGAAGGAGGGGGTATCTTACCAAAACTTTGGGCTACTTTGGAAAGAAGCCAATTACCTCAACTGTTGCTCTTGTTTTCTGAAAATGGGAATGTCTTGAGGCACTTGAGAGACATGCTAGTCCTGATCTCTCAGGTGCATCACCAGATCCAAGGAGCAAAGCACAGCAGCAGCACTTTGGGAGGTGTGCAAGTAGTGAAAAGTGCTACAACCGACAATAGCAGAAGAAAAGCTAAGAAATTAGCGGAGATTTGGCAGAGGACTAGCATGCCTAATTCTCCTGTGCTGCAAAAATGCTGGATTAGAGTTAATAGAAGCACAGAAGAAGTTATGAGCCTGGTTGTAGTACTGGGAAGTGATCAGGGGCCAGGTTCATGATAGTTTGGACATGATCATTGCAGAGGAAGCAAGGCTTTAAACCTGGGCTAGCTCCAGAAAAAACATGTGCACTTACTGCTTCTGAGGGAGGAAAAACTACTTGGAGGTACAACAAAATTAATCTGGGGCTCTGCCAGGGCCATGATCTCAGGTATTCAATGGGTTCTTATGATGTGCTCCTCAGGCTGTAAAACTCTCTCACACACACACAAGCCTGGCATTATTTGAAACTGCTTCTTAGGGTGCACTCATGTGTGAACTTTCGGTCGCAAATGATAGAGATACCCTTAACCCTTTAAGGACGAGCAACCAATATTTGGTTGTTTTTGCATGTACAGTGGGGTACCAATCAAAATGTCGTTTATGAATTCGCAGTGAGAAAAATTTCAGTACTGCCAACTTTGAAAGCCTCTTGAGAGCTCAAAAATTTGTATTTTACCACGAAATTTTTACCAAAGAATTATCTTTAAGTTAATTACATGCATGCCAAATTTCAAGGCCAAAAGATTCACCAAAAAAAAGTTATTCAAAATCTACCAACATTGGTAGCTGTGGAAATGTTTTCACTGTTGCCAACTTTGACAGCCTCCCAAAGATTGATTTTTTTTTTTCTGCCATGAAATTCTTGGAACAAAAACCTCTTTATGTTAATAACATATGATGAAAATTTCAAGGCCAAAAGATTAATACAAAAAAAAGAAATCCACAATCTACCAACATGTGTAGTTGTGGGAAACAATGGGGGAAACCATTTCATTGCTACCAACTTTGACACCCTCCCAACGGTTGAGAAATTGTCTATTTACCATGAAGTTTTTGGCACAACATGATCTTTATGATAACAACATTCATGCCAAATTTCAAGGTCAAAAAATTTATACAGACCTCACCAATCACCACATGTAAGTTATAACCTCACTCACTCTTAAAGAAAATCTCACATACCTCCATATATCCTCAGACACTCATCTCATGCCTCATCCACTCAGTTATCACATAGCCTAGACTTACTCAGTCAACTCATCTTTCATGCACTCAATCACTCATGTTCACAAAGTTTCAATTCTGTGCTTAGAAAATAATCACCCATCACTTGCTTCTCTCATCATCCCACATCCCACCTCCTATGATGCTCTATTGTAAATGCAAGCATTCTTATTGAGAGGAAAAAGCTCTCAATAAATTTGAGCATCAATAAGAGCTTTTTGATGCTCTGAATGGCCTCAATGGAAGGCAACCCTCCACGCCGAATACGCGTCGCTGAGAAAACGCGGAGTATTTGGACCCTCCACCCCGGAGTACAGACTCCCGCCTTTACCGGCACGTGTACTCCTCTAACTATATCTGAACCCCTCTTGGCAGGGACCCTAGTTCATTCCCTCAACGATAAAGTCCACATGATAAGGAATCTGCCATTAGAGATGTTCTAAACCCATCAGTGCCCAAGAGACCCAAAATGGGACTCTACTCATGTTAAAACTCACTTTGCATGAAATCCATGAGGAACTACATTGTGAAATGTGAAGTTTAGATTTGCGCACACATTACATGAACACTCTAGAAAAAATCAGATCATGATTTGGAGTTATAGAACTCATGGAAAAGCCAAGAATACAACACAAAATACATCAATTACACTAAAATACAGTGAAAACCATGTAGCATACTATGTTGTATTTCATACACATGCAAAATGATTTTGGTATTAAATTTTGGATGAAATTTGTCTTTAAGTGATTCTTCGTTGATTTTTTATTGTTGATCTCTCTCAACACATACAAAACTTCCGTTTTAATTTGATAAGTTTGGAATTTTTTGTATAGAATCAAGTAGTCAAAAGTAAAAAATCATCAATAATCATGTATAAATGTTTTCTTCACATATGATATGTCAATGCAAAGCTATTGACCTAGTGCACATGTAAACCTCTTTTATCCAAAGTACAAAAATTCTTGCAAGAATATATTGATGGATGAAATAGTATACCCTAAAAAGTCCACAATTTTCATTACCAATATACGGTAACTTCAAACACTAAAATCTATTCTATCAACTATTGGATGTTGTCTAAAATTTCCCTAAAGTTTAGGTCATGGTTTGAGTTCAATTTTGTAAGGTGGAAACTAAAATTAGGCAAAATATTTCCATCAAAGTTAGTTCAAAGAAAAATTAGCATGTATCTTGGTTTTGGAGAAACATGACTTGGGCACTAAAGGGTTAAAAGATTAGAAGTTTGGAGGAAGAATCACGGATTGGCTATCAGCACAATAGGTTTTACAATTCAAGGACCATCAAAGCTATGGTAAACAATGATTGTGCCTTGAATAATGTCTGATGTTCTATATTGGGACCAATGAACACTAATACACTAAAGTTGATATTTAGTGTTAAGCACAATAAATGACTTGTAAATGCTATAAATTTTTACTCTTGATTAATAATTTACCAACTATATTTATAATGACTACCCTCTTAAGATAGTATAAATAGTTATGCTCTCAGTAGAAAACCACATCAAAAGTAAACATTTATAGCATTTACGAGTCATATACTGTGCTTAATACTAAATACCAACTTTAGTGTAGTGCCAAATTAAATTTATATTTAAACTCTTAGGTACTTTGTAGATATCTCTAATTGAAAAAGCGGTGGAATGGATGAGAATTTGGCTAAGGATTTGAGTAGGCACTAATGGTGTTTGTTGGTCCCCTTATCACAATACTCAAGGCACAATCAACATCTATGATAGTTTTGATGGCCCCTAGAATAGGAAAATCCATTGTGCTCATAGCCAAACCCTTGATACTTGCCCCTAAACTCCTAAATTTTTTACTCTTAAATGTCATAAGATGCCACTGCGGGCTACAATATTCTACATATACAGTGTTTAAACATGGTAAGGTTCAGATATTGAAATGACCTCTAAACAGTGATTCCACTGTTTCGAGATGAATGCAATACCACACATATTGTTTTGACATGGCCCACTTGCCAACGGCCACAACCAAAGACCGAGAGAGCTCTTTCTACAACCAACTACGGTGCGCAAGTACAATGCACAAATCAATGTCTTTTTGAAATTCCCACTTGAGTCTCATTCAATCACAGGCTTGCTCTGCCACTAAGGGAGGAACTACATTCTGAGAATGTGAGAGGATTTTTTTTATTAAAGTAAGACCCTTAAAAAGTAGGAATTGACTTGGGATTTGCCAAATGATAAGGGTCACGGCCTCTCAACTTGGTACCTTGGGCTTTCACACATGGACAGTCCTGAACTCCTCAAATTGCACATTTTAACTCCTAAATTTCCAAGAGTCCCCTCGCGGGAAACTAGATGGTTCGGGCAGTTACTACGGTGTCATTTTATAACAATTTTTTTGAAATTTTGAATGTAGATGGACATTACTAAAAGCTTGGTTTGGGTCCAATTTTTTTCCTAAATCCGACATTTAATGAAAAATTTATAGGGTTTTGAAGTTCAAATGGGGAGAGCGGGCAAGTTGAGCAACTCCAAAACCTTTTGCTAGGACACTCTATTGAATGTGAGATTTCCAATACTAGCAAGTAATATCTTTTCCTTTCATATTGTCAAAAAAATCTCTTGTCTTTAGTGGAAAAAAGGCATATAAATCCAAGTCAAACGTTTTCACACATTATCGCACATTGTCGGGCAAGGTACCAAAAAAATTATTCTTTTTCACATAAAACTTCGAGATCATCATATTTTAAAATTTTTATTTTTTCCGCAGCATTATGTGGTGTAAACCTTCTTATTGACCATTTGGATTCTCATTCTAAACAGACTAAGTTCACAAAAAATTTATAACACAAATTGACAATTTTTGAACCTCCACTCCTTCCACAATTTTTTTGAATATGCTACATCCTTTTTCTACCTCTAAAAATTGGAGTAGAAGGAGATAATATCATGCTTAACATGATGGTAATGAGTTTAGACCTTGTATAGTGCAAAAGTTGGACAACAAGTGAAGTCAAAGTCTACTAATCCATGAAACGCAGAGAAGAAAATGGACCCTTTTCTCTACTTCAAATACTATAATGTTACAATGTGTGCGGTCAAACTTTATGAATTTTTTTAATGTAAGTTATTTAATAAGTCTTAATTGAGATTGTACGATTAAAACTAGAAGTAAAAGTATTTTGTTTTGTCCTTACTCATTGCACTAAAGCGAGCACTTTTGAAGTGTTTTTGGTGTGAAATTGCCAAAGATATTTAGGGGTTGAGGTTGAGCGACCTTAATCCGCACCCCTCCAAACATAAATTCATATAAATTTCAGTATTGGTTGAGGGCGACCAAGATGCATAGTCCTAGGTCATGCATCCTCATCATTGGTGGCCTTGCTTCTGTGGTTTTTGATCACCCATGTGTTGGTTATGCATAATGTGCCTTCTTTCTAGGTCGATGGCTGAGTGTAGAGCTCCAAGTTTTGTGGTGAGGGGGGTGGAAGGGCTTAGTTTGAGAAATAAAGTTGCAAGCAGCAAGGGGTGGTCGGCCTTGTTGGAAACCGTTGCTATCTTTAGATATGAGTCAAGAGAGTCTTGTATAAGCAATGGGTGTGTTGGACAAAGGTTCAAATGCCAGATCTGGAGACTAGTATGTTGTGAAGTGTGTTTGGAGGCTAGATCAATTTAGAAAATGTTCTGAAAGCTTGGGACTTCGTGTTGGTCCATAAGCATTAGCCGTACTTATTCCGCCCGTAATAAGATTGCTCAGATCCGGACCAATAGATATCGATGTGCAAAACTCTCATTAGTCCCTCCCCCTCCCAACCCACACATTCAATAGGCGAGATTGTACACAAGGTCGACATTGCATTGTTGTGTGGCAGCATCCACCCTCCCACACATGCTCTCTCTCAACCATGCTTACGTTTCTACCTTTCTAATTTATGGTCATTATTTTACATTCATGAATCACTAACCTGGCACAAGAAGAATCTAGACAAGGACAAGTATGTCACAAAACTCAGTCGCAATAATCCAACACCAAGATCCAAGGTAGACCGAGCCCCAAAGCAATCAGCAAGTGCAACACGTTGATCACTGGAATCAATAGGAGAAACACGCAGATCGCCAGAATCAACAGGAGCAACATATCCACACCCGGAGCAGAAACACCAAAGATCATCGAGATTAGAAAAACGTCAAGAGCCGGAACAAGGAACAATAAGAACACCCAGGTTCTGGATTAGCAAATCCACACCCAAAGCACAAGCACCAGAGATCATCAGATCAAGAAGTTGCCAAGAGCTGTAGAAAGGGGCGACAAGAAGACCTCAACTCTACGATAGTAGGTGCCACAATGCGGCATACCAATTGAAACTTGTCTCTCTCGCTCTACTCGTTCCATTAAGTGTCATTAGTTTGTTGCATTCTTGAAACTCGTATATCTAAAAATCTTAATAACATGTAAGAGTCTCTACAAAGGTATACAGTAGATAGAACATTGGATCACACTAACCATATAAAACCACTGGCACATGGTTGATTCTTAAAGTGGCGGGGTCAACTCACTAGAGCCGAATATTTCCTTCATGATAGGAAAGCTGCACCACACCTCAACGACACCTGCTCAAAAAACGAGAAACAAGATAAGATTCCCAACCTAACTCATTTATGTGAATCCAATCTCATATAAACACAACAAACCAACAAAAAAATCAACTAAATTATGCCAAATCAAACAGACGTAAGTCATGGCTAGGTTGCAGATTAATATATGAAAATTGAATAAATCAAAATAAAAAGAACCCATACATAACTAACATACTAGAAAACAAGACATCCACAGACACAGAAAGAAATTTAAAAATCACATACAACCTTAGCTACATAGCTTTACATCGTAGCAACAACAACCTTTTTGTAGATTAAGAAGACAAATCTAGATCAAGACGTCACGAGCAAGCAACTGGACTCGGCGAACAACTCAACACACCTGCACTAGACCATGTGCAACTTCAAACAACCACGAGCATTGCTCTCCATGGTGACAACAACAAAAGTAAAGATCGCCACTCCACCAAACATTCATGAGGAGAAAGAAGCAGCAAACCGGATCCCACCGCCGCTGCCACACCAAATCCACACATCAAATTGCGTCAAAATCCAAATGACACATAGGTAGAAGCAAGCTACTCCGAAATTAAAAACATGTCACAAATTGTTTTTGTAGGAGTAACAAACATTCTTTGGTCTACCAAAAAAAATGTAAACTTGCATTCAGATTTTTGACAATGGAAAGTTGTTCCTAACTTGCATAGCATTGAACAAACGCTAAAAATTTGGTAAGGTGATCAATGGTTTCATCAGTATGACTATATTTGTGGGAGAAATATACTTGTCACAAAATGCAAGATTAGCACAAATATACTCTTTTTGATTGATTTGTAACACACATGATGATGAAAAATTGCATGCATATTGGTAGGATACTATAGATGGACTATCCAATAAAAAAGTACAAATTTTCAAATCCAATTGATAGAAAACAAGCCAATCCTACATGGTTCAAAATGACCAAGGATTGGGTTGTTTTTTTAATGGATTTTTGTCAAAAATAGTGCTTCATATAGAATTCTAGGCCGGCATAGGTGGGTTATAAAGAAAAATGATTTTTTATATCCATTTCTTCAAAATTAAGTTTAAAATATACTAAAAATACACCAAAATATACTAAAATAATACCATGTCTTTGCCCAAAATGGGGTAGGTGTAGCATGCTTTCATCCACACGGGGACTCACATCGACACCAAAGTTGCAAGGAAAAGAAGAATCTACCAAGTTCGCACCAACACCAAAACTGCACCAGTGGACGCCACCAACACCAACGAACTCACATCGACACCAAAGGTCCAAAGCTACAAGTGTCGATGTCGACTCACCCAAGGAAGAACTGTAGACGATAGAGCCCAAATTCAAGGTGCATCTAATGGAAGACTGCCCCCAATATCTTCAGTAACAACTGTAAGCAAAAGGCTAGAAGAAAACGAGACACAAACCTCGTCCCTCGACCTGGACCTCCAACCCAGACGTAGACTCCCCACACAAAGTTTGAAATTATCTACCCCAACTCCAAGACTACGACTCAAGCACTCGACTGCGACTTCGAGACTCAGGCACCCGACTCTAACTCCGAGACTCAAACATCTGACTCCGACCCAAGCACCTAATTCCGACTCAAGTACCCGATTCGGAAATCCACGTCATCAATTCCAAACTGCTCGCAACTTGTCTCACTCTCAATCTAGAACCATGCCCTCAACCTAGAATACCAAACTCAAAGTCCCCAACCCCAAACCAGATCCGAGGCAGCCCATAAAGTACCCCCATCAGGTAAAATCATCAACTCAACCCCAACTTCTCTTACTCAACATGGCAGGAAGCACAAGGAGGAGTCTTAATACAAATATGGAGGTAGAGGCCATGGAGGACATCCTCATAAGGACTTCAAGTGTGAAGTCATCAAGGGCGATGGATAAAGAAGGTGGTAGCAGTAAGAAAAGCAAGGTCTCTACCACACAAGAAGGTAAGATAACTCGTGAACCAGAACCATGCTCTTTCAAACTCTGGATGGGCTTCCAAGCCATGGAAGCACTTGCAATGAAAGAAGGCGCTAAAAAACTATTTAATGATGAAACGGTGGAAGATTTGGTCACTAGTGGGCTCAAATCGGATGAGGCCAAGGAGATCAACATGGCAAAGGTGGCTTTCCTCTAAATTCCACAACTCCTATATCTAATGTCAAGGAAAGAGGTGGTTGGACAACACTACAACCTTATCCAAATTCCTTTCGACATTTTTACAAACAAAAACTCCGGTATGTCACTAGACTTTCATGTTGAGATCCATTTTGAAATTCCCAAACATCCTATTATGCATGATGAGGTAAAGAAGATGGTCATTGCAAGGCTAAAAAAGATGAATATTTCTCTTGGAAAACAATTAATTGACTCCATCGCTATCTAATGTCTAAGCATAAAATAAGGGAATATGTAGGGAGTATGGGCAGGCAACATTCAATTACATTTGCTCAAACTCGAAGTAGATGGATTGATGTTACTAAAAGGTCTTAGACCCTTTATTCTTGAAATTGATGAAGAATTAGTTGTTGGCAAAGTCTGCAAGGCCTATCAAGGCATATCCTAAGGATTCTAACCTTTTGGTAACAATTAAGAGTGATGTTTTGAAGGATATTATAGCTCAACCACTCTTCAAAGAAGTGCTTGAGGATAGTTTCCGCCAAGGTGTGGAATTTGAGCTAACGGGAGTACAAAAGGGATATGAAGACTCTCACGCCTTCCTCAATATTACTACTTCCAAACAAGTGAAGAAAATCCTTCTCCTCCAAGCCACCGCCCAACACAAGGTATTGGAAACAAGACAAGCAACTAAATCAACGGACCAAGAGGTAAACCCAAAACCAAAGCTAAAACCAAACCCAAAACCAAACCTTAACCCTATCTCCCCTTCCTATCCACTTGGATGTGATGCACACCACCAAAGAAATTTACAAAGTCATGGATGGAGCAAACGTTCGTGTTTGGTTCCACAAAGACAACGATACTTGCCATAATGGCAATGCCAATGTCCTATGTGCCAACCCTATTGTATATAGGACCTTCGTGGGCAAAACACATGTTATTGAAAGTAACTATGTTGATTTTGCACCGCACCGACGTAACTTGGAAGGGATCACCCCTCCTAATATAGAAGAAGTCAAATCCTTTGGATTTGATGATATCAACACCGCCATCGTCAACACTGTGTCCACCTTCCAAATGCAAGAAAAGACCAACAATGAGACCAAAGAGGAACTATTGGTGCTATTAGAAGAAAACAACACGAAAATCCGGAAGGAGAATAGAGAGTATGCCGATATGAAGAGCAAAGAATTGAAGAAACAAATGGCAAGCGTGCAAGATTCTATGAAGGTTGCCCTTGCTACACTTCAAGCCATGGCAAGTAGTATGTCGACTCCAATGCTAGAAGATAGACTACCAAACTAGATATAAGCAAAGACTACAAACTACTACATAGATACCATATAGTAATACATATCCATAGCATACTACATAATATAGTATTCATACACTATACTATATACTTGGTAGGATACAAATATACCAATACATTCTCGGTGTACAAATATGGTATTAAACAATACACTCAATACAAATATTGTATATAAAATACAAATACTGTATATAAAATACAAATATGGACACAAATACAAATATAAAATCAAATACATGTATGAGTACTATTATAATCCAGAATAATACACCTTATGAGAATATATATACGTACACTCAGACACACACATACAAAAACAAACACAACTACCATAGACATACATAAAACAAAATACATACTCAGAATTACTACACACACTTTTCACAATCCAACTTCCTCCACAAACTGTTGCAAAAACATTTACACAAGCAACAACGCATACAAAAACATTAACACAATTACACACCCAAACAAAAATGATACCATCTACTCAATTTATACACATACACAACTATACCCACCTTCATATACACACAAACTACTCTCACAACCACGAACACAAATCCAACTACCCACTCCAACACACATATAACACAAACTTTTGCCTACAAAAATGCCTACAATACCCACACAAAAATAACTATCCACCACTCTACAACAAACCACAAACATACACAAGACCAAACACATGGGAAAAAAAATTAAAATACATACAAACCTACACCCAAAATTATATAGATAACCACCCGAAATAAAACAAGTGTTTACATAGACAAAATCACATACGTACAGATAAACATAAACACACACACATACACAAATAAAGACCCGCACACAAACACATACACAATAACATACACGCACAAAGACATACACAAAAATACAACTGAACCTTTGAAATCAATCATTAAAATCATCTCAAACAAAATAACCACCATAATTGCAACAATAAAATCACATGCCAAATTATCAAAAATATCTCCAAGAACTACTCCATCATTATAAACACAACTATCATCGCAATCATCATATGCATTATGACTATACATATCACACCAACATTTGAAACCAATTACACACACACACCTATAAATATTAATTTTTTTGAAACATGTCATCTTGAAAACATGATCAAATCACAAAACCAACAACTTGCCACTAAACCCATACATTATAGACTCCTGCTATTACTTGGGAGGGACATAAAAACTAACCTTGAACCCATGTCAAACGTATTAAAACACCATCCAGTCCATCCTACAAGACACAAAAAAAAGCTAAAATGCATTTTATTCCTAATACCATTAAGTTACACCCAAAATATCAACATATAGCTAATACATTTGCAGCTCTTCTAAAAATCACACATATACTACACCACCTACATAACACTACATACCCTCATATAACCCAATACATTCAACAACAGTACATAGATCCATCCTCACACATTTTATACACCATCATTGTTACTATCCATCCATCCATCCATCAAAGATTGTAACCATCTTCTAGCCCCACATAATGCAATCATAACCCAATGGACTAACATCCTTATAAATACCCTATCCAATCTACACAATCCACCTGAAAACCACATCAACACCAAACATCACCATACAACATTCCTAAAAAAAACCAAAATATAATATCCCATGATAAATAAATACACAAAAAGCTATACCATTTTAAACATAGGCAAAACCCACCCCTTACACAAAACATAATCCAACAAAACTTCCCATTTTTCCCCCACAACCTAACCAACAAAGCACTAAAATGCTTGGATCCTTTTCTAGAATACACACCCCCACCTCTCTACCTCCATCCTCAAAACCAAAACTTGAACATAACCAAAAAAATTACGACCATAGTCACATGGAATGCCTCATCCCTCAACACCGCCCTTTTTAGCCTACAAAACCTAGCCACCCATACAAATTCACCACCAAGCCCTCATAGTCATACAAGAAACTAAATCTCCGCCACAAAATCCACAAAATACATATAAAAAATATTCCCCAACTACAAACTATTCTATAGCAATACACATGCATTACCAAGATGTATTCAATAACGTAGGCCATACACACCAGGCCGAGGAGGCCGCCTTACACTAGTCCATAAAACATATGCTTTCCCACGTAACATAGGAAAAATTCCCACACCATTGCACATATTCCCCTACCTTCAAATTAGAAAAATTGGTAACCAACCACTACAACCATGGTTAATTTTTCATATTTACATGCCATTCCACCCAGAAGACATTAGATTCATCATAGATATACAAAATACAATCACCTCTTAAATTCACAACTACCCTAACCACACATACATGTTTTGTAGAGACTTTAATAGAGACATTGCATTAATTGGTCCACAAAATAGAAACCACATTACCCCACGACAAATGGGAGACCACCAATGGCGCAACTTTACGGATAACCTAAACCTCAAATACATACATATAGATATCCGATACTCTAAACAAGGGGGTTACAACTATAGTGACTAGAGCTTAATCGGCGGTTTTTATATCCATACATCCAACCATACACAATACACGTCTACAACAAATAAAGACAATAACTTGAACTCGGATCACTCACCAATCCATTCACACATCCCTAATAACATACTAATTAGTCATACACCTACTACCATAAAAAACAACAACACACGTATACTCAATTCCATCCCAAAAAATAACATAGAGAACTATAAAACAAAGTTCTTTGAAGAAAACACCACAAAAATCAACTCCCTAATTTACACTCTAGAAAAACACGACCAACTCTCTCAAACACAATGGCACAAACCATGCCACACTTTAGACCTACTTCTCAACAACATTTCCAGAACACTTGAACAAACTTGTAAAGCCCAACCCAGACCACAAATGACAAATCAAACATCCCAACAAGGTGGTTATCTATCCAGGAAACTCTCCAAAACATGGAAACAACACCTAGCCATATACCACATAATGCGAAAAACTATCCGGATTGTAAAAAGTAATCCACAATGATGCAATCATCGTATCTGTAATGAAATACAAAACATCCAACATATCCAAATTTTGGCACCACCTCCCTCTCATCTACCTTCTGATACTTGGATAAATAATATTAGCGCTAATTGCAATAAATGCAAACACACAAGCCCAAAAAATAATTAAAAAATTCACCAAAGAAAATATTAAAAAAGCCATCTCAAAATATAGACAAATATATGAAAGTAGCCAAAAGAAATAAACCATAAAGTCTTCAAAAACACTTAATCCCCACCTTTGGATTGTATCACCAATCAATGGAATAATATTTTAACAAGCCCTAAAGACATTACAAATGAAATATCTAATCAACAAACAAAAAACAATAGACCTCTTGTATCTACATGTAACTACTTACCAGACCACCCAACTACACGTACATGTGCAGTAAGACAGTACCCATGGCATGACCTTGATGGATTCATTATAGAAAAATGTGGTGAACCACGAATCCCACTACAGACTTACTTTAACCAAGCCACATACAACACATGCCTCAAAAATCTAGGAAACAATAAAGCCCAGGGCTAGATCGCATTCCAAATTCTACACTCAAAACAATGTCTCCTAGATCCCACGAACTTCTCTCCCTATTCTTCTCTCACTGCTAAAAACAAAAACAAATCCCAGCCTTAAAAAAAACCAATTCTACAGTATTTCTATATAAAAATGCGACCCCTTAATGCTTCCAAACCATAGACCAATAGCCTTAGCCTACACTATCTATAAACTCTTCACAAGCACATTCACATCCATATTATTCTCATACGGAGAAAAACATCAAATCCTATACAACAACCAAGAAGGCTTTCGTGCAGAAAGAAGTACCGCTATACAATCCTAAAGCATAATAGCCGCACTTAAAGACGCACAATTTACAAACCAAGACATATATATTTTATACATAGACTTCAAAAATGCATTTGGCTCTATTGACCAGGCACGATTATCAGCAATAGTGTCAAACCGTGGATACCCCACTGATGCAATTCCACTTGTTGGCAACATCAACTCTCACTCAACCACCTCATACGTTGGGAAATATTTTGGAACAACCCGTCCCATTCCTATACAACGAGGAACCATACAAGGTGATACCTTAAGCCCATATCTATTCATTATCTTCTTAGAACCACTACTAAGATGGATACAAAGGAGAAATAACCGCTACAACTTTGGAACATCGCAAGTCACCATAAACTTGGTTGCTTAGGCTGAAGGCCTTGCCGCTGTAGCCGGTAAACTTCAACAAATTTGACAAATTCGACAAATTCTGCGACTAGTCCGGTATGGATGTTGGTATTTAAAAATGTGCTGCCACGGGATGCCCAAACAAATCCAAAATGAACCTCACCGCATTCAAAGCACTTATGCAAGCCATCAACATAAAATACCGTAACCAACTCATCCCTGTACTACATCAAAACAAACCATACATGTATTTAGGCACAAACCTTGTCCCCTCACTAAAATGGAAGATACAAATTCGCATCACCACCACAAAACTTACAAAACAATGCAAAGAACGAATAACATGTCCGGCCACAATGAAACAAAAAATAAAAATGATAGACACAGTACTTAGACCCGGAGTAGCATACAGTTTCTACACAATCCCATACTCTATGCCTGCTATCAAAAAACTAAACAAAAAAATCATAGCCATACAAAAATCCATTTGTGGCCTCCCCAAATGTATGTCAAATGTCATTACCCAACTCCCAAAAAACTTATTTGGATTGGAAGCTTTTTCCCTTAAAAGTCATTTACCTCTAATGTATAAGGGAATAACTTCAAAATGCACTCAATGACAAAGGCAGACTTGGTAAGATTTACAAAGGACTCACCTTCTCTATCCTTGCCAAATATGATGGAGCCAAAAACATCTCTAGAATACACAAAGTTGATTGCATTAGATCACTAATCACCCGGACATTTTTTCTACTAAAAAACAAAGCAAAAGATTACCTAAACAACACATTCACGGATTTTCTCTTAGAATCCTTACCTCTAGAAAAATAAGGCTACAAGAAACCCAAAACAACACAAGAATTAACCAACACCTCTCCCAAAAACTCTTACAAAAACTCCTTTTAGTAAATATTATCAATTCAAAACATATTACACTACCAAACCAAACACACATTACAAATCACAATGACTTCAAAACATTCCACTCTACACCAACCAAATTAGTAAAAAACGCTCTTCCATTGCCCAACAACTATTTTCCTACCCCGAATACCTTAATACATGTGCCTCACCATGTCATATACTTCAAAACCCCTACGCACTCAAAGACACATATACCACCATCAACAACAACATCCAACCCAGAAACAATCCCCCGCCATTACACCCTCCCAACCCATCACACCCATTCCTTCCTCCCCCCCTTATACACATTCTCAAAAACCAACCACATATCCCATTAATCTCATTATTGGTCATAAACATAGAAAACATATCAACTCAAACAAAATTATAATGAATGACACCAAATACTTATGCCAATGGCAATTCAACAACAATTCCTACAATAAATGGTTACCTCAACAAAACCTATTTCCTTGGCATGACCAAAACACCTCTATCCATACACCACACAATTAACACAGTATTATAAAAAGATTTAAAACAAATTCTACTTGGAAATCATTCAAGCACAACATTGCCGAGAGCAATTTCGTGGCTGAAGATCAGTTATCCCAGCCACTATCATTCCTACTCAAAATACACACAACTGAATGTAATCCTCAAAAAGACATTCTCACATCAGTCAACACAATTTGAAATAATGAAGACGACGCACATATATACAAAGACAACGGGAAGCATCTAATTACTATCCCCGTCACCAGACTCCAATGGCTATGGAACCAATGCCATAACAAATTACATACTCCCACAAACATAGAGCCAATGACTCAACCATTTGAAATTGAAATAGTTTGGCTATACCAAAGATATAAATACCATACTCCAAAAAATGACTCCTTCAAACTCATCCAATATACATTACCCACGTCCATTCTAGACTCACTAATCTCATCCTTCAACATCCAACACTCGTACTTTTCATCCCTTGTCACATGCTCCACCCAACTCACTAAGTATTACTCACCTTTTGAAAGAGACAAAAAATTTGGCTCACTAAGGAACGCCTTTGACAACAAATGGATTGGAAATGGTATCGCGCACCCCCATAATATAGAAGACACACAACAAGCAATACATTGGGCAAGACTTGCGGCCAAAAACAATCCAAAATACACCTCGACTCTTATGAATATACGAGATAATAACTCGTACCAAAACTCTAACCCACACTCAGTCCATTCCCAGATTCTCACATCATCGCGTTATTCAAAGCAAACTTGGTACCATATGAAGAACCTACTTTACCACCCGAACTAATAAATAAACTTAGAATTGAGTCATCTTCCATACGAACATTATGCATACTCCATCAAAACAATATTCCTCCATATCAAATAACCTCAACATATGCCGCCTATATACAAAAATAGCCCCACCTACACCTATCCAAATCAAGGTGAACTGCAATAAAATATGGTCCCGACTAAAATATTTAAACCCGATACAAACCCACCACATTACGCCACTTCCCCTTCCCACATATAGTCACCATATCTTCCTAAAATTTGAATCCACATATAGTTACTACACAAATAGTTCCTTCAAAGAACCAACAAAAGCAAGCTAGACACTGACGCAGAGAAAAAGCCGGATATGGCATATATAATCCTGCCAAAGGAATAAAATTATCCAAAAGACTACATGGACTCCAAAATATCCTTAGAGCAGAGATGATGATTCTCTATAAAACCCTCCAAAATGTCACTACTAAATACGCTAATGAACCTGCACACATCCTCACGAATTGTATAAACGTCATGTATCTATTAAACACACAAATAACTCACCTTACCCTCCATAATAGCCACCCTCATCAAGCCATACAAGCATCTATGGTCCAAATGTTACAAATCAAACACAAATCACAACCCTCCACAAAGTCACAACACATGTCAATGTAGAAGGAAAAGAGAAGCGGATAACTAGCCAAAGAAGGACTGAATAAATCTCATAGAAATGCCAAACACCCACATGAGCATGCCCACGCAACCCCATACTTCTTCCAAAGAGAAAGTTGGTCCTCTATGGAAAACACCCCGGATGAAAGCCCAATTAGATTTCTAGATAAATATCTGAAAAACCAAGATCTGATCAACAACCTCGAGTTAATCACGGAAATTTTTCCTAACATAGACAAATGGACCAGTAACAACAATATTGACACCGAACTCGCCCCAAATTTTTGGGAAAATCCCACAATTATAGATTCACAAACATGCCTTATCAAATTTTGTATAGGACAATATATGGGAGATGTTCGCAAACAACTCTTCTTTGAAATAGAACAATTTCCATCCAAAACATGCTCTATATGCACCTCTACAGACCCGGAAACTTGGCTACACGTACTCCTCAAATGCCAAAACCACCACATACACTCCTTAATCGTCAAAGGCACAATAAAGCAGTATGGGAAATCCAAAGATTAATTATACCCTCAAATAAATCTTTATACTTATGAACGCCGCGACCTTCAACAATAACCCACAAGAAAACATGGTCCCGACATGGCTGCTTCCACGCACATGTGGAATCCAAAGATGTCATTGTAATGCCAGATTCAAACCATGTTCAAACAAGACATACTATGCGTCAAAGGACTACCATATAAAGACCTCCCACCAGACCATATCAATCCAAACTTTACCATCCAATTCATCAAATTCAAATATTGTAATGATAGATTTTCTCCAAAAGCAATCGAACACAAAATTAATAAATACCAACCACTTATTAATGACATTGCAACTCTTGGATGGAAAGTTGACCCCCTAATTGTCATATCCACAAGAGCTAGAGCCACTACCTTTATCCCCTCTATGAAAAGGGTCAAAAAAACATTCAATATCCCCATTAATACAATTAAAAGACATTCACAAAAATCAACACAATTGCGATCCAACATGCAATGTCCATACTCCTACATAAACAAAAGCTTGAAAATAACCAACCTCTCCCAGAACTATACGATATCCCTTAAAAACTTCCTAAACCCACAACATCTCTTGGAATTGAGACCTATGCCTCCAGTTGGTTCTTGGTTCTTGGTTTCATAGCGTCTATCCTCTAGGAGGGGGAGTAGTTCCATACTACTAAACCCATGTCCAATGGACATAGTTTCAGTGGTGGAACGAACAGACACTTTCTTCACTCTGGCTTCTTTTGCACACCGGAGTTCTCCTTCTTGCCTTCTTTCTTTTACTCACTGGCCATTCCTAGCATTCCTGATTTAGAGAATCCCATCCATCCACAAACCCATCAGATGATGTGGGGGTTCATGAACAAACAATTGCCCATCAACACTCCAAAGAAACAAGGCAAGGTCACCGGGTGGGGTTGTGGCCGCCCTCCGCGCACTCCACTACACTAAAATTTATGTTTAGTGTAGTGGTACAAATAGTGTACTTACCCTAGTACACTATTTGTAAAGAAGTTGATAATTGGTGTTCGCTACCAATGTCATTAATGTAACCTCACTCAAACCTCAATCAATCCCCCAATCATTCCAGCCCATGCTTCTCTTCATTTGCAACTTTCAAATGGTCATAACTCATTCAAAACTTGTCCAAATTGGGCAAATGAGGTGATTTTAAGAATCTACATTTTCTGTAGATGCCAAAAAACACCTCATATGTCCAATTCGGATTTATAATGAATGAGTTGTGGCCAATTGAAAGCTGCTGATAAGATACTCTGACAGCCCTCGACTGCTGGACCTTTTTTTTATACTTCTACTATTGATACACTAAATGCGCACAAGTGAAAAAAATTAAGTTGAAATCTTTACTAAAATTGACAAATAGTGTAGTAGTTGGCATTTAGTGTAGGGTTTTGTCACTATACTAAATGCCTTGTTCGCAATTGGTGTATGGGTTCGCTTTTAGTGTATACAACACTAAACATAAATTCGCTTTTAGTGTATACTACACTAAACATAAATTTTAGTGTACCGGATGGGCAACGTGCTGGGGTTGGCCGCCCAGTCTCTGCCCATTGTTACCTATGGATTGAAAAGGAAGTGTTGCTTTCTTTTTAAAAGTCACTGAGGAGGATGGATGGGGGTTGTTCTGGCATTGGAGGATGGGTGGGGCTCGACCCTGGCTACTCACCACCCGGACCGGAATACCAACCGGGCCTCTGACCATTGGGTTGGAGCACTAATGGCCATGCTCTCAAGGCCTTGGGTTTTGAGCTTTGAAGCTGAATTTGAAAAATTGCTTACTAATTATTCATCTTTCTGCATTGTCCCTTTCACATACAATGTGATCTAAAATGCTACTTTTCCAGTCTGCGGCAAAACCAACTGCGCTGACACCAATCAAGGACCGTCACCTTCGACCTGGTCAACCAGCAGCATTCTGATGCTATAGTACAACGTCCACTGTTGATGGATCACTGTTCGAGGCGCAAAAAGGGTGGCTCCTCTGTGGGAAACACCAAAAGGCCACCATGAAAACAAACAATTCATATTGCAACAATGATTACTGGACACATTTCACTAGGCAACTTGCAACTCCCCTCCACTCTGGCCCTCAACTCCGCCGACTTTCTGCAAAAGCAACTGATGGATATCATGGAAAAAACCATGTGTGTTCAAAGCCATGGAAGGTGGAGAAAAATCAAATTTTGTACAAACGATTCTTGTACTTTATGATTTATCTGTCACAGGACCTATTCTTTCATTCCCAGCAGCGTACTGTTACAGTATCCATTATTTGTACTTGACAGACGAGTTGATTCAATGAAGATATCCAAAAAAAGAAGAAGCTCAAGCTAAATTTGTTTAAGAAAAAGTATACCTCGAGTAAGGACTTTCCCAGTTGCTGTGAACACGAAAGCTCAGCGTTTGATTTCTTCAGTCCTGCGAAAATATGCAGGAAACATTAAGCACATTTTCCGAACTTTAATAACTCAAATAATCAAGTATCCGAACAAAAACTCACTGTTATCTCAACCTGAGTGACAAGGTATGAACCTGATCACACCAAACCACACTCTTTCTTCAAAGACAGAATGGATGCTACTGAGAATTTGTACCAGGACCAATAGATCACGGTGTTGGATTTGGGAATCGTTCGTGCACAGCATCTATTTCGGCCAAAACCTCCTCACTAAGACGCACACGAGATGCGTCAAAGATTTCGCGCAGCTGCCACATTTGGGTAGCGCCCACCACCACGCTTGTCAAGAGGGGATGCTTCAGAACAAAGCCTGATGCGTCCAAACAAAACCACTATCAGTCACTCATCTACGGAATCAACAATCATGCAGCATTCCTTTGATGAGAGCTAGGCCATGAGCATAGCTCACCAATAGCTAAAGCAACAGGGCTTATCTTGTAACGTTGCGCAATCTCCACATACGCCTGAGAGAAAAAACACATCAGAAGGGATCACCTCAATCTCATTGAAATCATCTAATGCTGCAACTCTTGAACGAACATGACCATAATAAAAGACATATCAAAACCTTACCCTAATGGCAGGAAGGACGTTTGGCTTTGCCATACTGTACCGGCACTCAGCTTCTGCATAGCGACCTGGAACACGAAAACAATCACTGGTCATGGAAAGAATCTACTCACAGGAAAGAACACTAAACACAAAAGGTAACGATTATTGGTTTCCACTGATTGCAGGAGGATAAGCTGAGATGATTGCAACTATCGAGAGCGACCAATCTAAGCCAGAAAACACTCTCCTAATCCTAGAATTTACAGCTCACTTTTGAAAGGCACAGCTCAATCTAAAGTTGGCATCACCAGACATTCGAATGTCCTTTCAATGAAACATGTTAACAGGGAATGATAACTGCGTTCACAAACACGACTAACTTTCAAACCAAGCAAATCATTGGGATTACCTCGGTATTTATTAAGTCGATAAGAAAGGGATCCACCGTCGCTAGAAAGGTATTTTCCAGAAAGAAGCCCCATTGCTAGAGGACTGTACGCAAGTAAACCCACCCTGGATCCAACAATCAAACAATGAGTTCTCAAGTAGAAAGTTGTAAAAACAGTGAGTCTCTGAAGAGTGAATCTAAATTCATCTAAAAGGAGAGAAAGGCGGCTAATCTTCATGGTAAACTCTTTCTTCACTCTCAAAGACGGCCATCACTACTTTTCAAAACCACCGAGCTCTTCCATTAACTGAATTAAAGGGTAAGACCACCAAGCTCCAGAGTAGTCTAAAGAGGGGGTATCTTGCTGACTCCAATGTACAGACCTCTGATGATGGCAGCATTCCGCAAGGGTCACGTCGAAGGTACGACATAAAAGACTATACGCGTTCTGTGCACACAACCAGGTCTCGGAATCAGTAATTCCACACCAGAAATCAGCAGGAGTTGTTACCTGAATGGTGCTGATGCGAGGAAGCGAGGCGTGCTGGTCAGCCAGGCGACAAAACTCCATCACTCCAAACGCAGTCTCATTGCTCACGCCCACATGCCTTACCTGCATGACCACCACTATAGTAATGAAGTAGTATATCCAACATAGAAGAAGTAGACAACACCTGCAATAGAACAAGAGAGATGACCGACCTTGCCCTGATTGACGGCGACGCCCAGCGCCTCCAGTTGCTCCTCCATTGCTACTGATGCGTAGCAACACGAAGGATCGTAATCTGTGTCACCGAACATGGGCACGTACCTACACCAAAAAGTAGAAGATCACCGCATCAGTTATTGGAGAAGATAAGGTTGCACTCTCGTTTGAAGGAGGAAGAAGAACGGTTGTACATCACCTGTCAGGCCAATGCAGTTGGTACAAATCGATGTAGTCTGTGCCCAACCTCTTCAAGCTGTTATCCACACAACAAACAAAAACATGTCGGTTTAGCCTTGAATTGGTTGCTCTCACCCTAATCCCTAAACACCTAAAACTGGCAATATTCAACTTCCTAGATGCAATGATTTCAGGTTTTTTGACGCCATGTTGGAATTGTCACATGAGAAGGAACAAAAACGAGGTTTGCTTAATTGTAACAAAAGGATAAAGAACTGTTTGATAGATTATGAATTTATTGACCAGATTCCATTGTGTTATTATTCGTTGACCTCCCTCCAGTTCTCATACTTATGATTCATACATACCTGCCATCGATGGCTTCCTTGATGTTGCGCCCATCAAGAGAAGAGGGCCCTCCACGAATCCAGGTCATTTGTCCTGATGGTCCAGTCGCCTGTTGAATGTGCAACCAATAAGAGGAAAGTATCACTTTCTCAACATAAAAAAACAAGGCTTGTCGAGAACAATATTAGAGACGTGACTTGAACCACGAAGAAAACATTCTTCACATTTGAAAGCAGCATCACCCTTGCATTGACTTTCTCGATGTGCACAAGCTAGAAGATAACTCAATTGGAGATAAATGACTTGAAAACACACCTAAACCGTAAACCCTAGACATACTAAATGACAGATTATGCAGAAAGTAATCCATTAGGTTCTAGTCATTTATGGACGAGTGGAAAAAAGAAAGCTTCTAGTATGATATGAATTCAACAATCCTGATATCACCACCATGATCATAGAACACAATAGATTGTCACCACTGCACCTTTGTGGCGAGAACCACGCGGTCCCTTGGCACTTGCGACTGCTTCAGCCATCGCCCTACATACTCCTCCGTCCTCCCTTGCGTCTCGGTCCTTTGCGGAACTGGGTACCTGTGAAAACAATGAACAAACAATGAATCAACAAACAAGTGAAAACCAACCCCCTGTGAAAATAAATAAATGCCCTTCACAAAGAAAAAATCCCACAAAGTAGAGACAAGCTATAAACCCAGGAACTAAGGGTGATATACCTGGTTCCAAACAAAATACAAAGAAAAGAATAGGGTTTAAGGATTTAAGGATTTAGGGTTAAAGGTTTAAGGAATTAGGGCTCTTCATCATGAAACTGGACAGGCCATTCAAGAGTGTCTTACATTTCTGCAACGTCGAAGAAGTTGAGGCCCTCCTCGGAAGCCGAATTGAGCTGCTCAGACGCATCTTCGAAGCTGTTCTGCTCCCCATACGTCATAGTTCCTGCAATGAAACTCAAAATCACATGGTGGAACATGACTAGAGAATTGGAGCCTCACCATACACTTAATATGCAACCAGTACAGAAGAGAGATACTCACTCACCCAGGCATAGCTTCGAAACATGAAGCCCCGAAGGTAATGTTGTGTAGGGCATGGCCATGATTGTGATCTGATGGTTGTTGCGAAATGGGGCAGCAGTGAGTGACATTCAGCAACCTTAAACCCTAAACCCTTGGAAAAAGAAGCAAGAAATCCATTCTCATCAGAGAGGATGAGGATCCGTAGATGAAGAGTTAGAAAGCCCTGAAGGTTGGTTGATTGTTTGGGGAGAGTTTCACTAACATTGGTGCTAATTTGGAGAATTAGTGCACTCGTTGGAGAATTCAAGTTCGAGACTGTCTTCGATATTCATCAAAGTACTCTTAAAAGATAACCGTAATTTCGGTTGAATGGAGAAACATTTGGCTGGCGAGAAGTGTCCAACCTTGGGATTTTTTGGAAAAGACGACAGGCCCGTGATATGCAGTTCACGAGAGAAAACCTGAAAACAAATCTACAAAACTTGTTGATGAACCCACCGCTCCTCATTAAAGTGATTGCACAATTGGATGAGCAATCATTCCCGTGTCAAAAGAATAAATAAGAAATGACCTGAAAACAAACTAGCGAGATTTCTTCAAGTGCTTCTTCGGCCTGGTTCCACCGCCGCCCTTCTTCTCCCCCTCATGGTCGTCGTCATGGTGCCTGCGCTTGCCCTTCTTGTCCGCGTCCTTCTCCTTCATGTGCCTGGTGGCCAGGCGCTGCGCCTCGCTCACCTGCTCGAGAAGGACGAGGACCTCGTCCTCCTGGCACGGGAACTGGGGCAGCTTCTTCCCGATCAGCTGCTCGATCTTGAGGTAGAGCAGCACGTCGTACTGGCACACGAGCGAGATGGCGCGCCCGGACCGCCCCGCGCGCGCCGTGCGCCCCACGCGGTGGATATAGTCCTTGGAATTCGTGGGGATGTCGTAGTTGATCACTAGGTTGACCGCCGGGATGTCCAGCCCGCGGCTCGCGACGTCCGTGCAGATGAGGATGCTGCACTCGCCCGCTTTGAACTTGGCCAGAGCACCCAACCGCTTGGGCTGGCTCATCTGCCCGCTGATGGGGATCGCCACCAGGCCGAGGTTGCGCAGCAGGAGCGCCAGCTTCCGCGTGGCCTCGCACGTCCGCGTGAACACCATGGCGGTGTTGCCTGCGAGCTCGTGCAGAATCGACACCAAGTAGCAGTCCTTGTGCTTCGCGGGGACGAAGAGATACTCCTGCTTCAGCGTGTCCACGGTGGAGTACTTGGCCGAGACCTCCACCTTGACGGGGTTGCGGAGGCACGCGCGCTGCAGCTTGGCGACCTTGGACGTCATGGTGGCGGAGAAGAGGTACGTGCGGCGCTCGCGAGGTGCGGCCTTGAGGATCTCATCAATCTCCTGCTCAAAGTCCATGTTGAGCAGGCGGTCGGCTTCGTCCAGGACGAGGAACTTGATGGTGCGCAGGCTGAAACCCTTGGTGTTGGTCAGATGGTCCACCAGACGCCCCGGCGTACCCACCACTACATGCGGCCGCTTTGCGAGCGCGATGGCCTGCGCCATCATGTCCACACCACCCACCAGCACCGCACACTTGAGCCCGATGCCCGAGCCCAACGCCTCGAACTGCTCCGCGATCTGGATGGCCAGCTCGCGCGTCGGGGACAGCACGCACGCAAACAGGGGCTGCGGCTTCTCCAGGAGCGCCTGCAGGATCGGCAGCGCGAAAGTGCCCGTCTTGCCCGACCCCGTCTGCGCCAGCCCGATAATGTCGTGGCCCTGCAGCGCCACCGGCACCGCATCCACCTGAATCGACGTCGGCGTCTTCCATCCCAGCGCGTCGCACGCCTCCGCCAGCTGCTCGCACACGCCCAGGCTACGGAACGTGTGCGCCTTATCACCTTCCTCGCCGTCCGCCATCGCACCCAAAACACACAAAACCCTAAACCCTAATTCTCAAAGGTTGCCGTCTAAACCCTAATTCTCAAAGAGGAAACACCCTCGGCATTCACAGCGGCCCCAAATCGGGACCACGCCTCCCCTGCCCGCCCGCTCTCGCCCCGCACCCACACTCCCTCGCTCTCTCCTCTTCCCACGCCCTGCTCCTCGAAAACCGTCTCCACGCCTGCTACCCCTCCATCAGATACAACGAAGGGAAAAAACACCCAAAAAAAAAAGCAGAGAGACCAAACCACGCCGCTTATGACCTATGCAACCCGACCGGCAGCCTCACGGAACTCGCTAAACCATGTAGACGGATGGGCGGTGTGGACAAAACCTGGCTCCTATTTTAGGTTGGAGGGGGCCTATTTACACCCAGGTGGAGCCTCCGAGGGTAATTTCGGGCATCAGGCCCCAAAATTTGGCCAAAAAAATCCAGAAAAAGCTTCTAAACCCCGAAATATTAAAAAAACCAGTAAAAAGAGGCCTACCCTGGCCCACCCTCCGTGACATCCGTCTAAAGAGGTCCCAGGCTCACCAACACAAACCCATCATTCACACGACCAAGTGAGGTTGAGTTCGTTACCTTCTCGAGGGCGATTATCAGGATGCTTGTATTCTTCACTTGGATGAAACAACTTTCATGTGGAGGAAATACTGTACCCATGCTCAATCTTCTTCAAAGAATTCTCCTGACAGCTGACGTCCTCATTGGGCACCGCCACGCCATCCACGCTGGAGGCCCCATCAGCACCCACATGCATGTGCATCCACTTCATCTGCCGCACACTGCCGCAGCAGCCCGCAAACAAGAGCACGGATCACACCCTCGCAACCTTCATTATTCCCTTTCTCCCAGTGTGTGCAGGAATCCGGGGCCGGGCTCATTCCATGTGACCTCACCAGGTACCTGATGAGCTCTCTCACAGGTGGGTACTTCGAGTTCATTCTCTTGTGCGATCCGATCTGTTTGACAATTTGGTTGTTGAGGTGAGGGCCATGGGGAAGTTTTTGGAGGGTTTACGGTGTTTTGCTCTCTTGTGGTGACCGTGGTTTTGACTTCCACTGGCTGGTGTTTCCTGATGAATCAGAAGTGAGATGCTCTGTTTGTCGCGATTCCGAGGTGAGATGAGGGTTTCGGGTTGGATTACCGCCTGATTTGGGTTTTGGTGTTTGGATTCTGAGGCAGCTTGGGGGATCGTGTAGAATTGGGACAATTGGGGTGGGTTTTGGAGGGCGTTGGAGTTGAGAAGCGAGAGAGGGAGGGGAAGGATGATTGGGGCGGTGCGGCAGACGCTGCGCTCCAGCAGCAGGTGCAGGGGTTACGACCGCATTACCTCGCACCTCTTGAACGGGTCAAAGACGACATGCTCCCAGAGTAATGCCGCACTGCTGCGTCCAGCAGTAGTAGTAGTGCCGGCGGTGCGGGAGACTCAAGGTGCGGCAGTATTCCCTCGCACGTACACGTCCTTCTCCACGAGCGCGGCGGAGGCGGTGAAGGAGGCCCCCGCCTCCGCCCCGACGGTGAAGAACTTGGTGGGGGGCAAGATGGTGGAGTCGCAGGCGTCCGAGCACATTGACGTGATCAACCCTGCGACGCAGGAGGTGGTGGGGCGCGTCCCGCTCACCACGCACCAGGAGTTCGAATCCGCGGTCGCGGTCGCTAAAGAAGCGTTCAAGACGTGGAAGAAAACCCCCGTCACCGCCAGGCAGCGCGTCATGCTCAAGCTGCAGGAGCTCATCCGCCGCGACATGGACAAGCTGGCCATGTCTGTGACTATCGAGCAGGGCAAGACCCTTGCCGACGCCCGAGGCGACGTCTTCCGCGGCTTGGAGGTAAGAATTTACACCATCACACCTCATCACAGTTTACCATGCCTGAATTCATTCCCTTTAACGCCACTACTATTGCGTCATACGCAACCAGCAAGTGGCGAACACCATAACCCCTCATCTCAATTGCCATGTCCTGAATTCTCAGGTGGTGGAGCAAGCGTGTGGCATGGCCAACCAGCAAATGGGCGAGTTCCTGGAGAATGTGTCCAATGGAATCGACACCTACAGCATCCGGCAGCCTCTAGGAGTGTGCGCAGGGATCTGCCCCTTTAACTTCCCGGCCATGATCCCGCTCTGGATGTTCCCCATGGCGGTGACCACCGGCAACACGTTCATCCTCAAGCCCTCGGAGAAGGACCCCGGAGCCGCAATGCTGCTCGCGGAGCTCGCCCTGGAGGCGGGGCTCCCTCCCGGCGTGCTCAACATCGTGCACGGCACGCACGACGTGGTGAACCAGATCTGCGACCACCCCGACATCCGGGCGGTCTCGTTCGTGGGGTCGGACATCGCCGGGATGCACATCTACTCCCGGGCTTCCGCCACGGGCAAGCGCGTGCAGTGCAACATGGGCGCCAAGAACCACGCTGTGGTAATGCCAGATGCTGATCCTGAAGCCACCATGGACGCGCTCGTGGGGGCGGCCTTTGGAGCCGCCGGCCAGCGCTGCATGGCCATCAGCACGGCTGTGTTCGTGGGCGACTCCAAGCGCTGGGAGCAAGGCTTGAGGGAGAGGGGCGTCAAGCTCAAGGTCACTGGCGGGACTGAAGCCGGGGCGGATCTGGGCCCTGTTATCAGCAAGCAGGCCAAGGAGCGCATTTGCAGCCTTGTGGAGTCCGGCGCCAAGGCTGGGGCCCGGCTCGTTCTCGATGGGCGTGACATCAAGGTCAGTGATCCCATATCTCTCTGCTTGAGTCCATGCTAACATCATTCAGATGGTTGAGCTTCAGATTCACAATTGAAGCCATGACAAAAGATGTCGATGCCATGAGCGTACCTGATCCTCTCAAGTCATCTTGTTGATTCAGCGTCATTGTATTTATCTTTCCTATGTATTCTGGATTCTAACGTGAAGCATTGCCCGATCTGCTCGCTTCAGGTTTCCGGATACGAGCAAGGGAACTTTGTAGGTCCCACGATCTTGGCGGACGTGACAATAGACATGGAATGCTACAAGCAGGAGATCTTCGGCCCCGTGCTCCTGTGCATGGAGGCTGCCACTCTCCAGGACGCAATCGAGATCGTGAACCGGAACAAGTACGGAAACGGGACGGCGATCTTCACCAAGTCGGGGGCTGCCGCGCGAGCGTTCCAGCACGAGGTTGACGCTGGTCAAGTGGGTATCAACGTTCCTATTCCGGTGCCTCTGCCCTTCTTCTCCTTCACGGGCTCCAGGGGCTCCTTTGCCGGTGACCTCAACTTCTACGGCAAAGCTGGAGTGCACTTCTTTACGCAGATCAAGACGGTTACTACACAATGGAAGGAGAAGGATCTCCATGGAGTGAGCATGGCTTTCCCCACGTCAGGAAAGGTGTAGCCAGCAGACGGGAATCACGACTTACGAGGCGGACTTCCTGCTGCACATACCTGTAAATAAAGATGGAGCACCCGAGTTGTTCAGATCTGACTTCCCATTATCTGTAGGTAAAAGCACCTTACAGAATATCAGTGTTCCTATGTGGCCCGTGTTGAAGTGCATCCACCCATTCCATGGTTGAGCTAACTTGAAAGCGTATGAATACTATAGTCTCGACCATTGCAAATTAGCTTTCCTGTGCACTCCCATAATCCAGATTAGCAGTTAAAGGATTTCAAGACGCTAGGCAAAAGCAAACTTGTTTGGAACAAGCCCAGAATCGAGCCATCGACTTGTAAATACACCCTTGGTTTTCAGCTGCACTGCTCGCTGAGAAACAAGTTCTAATGAAGCCTCTGGACTAAAAGTACAATGTTCAATCGGAACTATTCGAGTGCTTGTGTGATTCTGTGCATCCTATATTGACAGTTCCTGCAAAGTCCCTAACTAGTGTACATTTCTTTTTATATTGTTGGAAAGAATCGTCAGAACCTTGTACCTCGGTTGTCCACAAAATAATGGGACGGTCCTGTCATAAAAAGAAAAGAAAAAAAACCATGATTCAGCTTCTCATTCACCTTCCGTAACGCCATCCTAGCCTTCGCTTCACATGCTGAAGGAGTGGCCTGATGGATGTCCTTTTGCATCCAAAATATATTGATCCTTTTGCAACCCCGAGATGGTCATCGACTTGAAGCAGGTTACCGAAACAGCAACAAACCCTTGGCGAGGTCGACTCTTATTTTTGTTTAAGAATACCCTAGCTGTACAGCAGTGTAGGTTCTCCTTACGACCTGTAAATCTTCGCTGCATAGGCGTAGAATAGCGCCTCCTCTTCGACCAAAATCCTTCTCCAGAATATATTACCTTATACTCTTATCGTTGTGACAATTTCAAGGTTTGTAGAGTCTGTATCGAAAGTTGGACATAACCATCCAAAAAGTGAGGCCCATCCAGAACCATCGAGTTAAGCACTTTGCACTCCACCATGTTCCTCCAGAGGGGGTAGGTATCCGGCTCCTGGGGGAGGTTTGATGAACCTTCCCAGCGACTTTTGCCTCGTCTTTTTCCTCATTCGAGCCAACTTCTCCTCCAGCTTCAGTCTCTTTTCATACTTCAGTCTCAATCGCTCTTGTCGTTCACGGTTTGCAATCCCTCGCCAGTACACTTCACCTGTTTGCGGCCACAACCACCGTTCTCTTAGACGGTCGCCGTCATCGGCTGCCTCTGCAAGGTCCTCATCCATGGCCTTGAGTGTAGTCAAACTGAAAAAATTAACCCATATTTTGCCATGGCGTGATTCTAGTGCATGCTGCTCTTCCATTTTTCCTGTTTGAGGATCTACATAAATCATGCGCCTAGCGCTGTGATATGCCCACACGTTGACAAGCCCTTCAAGCAGTCGACAATAGCAATGCTGGCCCTATAAGAAAAAACAGGTATATGCAATGAGTATAACAACCCTCTGAATCATCTGATGTATAGAATGCAATCCGTCCAATTGAAGCCCCTGAACACTTCCTGTAAAGCATACGAAATCGACTCAATGTGTTCACAAGCTTCAACGAATTTTCGAGCTTGAATACATACCTCGCGCTGAAACCTCGCAAAACAACATTTTCCAATATCATGATGCTCTTCGTAATACTGAGAATCCAGGGCATCCACGAACATCCTGCCAGTAGTAACCATTTGACATTAATACAAAATAAAGACACAAACAGGTGGCATATGGCATGGAAGTGTATTCAGTACTACTTATGGTAAAGTGCGAGATCGGTCAAGAATACCCATAAACATTGCCATTCCAACCCCTTAGCAGTCACAGACCTAACCCTTGGGATTGTACTATGGCAATAGAATACCTGGCAAACATTACAAGCTCCACAAAAGACGATGTAGGCATAGCCCAGGAATGCATGGCAGACCAGGTGCCACCATCAGCTGGCATTGGTGGCAAATCCGTCCAATTGGAAGGCAGCCCATACATGCGTTTCAAAGACCTAGTGAATGCCTCCCTGCAAGATACATACTGCTTGTCAAATCTCTGTTTGCAGTATACTTTGTATGACCTAATTTGTATATTTAATGTCATGCATTTCGATATGAATTTCAAACAAGTTACGTCCCTCTTCAAACTACCGTGGCATAAAAGAATCCAACTTTCAGCAAACTAGAAGGTATACCTGCACTGCCCGGAGTTGATAGAGTCACAGTAAGCCCAAAAATCCTCTGGATGATTCACAGGAGAATCCCGGTGAAATGTGCCAGCATGACCATCAGAACGAGCCCAGAAGTAGACTGCATCACCATCTCTCACATCACTCACTGCTTCGCTCAAGGCGGCTTCAGCTGCTGCTGTTAACGCAACCTGGATTCAATTCGTAATTCACCAAAGTCATTGATCTTCAACAGTTGTCCATTTGCATGACAAGCACAGCTTAAACAATGCCTACATACAGCATGAAGCTGATAGCGCCACTATTGAATATTTATTACTATAGTTATAAAACAAAACTTACATTTTTGCTAGACGCTCGCCAGGGCTGAAAGCCGATCCATGGATTTTTGTGAACAGAGTCAATCCGATTGGCAATCGCAAAGAAGGCACCATATTCACACAATACATTGCGGTAATATGAGTCGTTCAAGAGGCCAGGCAACCGTTCTTGGGCGTCAACGTCGTCATCTCGTGGACGCTTTGAACTTGTGGACTGCACAAATGTTTTCAAAAAACAACTCAGCGAAAATCAGGAGAAACAGTAGATTAAAGCTCGGCAAACCTACAAGGAGGTCTCCATTTCTAGCAGATCGTTCAATGATGAAATATATTCATTCAAGACTCTAGCCAACATCTTGAATTTTTTCAAAAATGTGACAGATTCCAAACAAATCCAATTAACGTAAGTGGAAACATCAGCTACAAAATTCGTTAAGAGAGTTTAATCAAAGCTTATTTCGACGATGAAGCCGTACTCTACACCTTTCGGATGATCTCTAGTCGCAGATGCTCGCCTACTACAAGATCTGAGAGAGACTTACCAAACTCAGGCCTCGATAGAGCGGGGTCTCATCGTGAAGAAATGGCCATGCACCTTTACCATTATATGGTTCATATATGCACAAGGGTTGGCCACTGCGCTGAATCTCTGCGTCAGTGCGCTCTTTCAAGTCATCCTTGTGGACCTCTGTCTTCTTTACCATCTTCGTAATATCTTTAAAAGTAGATTGCAATTGATCCTTCCTTCCATCCAACTGCGTACGAAAACCATCAGATGACATTACGGACGAGAACCGCATATGTTCGGAACTGGCCATCGATTGACAATTATAACAAACATTATTATAAGGAATCACCAATCACAGGTATCACATAATTCACCACCTTCTATTCTGAGAGGTCGATTAAACGTCAGAGAACAGTCTCTACAGAACTTGAAAAGGTTCATGCATGGTGCAATTTAAGTACCTCTTCCCACTCAATCTGTTCTGCTTCGAGATCCCTCTCCGCTTTTTTGGCTTCGTCCAAATCAAACTCGCTTAACAAGTCCCAGTCCTCGATTGCCTTGGCAAAGCCAACTTTGTCCCTGATACTCTGAACTTCAACACTTCGTGGCATCCACTGATGCTCCAACATCTCGATTATTCCAGAACCTACATCATTCTCCTTTATTGTGGGTTCCTCCATCCGGAACTGGAAAGACTCGAGGAAACTGGAAGCACTGGCTGGGAACAACAAATCCCAGCACCATCCTCCTTCCAAATTCTTCGCAACTTCACCTAATGACCGCGGTAATTCTGCCTCTGAAGGAAACTCCAAAATGCTCTCTAACAATTCACCATAACTCAGACTCACATTTGGAGCGAACATATTCCGAGCCTTAGACTGTCCATTGACTGCCATCGCACCTACGTTATCGTCTTTCAGTATATGCACAATAGCATCACTCAGTTTCATGTCGTCTCCTGCTGGGAAGAGCATGCCATTTTTCCCATCTACAATCTGTACCATAAATTCACACATTCAGTAAAGTTTTGAGTAACAACATCCAAGCTGTCCCCTAAGGGAGACATATGTCATGAACTTTACTTTTAGCCCAAAATTCCTACCATCAATTCCTGTACTAAATGTTCCTCATGCTAGCGACATTTGCACACTCTTCACCAACGTGTTATATTCCACTCATGATACCCAACAATCCACTTCCAACAGTCCCATCAAATCCTTACTTGCTCTCGAAAGGCACTTCGATTCGGTGCGATCACAGGCCGCTGCAGGCTCATGGCTCGATTCAGTATCGGTGGAAATGCCTGTTCATCACGGAACGAACCATATAGAACACCATCCGACATCCACAATATGCCCGTCACATCCTCACCAGCTCCAACATAATGAACTGTGCCCTTCTCCAACCCAAGATGCTCTGCCATAACCTGTCGGCACGCTTAAACAGTCACGTCACCACATACAACCAAACTGCCAACTGATGGGACCACACACTGGTTCAAACCAATTCCTCATTCAAGCCAAGATAAGGGGCTGCTCAAGACAGCAGACTGTCGCAACCGTCCATATGTAAACCCCAAGTGAACTGTAGTTCTCCTTCTACATTAAGCTCCATTAATGGAGCACTGAAGAAAACACTCAGCCACCACCTATTACCTGCAAGGCAGCACCGTAGCTACTTGACTGATTGCCGTGGCCGATAATGAAGAGCTGAATTCGTTTATCACCTTTCGGTGTTACACCACCCACCTTAGCAACAGCCCTCGCCAATGCACACATTACCAGAGCATGTTCTCTCCACAACCCATGATAAAGGAAAGGGCTTCCCACAACAGCGATCACGGAGTCATGAGGCCGTAAGTTGTACTGCGAACGCAGGCTTTCTCGGGAATGTGAAAGCTTATAATTCTCGGCCGTCCACACTTCTGCAGGTGACCCTGGAATAACGAAGAAATTTCCAGTGTCCAGCATTGTGTACACCATCTAGAGGAACGCATACAATTGTCAGAATAAATGCCGAGTGTGCGTACTATGGATGGACTACATAATGATGGCAAAAACCATCAAAGAATTCATAATGAAGTAAGCCTTCTCTCATTATTGGAGTGGTCTTCACTGAATCACATAGACGATCTATCTGACTAAAATGCGAGGAAAAATAGCTAAATGACAGTTGGCAATGGAAATCAGATGTAGCGTACCGGAAGAGTATAGTCTGGAAAAACCACGACATCGGCCCGTTTGAAACTGTGTCTCCACTCGGAGATGAGCCCCTGGGCAGCTGCTGCCTCGTAATTTCTAAGACGTCGACCTAACGCATCATCGGTTATTACCCATACAACTGGTATATTTATGAAGGGCTCTTGAGCAAGGCTGGATCAATACACCGTAATTTTAGAAGTAGACATTCAATCTCTAAAAAGAAGTCATTAATCTTCGCAAAATTGTGTAGCAGAAAAATGCTAGAGAGATAAACAGGAAGTATCATCCTGTTCATGTAACTTATCTTAGGGCAAAAAGACAAAATTAGGTCTGTACCTTTTTAGGACAACTTTCGTGTTGGCGGAAAATGCAATGACACCTTCATAGCTGCACAACATGAATACTCCACCAATGAGACAGGAATGCGTGGATCCTTACCAGCAATACAGATTCATTTGATAAAAGATAAGCAAAGACGAAATTACTGCTGATTGATTAAAAGCAACTTCCTTGCCCTTGAACACCACTCCCTACTCAAACAGCATCGTTTGCTGTCAAAAAGCACCAAATAGTGATAGAAGAAAATTTCTCATGCCGGATGGAAGACAGAACTCACTTAAGCCAGTCAATAGTTGTTACATTCTCAATATTGACTTCCAGTTGCCTTACGGGCACACCTACCGCCTCCCAAGTGGACCGAAGTTCACCATCTTTTAAGGAATGCACCTACAGAGTTTAGCAATGAGCAGGCCTTAAATTCCATACGGAAATAAGTAAATAAAGATCCAGCTGACATTTAAAACGGGCATCGAATAGTTGTGGAAGTGTCGAGGTCAAAAATCTGATGAGTTATAAGGCCCTCCAGGGACTTCAATCGCAGCTATGTATGCTCAAAAGACGAGAGCCATCAGGCTTCGCGTGCAGAAACTGAGAATCGAGTGAATGACCAAAAGAAAACCAAAAAGAAAGAAAGAAAAATAAATATTTACTTCTATGGTGTGTGCTGAAAAACTGAGGTTGCTAAACTCATATCTAGATAGAAGTTGTAGAAAGTGCTTTGTACCTCTATATTGTAACCGAGCTCTTGCAGCGCCCTCGCAATTGTCATCACGTACAAGGACAGCGGATTCAGGACGAGATTTGGACAAACCTGAAAGGCCAAATAAAACACATAACTTGACACCGAGGTATTCATAAAATTCCAAATCTGGTGGAACAGTACCCTACAAAATGTTCACCCTATCCTGCTACTAAACAACGAAACGGGCCTGAGAGTGCAAAGCATTCGTTACATTAAGCACCCGGGCTACCTTCTACTGCTAGGAATTTATGGCCACGATTGTCTTGGTAGGTAAGTGACAGAAGCATCATAGTATATAATCTGTTCTTGGCGATCACTTCGGTATATAAATTCCGAAGGTGGTCTGTCAAGGGTTCTAATCCATCGTTCCAACATCAATTACTGCGACTGGACCAAAATCCCCAACAGATATTAACCTTGTTGAATGTAACCAGACAATCCTGCGCATTAATAGAAATAGCTGTGACTGGACTGCTGAAGGCTGCTCGCAGAGAATCAAAGAAAGAAAAAGGCCGCCGTTCTAAGCGTGAAAAACTACCAGAGGGACTGATTGTTTCTCGAATTTCGTCACAAGTGTTTCTGTGGATACACAAAGCCAGCAAGCGTCTCCTGCTGAAGAATGCACAGAAAGAAAAGCTCCGTCGGTTTCCAGAGTTCTTGCGAAAAAGTAACCTCTCTGGACCGCACACCGACTGATTGATTCGCAAGTTACGTCACTAAAAAAGAATCCGCTGCTACGAACAACGGAATCCGCAACCGTCTCCACAGACTGAAAACAACAAAACGCAAGTAACACGCACCATCCGACATAAAAAAGAAATCGCGCAACAAAAAAGAAAGAAGTGCATCCTCTCCACGCAAATGATCGCCGAAAAAGAAAGCTGCTCTCACCAGCGCAAGCCGCGGAAGCCGCACGGGAGAACGCGCTTCTTTCCGCAACTCAGCTACGGCGGCTTTCCCCTTGGACAACAGCAACCTCTCGACAACGTTCCACGGCACAATTCGCACGACGACGTCCTCACCATGACCCAACACCACCGCTGCGGCACGTCGAGGAAAAATCTCCCGGGATGCAGCTTGCAGATCCGTGTGCCGGAACAGCACGAACACGAATCCATGCGTCACAGCTATCACGAGGAACAAAACCGCCAGGAGCGGAAGAACGATCCTGTACACATTCCACGACGACGACGACGACGCTCTCCCCGTCAACTTCCGCGCCAACTTCTCTCCAAAAACCGCACCGCCACGGGACTTGAAATTATCGCAACTCTCCAACCTCTGGCTCATCACAGACTCCTCCACTGCAACTAGTTCATTAATATCCACCACAGCAGCTGCTGCCTCCCCGGGCCTACTATTACTGCTACTACTACTACTACTCACCCTCCGCAGCGCAAAATTCCCCGCGCGCTTCTCCCCCTCGCCTCGCGCCGTGTCTCCCATTCCATTTGCCTCTTCTCCTCTCAATCTCTCCACCTCTCCTCTCACACAATTCGACTCACTCGATGCGCTCCGCAACGCCGCAGTTTCTGTAATCGCGCAGACGCAACCAACATACAGATGACACTCTGTCTGTTTGTTTGTCTGTTTGTTTGTCACCAGAGAGACAGTCGGAGCGATGCAGTCGGAGCGCGTTTTCATGGATGACGGATCGATGAATGCGACGAGAGGGTCGTGATCTCATCCTGCGTGTCATCCATCATCTATGGCGCCAGCCGAGACTAGAGAATGAAATCTAGGATATACGTAGATGGTGTCGGTCTTGGGATTGGATGGATGATCATCTGTCGCCGTGCCGTGTCGTTTCATCCAATAATATGAATGATTGATTGATTGATTTTGATTGCTGGTCAGTTTCTGTTCGGAGTTATCTGTTCGTTGTAAATCCCGAATTAGCTGCGCTCGTGTTGTGGACTTTTAGTTTTTACTTTTGGCTTTGGGAGGGAAATCCTTGCCGAGATGCGGCGGAGTTCGGTAAAGGAATCTTTCCTGCATTGGATAATCGCGTGCTCTGTTGGGATCCCTGACTTTTACTTTAACCCCCGTTTTACTTTACTCCTTTTACTAATTGGGATGCTTGGAATTTACTTTCAACTTTTATTTTCAGAACTTCGGGGAGACGTTATACTCCAAATTGTGATCTGGTTTTTGCAAAGTATGTAATGGGCCAGGGAGAATTGACCCCTCGGTCGTCCTTACCCGAGGTGGGCCCCGTCTTAATTGCATGGGGTCATGTTTTTGGCCCTCTTATTTTGGGGGGTCCAGAGGCTTTTTTTGGAAAAAAAAATCTCAAATTTGGGGCCTACGGTCATTGTGTTCCCTACAGACCCTCTTTTTTTAATAAATAGGGTCCCATCCAAAAACAAAATAGTGGCCAGGTTTGGCCACAACCTCATGGCCCCCTCCGGTAAGGACGAGCAAGGGGGTCAATTCGCCCTAGCCGTATGTAATGTAGGGGCAAGTATACCAAACACTGAATATAGTGTGGATTCATAATTGATGTGGACCACCCACACTAATTTTCATCAAGCATATGCATGTCAAAATCTGATTGGCTATTTGTTTTCAAACAAGTGTGTGTCAGTTGCAGATTGGATGTAAATTTCCAATTAGTGTAGAAACTCGAACTACTCTGGTCCACACTATATGCACTGTTTGGTGTACATATAGAATAGTCCACAATTTAATTTTGTTTGGATTTCATGCAAATTGAGATTGGACACATCCGTAGACCACGTTTGGGTTCTAATAGCACTAAAGAGTTAACCTTTACCGCCCAGAAAGACGGAAATGGGACTCAGAATTTGCTGAAACTCAATTTGCATGAAATCCATGAGGAATTAGGCTTGGAGATACTAGGTTCAGATTTGTGCATACATTACATGAACACTCTCCAACAATCTAATCATGATTTGGATTTATAAAACTCTTGGAAAAGCTAGGAATACAATACAAAATACATCAAATACACTAAAATACATTGAATACAGTGAATACCATGCCACATACTATGTTGTATTTCACACACATGCACATCAATTTTGGTCTTAAATTTTGATTGAATTTTGTCTTTAAGACATTCTTCAATGTTTTGTGCTGATCTCTCTCCTCACATATGAAACTTCCGTTTTGATTTGTATTAGGTTGGAACATTTTTGTATACAATCAAGTAGAAAAAAGCAAAAAAATCACCAATAATTGTGTATAAATATTTTCTTCACATATGATTTGTCAATGCAAAGCTATCAACCTAGTGCACATGTAAACCACTCTAATTCAAAGTAAAAAAATTCTACAAGAATCTATTGATGGATAAACTAGTACACCCTCCAAAATCCACAGTTTTCACTACCAATGTACAGTAACTTTAGACACTAAAATCTATTCCATCAACTATTGAATATTGCGCAAAATTTCCCCAAAGTTCAGGTCATGGATCAAGTTCAATTTTGTAAGGTTAGATATTAATATTAGGCATTGTATTTCCATCAAGTCCAGTTCAAAGAAAAAAATTAGCAAAAATCTTGATTTTTCCAGAAACATAGCTGGGCGGTAAGGTATTAAAGAGGTTAGACTGTAATAACTTTTCATAGGGGCTTGAATTAGGGGATGGAACATTCTCAAGCTAGTTGGAATTTAGAGCATTTCCACCGGGACGCAGTCCCAGTGGGCATTGATGGAAAAAGTGGCGGGGCCCATCCACCGGGCGCCCTCCCACCCTTCCCACGCACACTCCGCTGCTGTGAGCGTGAAGGGCGAGGCTGGAGCGCCCGGTCCATGGCTATTGGTCAAAAAAAATTTATAATAGAATACCATCATTAATAATTTTGTCGTCTTCCTACTAGGCAAGCTCAGACGCCGGGCAGCAGTGGGCCAAGCCTACCTACATGACGCAATATCTACAGTTTGGGATCCACCGGTATTGATCACCCCTCGGGTTGCTCTTAGGAAGTTGGTACTAGGCAAGGATTAGACAAATATGACAGCAACACCAGGTGTGCAACCTACTCTAAAGGACAAACAGACAATGAAGAGCACACGCTTTTTCTCTTTGTCTTGTTCCTCAACTTAACCCCTGAAGGACCAGAGTCTCCTTCGGGGGGATTTTTTTATTTTGGGCAGGTTCCTAAAATTCGAAAAAGAATCCTTTTTCTCTGAAATTTTTATACTAGATTGCCTTTGATAGGAGCTTCGTGGAATTTTTTTATTTATTTTTTGGATTTGTGGTTTGAAAGTTAGTACCACTTAAAGCCAAAAAAGGGGACACCGGGCACCTCTAAATTTTTTGACAAAAGTTTCTATTGACATTGAGATTTTTCACACATATAAAGAGCATTTCCTTTTTTGGAAATTTTCAAAAAAAAATCTTGTCTTTCGTGTAAAAAGGCATTTTATTCCAAGTCAAACATTTTCATACATTGTCGGGCAACGGGGAAAAAAAACTTCATCTTTTCTACATAAAACCTATAGATCTTCATATTTTTCACTTTTTATTTTTTCAACAACAATATGTGGTGAAAACCTTCTTACTGACCATTTGGATTATCATTTGAATACATACGTAGTTCACAAAAAAATAAAACGTGAAATGGCAATTTTTGAACTTCCACTCCTTTCACACTTGTTTTGAATTTGCTACACCCCTTTTTCACCTCTAAAAATTGATGTTTAGGGAAATAACATCATGCTTAAGACAATGGTAAAAGATTTAGACCTTGTACAATGCAAAAATTTGATACAAAGTGAAGTCAAAGTCTGCTGATCTACTCAACGCAGGGAAGAAAATGAACCATTGTTTTGACTTTAAACACTAAAATCTATCAATCCGTGCGGTGGATTGCAACTAAAATTGTATGGCATGTTTACATAGAAGTCTATTTCAAGATCTTGCGGTTGAAAATCCGAAATTCACTTTAAAATGTGATTTTCATGTCTCTTTTTGGCAGTGGCAGTTTTGGATTGGTTTTAGAGCAAAAGTGGTCGTGGTCCTTTAGGGGTTAAATGCATATGTGTAGGTAGAGGATGATGAACCAAGATACTCCCGAAGCATTCCTTTTTAATATACCCAAGGGAATGAATGCATGGGTTGGTATGGCTGAAACCCAGTGAATGGTCTTGCATTTTGAAAGTGGATTTCATTTTATCGTCCATGGTTTTCATCATATTCATCTTTTTCAACAATATGGGATTAAATAGAAATTCTAATAGTTAAGGAGTGCCGTTGTTCTGCTAGAGCGCCATTGGCTTGCATTTGACTTCCATATTATGAAATTTGGGAAGGTCTTTGGATAACACTAGAGAGTTGCTTCATTGGGAAATAGACCAATTTCAAAAGTAATTCTCGCCCTCATTGAATTCGGCAATTGAATCTATTGAATCATTTCTTACTCGAGTTTTCCTGAAAGTCACCAAAATACACTGGATAGTCACCCCGAATCTTAGGGTCTTAGAGCACCTCCACCCCACGGCCTGAAAACCGGGTGGATTGTCCCCAGGAGAACCCTCGCAAACCAGTCCCGCAATCACCAATTTGGGAAAACCATGCACCCTAGGCCGGAAATAAACATCAAACCGCAATCGCCATTATTGCATCTGCCGTAGATGGCATCAATGGTGGGCTTGAAAAGAAAATCCTTCGATACTAGTGACGCAGCTTGTGCCACGCTGACACATGGCAGCACATTGTTGGTACTCCTGCCCATCAAATTTTTGCAAGCAGCCACCATAATGTCTGATTATCCCGTTTATGGTACAACTCCCTCCATCCAGCCGCTCAAGTCTAGCGTCCCTAGGGCCCGCGGTGGGGGAGCACTACCACCCAGACCCTCCAAACCAGGCACGTCTGCCGAGATGGGGGCCCGCGGTGGAGATGCTTTTATGTTGGTAACTGGGACCACATGTACATGGTGACTTGGATGTGGGGTACATTTGTCAACTCTTTGAGAACTTAGGGTACTATGGGGGAGCTTAGCTTGCATGGGGTAAGGGCCAACAGCATTGATTGCCAATCATTTCATTGGAGCAAAAAAAAAGGATGTGAACTTCCTCATGGTTTTTTATTTTTATTTTTAATCTCCTACGGTCTAGCACCATATTCCTCCTAGTTTGTCCCTTCAGAAAGCACTTTTAGGAAAATTCTATCGATTAATGTTTTTTTAAACTTGAATACAATCATTACACAAACCTTGGTTGATAGTAACAAAGAGAAAAATCATTTCTAAGCCAAATGATTCATGGGTGGATATAGAACTTAAAGGAAAACCACTTACAGAGGAGAAATCAATGGTTAGTAAGGGAGTGTAAGTTAGAGTTAGTCCTAATTCTACTAATAGAATACAACCGCCAATGTAGTCTTTTATTGGCCCAAGAGGCAAAGACCTCATTAGAGCATCATTGGTCTGTGAACCGTTTTGCATGCTTGTCACTCTTCTCCGGGGCTTGTTTGTATTAGGTGAGAGTCTTTGCCGACGCAATCCGCCCATAGTTCACGAGCCTGAGCCACATCTTGGCATACAACTTATGTTTGTACCAGCGCCCGTTGTTAAAGGCTACGTCATTTCTTCCACTCCACACACACTAGATGATGAAACCACGAAGCAAAAGTTTGATCTTGTTGATTGGCTTGAACCTCCGTGGGATATAGTGCCCAAAAGTACCGTACTTCCATGTGAGGTTTAGGCCAAGCGGTGTGTCAGCAACAGTGGAGAGATCTACCTCACGAGTATCTTCAAATATAGAATCGCTCTGGTGGTGCACTGTTCTTCAATTTCTAGTAGTCCAGGTTTTCTACGTGTGAGCCACTCCATGAAAGGTGGGCAGTGGATCATTGTTCTGTACGAGGGGAAACATCCTAGTCATGAACGTCATGCTCCATTGCCATGCCTCTTGCGCTAAAGGACACTCCCAAAAACAATGTAGGACAATCTACATCGTTCCATAGTTGCAAACGGGGCATTGAACATCAACTAAATCTTTAACCCATCTTCTCGACACGTTCACTACAATGGCCTTGTGCCACACATACTGTATAAGACCTGTTTTTTTTCTCTCACATAGTCCGTGTCCCACACGTTGAGCCCGTGCAACTTGTAAGTACCGGGCAAAATCCCGCTCCACTTTTTTCCACGACCGGCGAGACCTGGTGACGACTTTGCATTATGGAACGTCCCAAAGCTGCAGTAAATTGCATGAAGGAAGCGTTACCACTCCATTTGATACCACGTGGGGTCCGACTTCAACCGATTACACCTTCTATAATATAATAGGAGTCCTAATTTCTTTGGTCCGCGAGTGTCGTCCATCACTCGTACTCTCCTAAAAGGGCTAATATGAATTGTGGCAAGGTCATCACCTTAGGCATCCCACACAACCTCGTGTATACGAGCTTTCCACTGGATAGTTTGCAAGCATAAAGACGCTTCTCTTACAAAGAATGTATCCGTACTCGAGGAGATTTCCACAGAGCCCCACCCTAGTTGAGGTCTAAACCTCTCTCCGGTCTTCACTATCAAGTTGATTGTTTCGTCGGTGAATATGGCAACTCATTTTCTAAAAGTTGCTAGTGTAGTGGCTTGATATAGAACTCATCGCCAAGACACAACCTACTCTCGTGTTAGGGCTTCCCAAACGCCCGCTTGTCATTCTGGAGTGAAAAGAGCCTTTGCACTTCTCTGAAGCCTACAAAGCTATCATGTTTTGAAGCATCTCTATACTGGCACAACCCGTTCTTGTACAACGTGAGAGCTTGCAGTCTTGAAAGCTAGGACCAATGGTTTGAAGTACGGGGCAATTCTAGAAACTACAATTAGGTAGTTTGTCCATATTGATAGGCCTAACATACTCCAGGGAAGAGAGCAGTATACTCCAGGGAAGAGAGCAATATCTTCGACGCCGTTGTTGCAAACCTGGTTGCAAACCTTCAAGCATTCGGACCGCGTACTGTAACAATTATGCCAACAAGTATGGCGGGGGAATATTGGCGTGAGGAGACCTCACCGCAAGAATAAAATTCACGCCATGTGAAATAGGGAAGCCAAAATTTGGCAATTTTGCTCCATCTTGGCATGGAACTTGGTGGTATGCCAAATATGTAGTCAACGCATTGGTTGGCAGGAGCGTGTCTGGTGAACGGGCTCCAAAAATTGTGTGTTGCGGGGAGATCACTCATTGGTCGCAAAAATTGTGGAGGACGAGTGGAGGGTGGTTGCGGTGGGCGAGTCTAGGTAGAAATCATCTATGGCCCGCCATCAAGCCCCACTCCAAAAGTTTTGGTGTCCTCCGCACTTGGAGGAGCGATGAAGATGCCCTTAGAGCCTTTCTTTGCCTGATGCTTGGGCAAAGAGAAGAACTCCAAACTGCTTGGCCACCGTCCCCTAAGTACGGTTGATATCAACCCTTATTTTTTTGTTTTAGTGGGATTGCCACAGTGGCTACAGAGGCCAGGGAGCTGTAGCACTTCTGGCTTTCCTTTAAAACCATACAAAACTAAATTTTCTCCATAAATATCCATATTTGAGAATTCATGTCCATAAACATAGAATTATACATCCTTTTGGCGATAGGATGGAGTCCCAGCTGTTCATTAGTGGCAATATGGCGATATAGCAACGGCCATCAATGAAGTTTTAGCGACACGAAATCATAAATTTTCCACTTTTTTCGGGAATTTTCTTTTTTTAATGGAAAAAAATTGCAATTTGGCTCCAGATCGACAAAAAAAAATAAGGGTTGGTTGATAAGCGCGGACAGGACATCCCCCACGCTCGGACTTACCCGAGGTGGGCCCCCGTCTGAATTGCATGGGCTCATTTTTTTGGCCCTCCCATTTTGGGGGGTCAGAGGCTTTTTTGGCTTTTTTTTACAGAATTGGGGCCTATGGCTCCAATTTGGTTTACACGTCCCCTCTGGCTAAATTTAGGTCCCCATTCAAAAACAAAATAGGGGCCAGGTTTTGGCCCCACCACCTCGTCCCCCACCCGGTAAGTCCGAGCGTGGGGATGTCCTGTCAAATCGTGGTTGATATGCAGCTAGGACAGGTTTTTACATCATCCTCACTGGCAAGAAAAGAAGAAATGAGTTTTAAATTTAACCAACCTCAGGTGGGTGAAAAATAGTATCTAAATAGTGGGGTATACAGGGGAGCAGAATACAGTAAGGGGACATGGTTGGCGGCCCTTATTGAATGGAACATTCCATCCACATTAATCCCTCCTATCTTTACATTGTTAAAACTAAATTTTCCTTGTTTTTGGACTAACTTGACCCTTCAATAGAGCATAATCCACCTTCCTAGCTGAGGAATTTTCGGTTCGTGGTGATGGAGGCTCTTCGGAAGGTTATCAAGTACGGAATACATGTATTCGTTTTCGTCGTACATGTGCATGTATTCCGGTGTATTCAATATTCCTAGTACGCCCGAATACATGATTGACTGAGGCAGAGGGAATCCGCAAAAGAGAGGATCAATACTAAATGTGCCGTCAGCAACAAATGGTATATAGAATCAATTGGTACATTTCGAATACATCTAAATATATGTATTAAGTTGCGGTTTACACTATGGACCACAAGGATTGACCTAGAGAAATCATTTATTTTATGGTCACGGATCTTGGTCTAGAGCCATGACCATGAAATTTTAATAATCATTCTTTTAGTGTCTTGGTAACTTCTCATAGTGTAAAGTGGATTTGGGCTAGGAAAAGTATGGATTGATTTTTTTTATGTATATCTAAAAAGGGCAAATTTGGAGTTTACCTCGTCATTCCCGTCCTCCCCTTCTTCTTCCTCCTTGTTTCTAGGAAAGATTAATAAATGAAACGAATTTTAGTCAATCATTGATTCTCAGCCCAACGGCTTCCTTGATTTCCATCGAGCCAACCTCTTTGCCTCGACCCGATGGAAAACTGGTTGAACCAAGAAACATTATCTACTCGGCAGAAAACAACATACTTAGGTAACCTCCAATTCCGTGGTCAATCTCCATTTTTCAAGGTAGTGTACAGCAAACTCGGATTGGGCAACTTCCTCTGCCAATCATAGGTTTTAGAGGGCCATGGTTAATCTCCGTGGTCCAAAGTGGCCCCTTAGTTGTCCGAGTACATATATTCGATAACCTTACCTTATTGGCTCCATTTGGAGATTTGAAATGGCTCCACGGAATTTGTAAGTGATTAGAATTTCCCTGAAAATCCTTTTTGAAGAGGAAAGAAATAAGAAAGGCAATGTGTGATTTAGATAGAGAAAGAATGAGAGCAAAGGGAATTTCACACTTCCTTTTCTTCACACCATTAAAATGCATGAATAGTCACAACAAACATTGCTCAAAGCTCCCCCAAGAAGAAAAAGAACTCTGGTCTCTGTAGAGGGTTGACATGAATAATGTGTCTGTTTGTTCTACCACTAAGTCTATGTCAACATGATTGTCCGATTCCACTATGATCCAATGGGTCACATATCATTTGAATGCACATCGTCAAAAACGATGAAGCGTAATTATAGCTCCCATGTAGTATCCCAAGCTCCCAAAGAGTTGAAGAAGAAGAAGAAGAACGTCGGTCCCCGAGGTGGAGGCCCGACGTGAATAAAGTGTCTGTTCGTTCCACTTCAAAGACCATGCCGATTAGGCAAGGAATTAGTAGTATGGAACTACTTCCCCCTCATCAAAGAGTTGACGGATAATTCCCCACACCATTTCCAAGCCAAGTCACCCTCTCTATGTGGTCCCAGTTAGGACATAAGAACATAAGGCAGGGTGAGTTCAAAAACTTCTATCATTTGTAGCAGGTAATTAGAAGATCCTAGAAGAGATGGGGGAAGCTTTTCAAGTGGAGGGTAGAATTGTTGGCAATGAACTTTTTTTAATGCATGTACATGTGAAAAGTTTGGATAAGTACATTATTAACCCCTAAAGTGCCATGACAAATAACTACATCATTAACCTCTAAGGTTTGGACAACCCCATTTTTTTTTTAAACTTTTATTTCTAATTTTTGACCATAGGATCTCAATTCAGACTCTTTAACCCCTAAATTTCTTTGACAATTTCACACCAAAAACACTTCAAAATTACTTGTTTTTGAGCAATGTGTAACGACAAAACAAAAAACTTTTACTTCTAGTTTTAATCGTAGGATCTCAATTAAGACTTATTAAGTAACTTACATAAAAAAATTCATAAATTTTGATCTCACGGACTGTAACATAATAATGATTGAAGTAGAGAAAAGGGTCCATTTTCTTCTGTGCGTTTCATCAATAAGCAGACTTTGACTTCACTTGGTGTCCAACTTTTCCACTACACAAGGTCTAAATTCATTTCCATCATGTTAAGCATGATATTAGTTCCTTGTACTCCAATTTTTAGAGGTAGAAAAAGGGTGTAGCATATTCAAAAAACTGTGCAAGGAGTGGAGGTTCAAAAATTGGCAATTTGCGTTTTATTTTTTTGTGAACTTATTATGTTTTAGAATGAGAATCCAAATGGTCAATAAGAAGGTTTACACCACATAGTGGTGCGGAAAAAATAAAAAGTAAAAAATACGATGATCTCAAAGTTTTATGTGAAAAGAAAGAACTTGTTTTGATACCTGCCCGACAATTTGCAATAATGTGTGAAAGTGTTTGACTTGGATTTATGTGCTTTATTCCACTAAAGACAAGAGACTTTTTTTTACAATTTGAAAGGAAAAAATATTACTTGCTAGTATTGAAAATCTCACATTCAATAGAGTGTCCTAGCAAATTTTTCTGGAGTTGCCCGACGTGCCCGTTGTCCCCATTTGAACTTCAAACCCCTATAAATTTTTCATTAAATGTCAGATTTAGGAATAAGTTGGACTCACACAAAGCTTTTAGTAATGTCCATCTACATTAAAAACATCAAAGAAAATTGTTATAAAATGACACTATAGAAACCTGCCCAAACCTTCTAGAGTTCCTCGAGGGGACTCTCGGAAATTTAGGGATTAAGCAACATATTCACAAAATATAGTATACTTTGACCACATGGATTGAAAGATTATAGTGTTTAATGTCAAGCAAATGGTTTAGTTTCTTCCTTGCGTTGAGTGACTTTGACTTCACTTGGTGTCAAATGTTTTGCACTACACAAAGTCTAAATCCATTACCATCATATTAAACATGATGTTAGTTTCTTATATTCCAAATTTTAGAGGTAGAAGAGGGGTGTAGCATATTCAAACCAATGGAGCAAGGAATGGAGGTTCAAATTTTGCCAATTCACGTTTTATTTTTTGTGTGTGTTTAAAATGTTTTAGATTGGTGATCCGAATGGTCTATAAGAAGGTTTACTCCACATATTGTTGTAGAAGAAATAAAAGTAAAAAATATGAAGATCTGTAAGTTTTATGTAGGAAAGAAGGAAGTTTTTGGGGTCCTAGCCCGACAATGTGTGGCAATGTGTGAAAATTTTCGACTTGGGATAAAATGTTTTTTTTCACTATAGACAAGTAATCTTCTTTTGACAATATGACATGAAATAATATTTCTTTCCAGTAGTGAAAATCTCACATGCAATAGAAATTGAGGTTGCCCAAGGTGCCCGCTCTTCCGGTTTGAAATTCAAAACCTTATAACATTTTCAATATATGTTGGGTTTAGGAAAAAATTGTTCTCTCACTAAGGTTTTAGTAATGCCCTCATATAGTAAAAATTTCAAAGAATAATGTTAGAAATTGACACCATAGGAACATGCCCAAACTTTCAAAAAGCTCATTTTTGACATTTGGCCCTTTGGGGCTTAACCCCTAAAGGACCAGACCTTATACTTCACCAAAACCACCCCAAAACTGCTTCTTTGAAATGAGATATTATTAGATTGATTCAAACAACCATGTACTATTTTCAAGTGTAGGATCTTCAAGCCAACCACTACAAGAAGATACCCTAAATTTTTTGTAAACTTTGATCGTACGGATTGAAATCTTGGGCAACCTCAATTTCTTTTGCTACCTCATTTAAACAACCATGTACTACACTTGAAAATAGTACATGGTTGTTTAAAACCCTTTACCGCCCAGGGATGTTTATGGGAAAACCAAGATTTCGGCTGATTTTTTTCTTTTCAATGGATTTGATGGAAATACAATGCTTAGTATTGATATCTAACCTTACAAAATTGAACTTAACCCATATCCTGAACTTTGGAAAAATTTTGCACAACATCCAACGGTTGATGGAATAGATTATAGTTTTTAAAGTTACCATATATTGGTAGTGAAAACTGTGGATTTTGGAAGGTGCACTACTTTAACCATCAATAGATTCTTGCAAGATTTTTTTTACTTTGAATTAGAGCAGTTCACATGTGCACTAGGTTGATAGCTTTGCATTGACATATCATATGCGAGGAAAATATTTATATACAATGATTGGTGATTTTTTTGCCTTTTTCTACTTGATCGTATACAAAAATGTTCCAACCTTATACGAATCAAAACGGTAGTTTCGTATGTGAAGAGAGAGATCAACAATCACAAAACAATGAAGAATGTCTCAAAGACAAAGTTCAATCAAAATTTAAGACCAAAATCAATGTGCATGTGTGTGAAATACAACATAGTATGTGGCATGGTATTCATTGTATTCACTCGGTTTGCATTTAGTCACTTCACAGGAGTATAGATCTGCAATGCTTAGAGAGTAGCTCCGTAAAATCTGGTGAGGAGGGGTCTTAGGTGTTAGGCGCAAAAACGAAGCACAAGGCAATGAGAGATGCTGGATCTCATTGCAAATCCCGTTGTGCACCTCGTTTTTGTTGCTAGAAGTTGTCTCTAAGTTGTGAAGAGTGTTGGCAGGGATTGCAAGATCTTGATTTGCTGTCATAAGTTTGAATGGGCTGCAATGGATCTAGCACTAGAATGGGAGAGTAGATCTGAAGTGGGGCTCTGTGTTGGCCTAGATCTAGCTCTAGATCCTGCACTACCCACATCAAACATGCACAAGTAGATCTTGATCTGGATACCATATCACAACTAGAAACATTACACCTAGCACCTCCTCAACCAGAACACAAGCACATACACATGAAGATCGACTGCTGCCAACAATATGCACGAGACCGAAGCCAAGATACAAGATTTTCCCACAAGGACAGACATTCTCAAGGATCAGCTAAGTTTCATATATGTATTCAGTACTTAGGAAAGTCTCAACATTGTTCTTACAAACGTAGTAGGTACATGCTAGAAATTGTTAATGCTGCTGCTATATGCATGTCTAATCCCTATTGCAAGAAGTCACAAAAGCAGCCCAAGCAGATCTACACTGGTACGCAGAGACTCCCGAGGACAACGCACGAAGCAGCAGCACTGAGGGAAAAACGCCAAGCCACCTGCGACACAAGCAACAAATCAATGGAGGCACTCTGTAATCAACAAGTTCATCACCTGCTGCTGATCAGCACTAAAGCACAGGGACCCACGCCCCCCGAGGACAACGTAATGAGCAACAATCGTCAAGTCCATCACATACCGCAGCCCGAGCAAATCAGCACTATACTGAACTACAGGAATCAACACTCACGAGGGCAACGAAAGGAGCAGCAGCACACAATCACCTGCCGCAGCCCGAATAGACCAACACTGGAAAGCAGGTACCAACACTCCCGAGGACAACGTAGCGAGCAGCAACACCCAAGAAAAAATGCCAAGCCACCTGCTACACAACTTTGTGACACAAACCAACGGCAGCACTCAGCAATCAACATGGTCATCACCGAAGGCAAGACACAGAACAACAATGACTCGACTCCCCTTCTGGCCAAGGTACGTATCTCAAACCCTCACTTGACCATTATTTGCTTGTTATTCCTTGACTTCAGATGGACAGCGAGAAAAAGAGAGGTACGACGTTACAACAAGAAGAAGCTGGAAAGATACGAAACACTGGAACATGAAGATCCAACAAAACCAAGAAAGAAGGAAGTACAGGCCCATGGACTTAGCATCTGGAGAAGCCTCACGTCAAGACCAACACAACGTCAACACCACCGCATATACCAAGCTCATCAACACACACCAAGACCATCACAACATCAACGCCACTTTCAATACCAAGAACACCATCAGCATGAAGACAAGACTTCAAGACATCAAGCGAGCACCAGGTATGTACACGCCAAGGTAAGCAACCCTACCACCACCCCACTTCCCTTCCTCCATGCCAATAAATCCATACTAATTTATGACAGGAGCTCTGGAAAGACTAAGTACAAGCAACACATAGGGAAGCAGGACCAGCCACAAATACGAAGACAAAACCCTAGCCGCCATAAAAATGACGAACCTACGGAAGAGCAAGTTCTACAACTCCATCCAAGACAACATAATCGACAAGATACAACCCAACGGCTCCACGAGGTAGCCAAACCTAAACATCCAAAAGCCCTAAAACAAAGACGTTCATCGACAACAACCACATCCATCAAACAACTCTACACAAGGTATAAAGCACGCCCTCACTATCCTCTCAAACCCTCTTACACTGCTCTACTGCGTAGACATCCACTTCATGTATTGTGGAACCAGTACGACACCTGCTTAGTTCATGCAGAAGTTACGGACCTGAGTGGAGATGTGAAGCGAAGACGAAGGAGAGAGTCGCATCTTCCACGCCCAACTTGGACACGTCTAGACAGTGAAGAGCAACCTATCCTTTTTCTCACAAAATTATTGACTTTTGTTTGTATTTATTTTGCACAGCTCCACATTAACTTATTGTTGGCATGCTCCGCGCAGAGAACACAGCACCCGCAGCAGATCCACACGTGGAAGACGATTAACCTGGTTAGCACCACAACAAACGCGGTCAGGAGACGAAGGAAGAACCGGGAATACACAACTCGTAGATCAGACACAACCAGTCGAAGAAGACACCTGGAACCTACAGCAAGCAGCCGAACGAGCAAGATCATCAAGACCGGTAGACCGCATGTGGAAGACAACCGACGGCGCAGAAGATCGGAAACCCAAGGCCGTAGCCCAGCAGCCCCTTTCGAGAAGAAGCCCGCACTCCGCCTGAGCTCACAAGCAGTAGTCCAGAACGTGGACGTACCTGGTGGAAAGTCGCGCAGCCAGGCCTTGTGCGAACTTGCACGGACGAGTCCGAACTTTCACAAACGCGCCCTCTGTCACCCAGCTCGAACCCTTACAGACGAAGAACATGCGAAGCCCCTAACGGCGAGTTACCAACGGACGCTGCCCGAGACGCAATCGGACCGAAGCCCTGCCCTACGCTCTGTCCGCATGCACAAGAGGAGGACGCCCCATCAACAGCTAATCCAGGCCACATCGGCAATTACCAAGGTTGGACTTACAAGGAAAGCCGACACCTACAGAGCGAAGAGCCTCGCCCGAATTCTGCAACTGGCATTCGGTACCTACCGCCACCACTCCACAGCCGCTAATCGCCGAGCACGAACAGCCTGGAGCCAACCTGTTTGCGCTACCCAACGGCACATCGTGTCTTTCTCAAAGACGACACAGGGAGCCACTCGAAGTCAAGTGGCCGACAAGGTACTCGAGAAGGAATCTTCCCTGACGTCGAACCTTCCTAGTCGACTACTGAACCCAAGCTGCAGTGTAGATACCCCTGAACAGTGCCCCCCTAAACCCGTGGACGTCGATCCAAGAGTCCCGTCCAAGTTAGACGTGCGAGTGCAACCACGAGCTTGGACCAGATTAGTCAGCAAGCAAGGAAGGGAAGCCACGGGTAATCAGCTCAAGGATCAACCACACAACTCCCAAGTGGTCACTGGATATTCAGGTCATATTCTCCCCTCACCTTCGTCACTACTTTATGTTCTTTGTTGTCTACTGGTTTATTTTGGAAACCAATGGGCACACAATCTTACCTTAACATCAAAATTTCTTTCTCTGAGAGGTGACCAATTTTCTGGCACCTCTCGTGTATGTGTATATGTAGTAATTAAACAACATAACCCTAACCTCTCCTATCTTCGAATCTTAGGAATCTTGCATGTTATTTTGCATGTTATTCATATTGTATGTTATCCCGTATGTTATCAAATCCTACATGCTAGCTATATTGATACTTTCTACTTCTTAAAAACCTTAACATCAACAAGCCCTCAACGTACGTTGAGGGGAGATGTTAAGAACAAGAAGGAAAGAAGGAAAGTTGAAGTGACAAGCTATAGATCACGTAGTAACACTCTCTTCTTTTTCTACAGCATGTCTCAACAACAAACTACTGCCACTTCCTCCAAACGCCTGTTTGTTGAAGTGCTTGAAGGTATTCCGAACCCTCTAAATGTGATGCAAAATGCCTTGGTTATTACAAGCTCCACCCAGAAAAAGGTGAAGGCAACAAGTTTGCCTTCCACCAAATACTGGCTAGGCTTCCAAACAATGAATATCATTGCAAAGAAGAATGGGGAAGAAAAAATACCTTTGGTTACCATAGAAGAGTTGGTAAAATGTGGGTTAAATGAAAAGGAAGCATGTGAGAGTTTTGAGGCAATACCGTCATTTCCTTTTGTCATCCAAGAGGAATGGCCCTCTAAAAGGCATGATGGAAAGGTAGGAAATCATTTCAATCTCACCCAACTTCCAAGTGAAGTTGAGGTGGATGAAGACGGCTTTGCCTTGGACTACCAAATTTCCATTCATTTTGACTTGGCGAATCAAGTATGGTCAAAAAATGTGGTACTAGACATGGTGAAAACACGACTGCAAGAAATGGAGATACCTACAGGAACACGCATTGGTGAACCAATAGCCGTGTTTTGTCACCACCAGTCCGACAATTGGACTGGTGTGGTGAAACTGCACCTAAAAAACCCGGTTATCGATGCGAAAGGCTTATTGGGAGGGCTAAGGCCGTTCATCCTCATTTTGAATGAAGGAATCCCACACCAAGGAAAAGTATGCAAAGCATACGACTCCTTGGCCTTCTCACATCTCTTATCGGTGAAAATATCAAGCCCAAGTCTTGTTAATGTAGATCCATACCACTTACATGCGGAGATTGTAAAAGATGGTTTTGCAAGGAGTTATGATTTCGAGGTAACGGGAGTAGAAAAGAAAAGCTCTTCAGATTTTGCATGGGTCAAAACTCCCTCCCCGGAACAAGCTGCTAAAATAAAAGACTATAAAGTCTCATTTTGTAATGAGATTTTTATGCCTGTTTTTGCAACCCGGAAAATGGATGAGGATGAGATCGCAAAAAAGAACTGTCTAATTCTCATTGCAAAAAACCTTAACAAAACAAAAAACGAAAAAGAATTGGTAGAAGGAATAAAATCCATAATTGGGGAAGAAAATGTAGTTGACACATACTTCAAACTGGAATACGGACGACATGTAGGGACTTGCAATATTGAATGTTTAAATGCGGCCGTCTATAAAAATTTTGTTAAACAAAGTAAAAAATTACACGGAAAATACATTATGTTTACCCCTCACCCCAAGAGTCTAGACGGCAGCAACAAACCGAGCGCAGAAGAACTAACGAGACTAGGTTTTTCGGATGTAAACGCGGCCGTAGCTAACGCGATGATTGCCATGGAGAACGAACCAAATAAAGGTCATGGAGTTACCCTACAACAACTACGCAAAGAAATGAAGACCATGAAAGGAGAAATCGTAGACGAAGCAAGGCAATATGCGGACATGGTACAGGCGAACACGGTCAAATCCCTAAGGGGAGAAATGTCAACCCTTCGATCCCAACTCATTGCAACCATCATGGCGGCGGAAACTCAAGCATCGGAACGGGAGCAAAGAGTCATTGAGAACAAGATGGACATGTCAAACTAATAGCGTCAAACAACGCTACAACCAAAAATAATATAGTATATATATATACTAAAATACAAAGCCAAAAAATATATAAAAATATAAATAGGAAAAAAGATAAAAATATCAAAATATATCTATATACTATCATATTTAACAACAACAACAACAACAACAACAACAACAACAACAACAACAACAACCACCACCACCAAAAGATAAAGCCCCCAATGACATCAAAACCAACAGCAACAACAACAACAATAACAACAACAACATCAACAATAATAAACCCCCAAAGACACCAACAACAACAAAAACCCCAACAACTCCAACCACCCAAACAACCCCTACAAAACCTAAAACCCCAACAACATCACTACCCTACCACAATCTACCTCTGTAAAATACTAATACTTCTCAGCGGTGACATTGAAAAAAACCCAGGCCCCATGCCAAACATAATAAAAACACACCCCGCAGCTCATAAAAAACGCGCAAAAATGTACTTCATCCCTAGTACTATAAAACTACACCCCGAGTATCAACACCTTGCTAACACATTTTCACCACTACTAAAGAACACACATGAACTACATAACTCACATAACATGACCTACCCGCATATAGCACAATTCATTGAACAAAAAACTACACATCCCCCATCACATATCCTATATGCTTTAATTATTACAGTACACCCCTCTCTAGAAGAGTGCAACCAAATATTAGCCCTACAAAATACCAATACCACAAATTGGACCAATACTCTCCTTAACAACTTAATCACTCTACATAACCCACCCGAAAGACATATTAATACGAAACACCCGTATACAAGTTTCCTAGCAGAAAATCAAAATATTATCCAACATAGAGACTCCATACACAAAGAAATATATGATTTCGTACACAGTCAAACCTCACCCCCCACACAAAACACTATCCAACTACACTTCCCATTCTTGCCACATGAACTAACTAAAGAAATAACGAGATGCTTTGAGCCAATCCTAGAATACACATTCCCATCCCCACCAACCCCATATATACCACCTGTAAATCATAACGAAAACACCAGAGACATCAATACATACATCTTAACATGGAACGCTGCATCCCTAAACACTGCTCTCCCATGCCTCCACAATCTATCTACCCACACCAACACACCACCCGCCATAATTGCTATACAAGAAACTAAATTAACCGCTACTAAATCCACAAAATACATCCAAAAAACATTCCCCGACTACAAACTTATATTTAATAACACTCATGCCCTTACAAGATGCATCCAACAACGTATGCCATATACACCAACGAGAGGAGGCCTCCTTATGCTCATACACCAATCATATGCCTTCCCTGGGAATATCACTAAAATTCCTACTCCGGCTAATATATCACCATACCTCCAAATTATTAAAATTACTAACCGACCCCTCCAACCATGGCTCATTCTTCACCTATACATGCCATCGCACATAGAAGACTCTAGGCTTATTCCGGAAATCCAAAATTCCATCACTTCACAAATTAATACGCACACTAACCATACAATAATACTTTGTGGAGACTTTAACCGAGATATTGCCCTTATTGGACGACAAAACGGAGAGACCTTCACCACCCCACGTGATATAGACTATCAATGGCGAAATTACACAGATAATCTAGAATTATATCTGATCCCAACCGATACACAATACTCTCGTCAAGGAGGACTTAATTACACACACACTAGCCTAATTGATGGATTTTACATTAAAACACCTAACCATACCCAATACACATCTATCACCAATACCTCAACCAACTTAAACTCGGACCACTTCCCGATCCAACTAAATATACCTCATAACATCCTTATAAGTAGACCCCCCACCAAAACAAACTCAAATGATATCAAAATACTAAACCCCATCCCAAAAGAAAACCTTGACAACTTTAATACAATATTCTTTGAAAAAAACTCACTACAGATAGACTCCCTTACAGAAATTCTATCCAACCACCAACACCTAACACACATACAATGGCAAGAAGCCTGCACCTCTCTTGACAAAATTATTAATGAAATTTCTACTACATTAGAAAAGACATGCAAAGCACCTCCGACCCCACAACTCACACCTAGAACCTCGAATCAAGGGGGGTATCTCCCGAGAAAACTAGCCAAAAAGTGGAAACAACATCTTGTTACATACCACAATACTCGGAAAACAATTTACATCGCTAAAACTAATCAAAATTGGCGAACCCACCCCATACTCTCTGAACTACAAAACCTTCGCCATCCCCAAATCCCACAAGTACCACCGCTCAACAACCCTCACGAAGATTGGCTAAAAGACATTGCAGTCATTGCAAAAACCGCCAATAAACAAGCTCGGAAAATTACTACAAAATATACAAGAGAATGTATCAGAAAAGCCATTTCTAAGTATCGTCAGCTATACGAATCTAGCCCAAAAAAGATTAATAGAAAAGTTTTTAAAAACAACACAAACTTACCATTAGATTGCATTCTAGATCAAAACAATAATATTCTAACCAGCCCAAATGACATTGCAAACGAAATACATTTTCAACAATCCATAAACAATAGGCCATCCACCCCCTCATGTCACTTCCAACCACAACATACACCAACATGCACATGCGGGGTTAGACAATACCCGTGGCATGATCTTGACGGATTCACCATTGATAAAAGAGGAGAACCCACGACTCCTCTCCACACATATTATAACAGAGACACATATAACATGTGCCTAAAAAATCTGGGAACCAACAAAGCTCCCGGACCGGACCATATACCTAACTCAATTCTAAAAAACATGCCTCCGAGATTCCATGACCTTCTATCATTATTTTTCCTCCATTGTTACAAACAAAAAGCAATTCCTGCATCCTGGAAAACAAGTTTAACAATCTTATTATACAAAAAAGGCAACCCAACCGAGCTACCTAATCACCGACCTATTGCCTTAGCCAACGCCATTTACAAACTGTACACTAGCACATTAACATCAATACTATCGGCCTACGGGGAAAAACACCAAATACTACATGAAAGCCAAGAAGGGTTTAGAGCTGAAAGAAGTACCACACGGCAAATCCAAACTATCATCGCCGCTCTTGAGGATGCAAAATTCACTAATAAAGACATTTACATACTCTACATTGATTTCAAAAACGCTTTCGGTTCCATTGACCATCCTCGCTTGCTAACCATTATGAGCGATCTTGGATACCCGTGCGACGCGGTCACACTGGTTGGCAATATATACTCCCAATCTACCACTACATACGTTGGAGAATTCTTTGGTAAAACACGCCCTATCCCTATCCAACGAGGGACCATCCAAGGCGATACATTGAGTCCATACCTCTTCATTATTTTTCTGGAACCCCTACTGAGATGGCTTCAAAGAGGGAATAATGGCTACACATTTGGCACCTCAAAAGTTACCATAAACTCGGCCGCATATGCTGACGATCTTGCGGCCATCTCCGGACGCCTCAAATCACTCAAAACTCAATTGGACAAAATAGACAAATTCTGTCTATGGTCCGGGATGGAACTTGGGGTCCAAAAGTGTGCCATAACCGGATGTCCAAACAAATCTAAAACAAACCCGACCGCCTTCAAAGCCCTTATTCAAGCTAACAATATCCACTATCGTAACCAACCAATCCCGGTTCTAAACCAAAACCAACCCTATATATACCTTGGAATAAACCTAGTCCCATCTTTAAAATGGAAAATTCAAATTCATGCTACTACTACAAAACTTATTAAACAATGCAAGGAACTTATACTTTGTCCGGCCACATTGCAACAAAAAATAAAAATGATTGATACCGTCATACGACCGGGTATCTCATACAGTTTCTATGCGGTCCCTTATTCCATGCCCGCCATAAATAAACTCGATAAGAAAATCATAGCCATACAAAAGAAAGTATGCGGGCTCCCCAATTGTACGCCTAATATCATAACACAACTTCCCCATGAACTATTCGGATTAGAAGCTTTCTCCCTCAAAAATGCCTACTTACGTTGCATTGGAGAACAACTCCAGAATGCACTTAACGATAAAGGACGACTAGGACTAATTTACAGTGGACTCCTTCGGCACATCCTTGCCATTTATGGAGGAGCACAATACCTCCAAAGACTTAAAAAATCTGATTGTCTTCGGTCCCCCATTACCCGCACACTTTTTCTACTTAAAACAGAAGGTCAAATATTTCTAAAAAGCACACTAGAAGATTTCCTACTAGACCCCGCACCACTTGAACAAAATTGGGCAAAAGAAATTCATAACCTCCCTAGACTTGACCGACAATTATCCGACAAACTCCTACAAAAACTCTTCTCTGCAAACATTACTGATCTAAAACAAATTACACTACCAAATGGAACACACCTTATGGACGACAAGAGCTACAAAACACTCTATGGTACCCCTCATAAATTAATAAAAAGTGCACTAAACATTGCCAAACAATTATTTTGTCACCCTCCATGTCTCCCTACATGCCCCAACCCTTGCGCCAATCACGCCCCACCGTACACACTTAAAGACTCATATATCATCAATCACAATGACATCCACCCCAACACCAACCCCCCACTAATTCCCCCAAACCCACCACACTCACGACCATATGCCCCTCCACCACATATATTAAAAAACCCTTCCATACACCCAATAAATAACATAACCGCGCACAGACATAATAAACACATTGACTCCAACAAAATAAGTAAACAATATACGACGTACCTATGCCACTGGTCCCACAATAACAACACCTACGCCAAATGGCTCCCACAAAGAAATCTTTTCCCTTGGCACAACCCAAATACTTCCTTACATAACACCGAAATCCTCACACAATACTACCTTAGAACTCAAAACAGTCATTACCTAAATATCATACAAATACACCACCTCCAAGCACAACTTCGAGATAGAAGATTTGTCACACCACCCCTTATTATCCCCCTTCTTAACATCTTTACAACTGAATGCAACCCAGAAACGGACATCCGAGCACAAACAAATACAATCAAAATACAACAAGACAATGCCCACATATACGAAGGTAATGGTAGACATCTAATAACCATACCACTCGCTAGACTACAATGGCTGTGGAACCAATATCACAACGCACTACTAACCCCCATTAACATCGAACCAATACCCCAAACATTTGAAACCGAAATTGTTTAGCTATACCAAAGATACAACTACCGAACACCCAAAAATGACCCCCTCAAAAATGCACACTACACATTACCTGATCCTATTTTAGACTACCTTATTACATCCCTGAATATCACACATTCATACTTCTCATCCCCCGTTACATGCTCCACAAAAATCTCAAAATTTTACTCTCCATTCAAACGCGATAAGATTTTTGGGTCTCTTGGAAAAGCCTTTGATTATAAGTGGAGTGGAATAGGCCTCGCACACCCTCACAACGAAGAAGAAACACAACAAGCAATACATTGGGCACGCCTAGCGGCAAATAATGACCCCAACCACAATATCACCATCATTATCACTCCCGACACTCATTGGTACCACAACCCTAACCCACAATTAGGCCCATTCCCGGACTCCCACATCATAGTACTATTTGAAGCCGATTCCATGACTTACAAAGAACCCACTATACCACCGCAAATACAAACACCCCGCCTTGAACCAGCAACCCTACGTATCCTATGTATACACCAACAAACTCGTGAAATAGGTAATCTAGAAATCTTCAATCATCTCACTTTGATAGCAAAAAATCTAAACATTAACAAGGTATACACTGCAATTGCCCCCCCCACGCCCATATCAACCCGTGTAAACCGCAACAAAAAATGGTCTAAAACCCCCCACACAAACATCTCCACGTCACCAATTACCGAACTAAGCCTCCCCCTCTCTTACTACCAAATTAATATAGACCTTAAATTTGACCCCAACTTTAGCTACTACACTGACGGCTCTTTCAAAGAACCAACCGAAGTAAGCCCGGGACATTGGCACCGGGAGAAAGCCGGTTATGGGATATACAATTCTACCAAACAAATTAAATTAGGTAAAAGACTACATGGACTCCAGAATATTCTAAGAGCCGAAATGATGGCTATACACAAAACCCTCAAAATAATCACCATCCAATACCCAAACGAACCGGCTCACATTTTTACAGATTGCATAAATGTATTATATCTCCTTAATACACATATTAAACACCCTACTTTACACAATAGTCATCCGGATAAAACTATCCTACAATCTATGGTTGAAATGCTCCAAAACCGTACACAGATTACTACACTCCATAAAGTCCGTGCTCATGCTAATATCGACGGCAATGAACAAGCCGACAAACTAGCAAAGGAAGGGAGAGAAAAAACCCACAAGAATGCCGAACACCCATACGAACACGCTCATGCTACCCCATACTACTTTCATAGACATGAATGGCCCTCTATGGGTGAAACTCCCGATAAAGGCCCCGTACGATTCTTGGACAAATACCTCAACAAACATGATCTTCTAAATAACTTAGAAAAACTTACAGAAAACTTCCCCAATATTGATAAATGGACTGGCAACCCAAATATTCATAATGTACTATCCAATAATTTTTGGAAAAACCCCACTATAACGGATCCACAAATCACATGCCTAATCAAATTCCGCACCGGACAATACATGGGCAATGCCCGCAAACAACTCTTCTTTGGAATAGAAAGATTTCCTACAATAACATGTCCAATTTGCAACACCACAGACCCGGACACATGGCTACATGTCCTACTCAAGTGCCAAAACCCCCATATACATTCACTAATTGTTAAAAGACATAACAAAGCCGTATGGGCTATTCGTAAACTACTTATATCATCAACTAAATCCCGTTGCTTCGTTCTCATGAATGCCGGAACCTTTAATGACAATCCACAAGAAAATACGGTCCCCCCTTGGCTATTACCATGCACATGTTGCACTCAAAGATGCCACTGTAATGCAAGATTCAAACCGGACCTACTATGTGTTAGAGGACTTTCATACAAAGACCCCCCTCCAAACCACATAGATCCTAATCTCACTATTCAGTTTATTGAATTCACATATTGCAATGATAGATTCTCTCCGGACACTATTGCTAACAAAACAAACAAGTACCAACCACTACTTGATGATATTCAAGCACTAGGATGGAAAGTAGACCCCCTCATTGTAATCACCGCGGGTGCCAGAGCCACCACCTTCATTCCCTCAATGACAACCCTTGAAGAAACATTTAAAATCCCCATCACTTCAATCAAAACCACCTTCTCAAATATTAACACTATTGCAATTCAACATGCTATGTCAATACTCCTGCATAAACGGAAACTTGAAAACAACCAACCCCTTCCTGATACATCAAACCTCCCTCCATAAACCTGCACTTGCATTTTACCGTACACACCCTCCCTTTCTTAGAGACTTTTGGGTACTTGGGTCCCTTTGTATTGGTCACTTGTTACTGGGTACATAGTGTCCACCCTCGAAAGAGGGGAGTAGTTCCATACTACTAACCCATGCCCGGTGGGCATGGACTTAGTGGTGGAATGAACGGACACTTTATCCACGCCGGCCCCCCTTCGGGGACCGGAGTTCTTCTTTCTTTCTTTGTATTCACTCTATTTGAGTGTATGTGGTGTATTTTGTGTTCTATTCCTAGCTTTTCCAAGATTTCTATAATTCCAAATCATGATCTGATTGTTGGAGAGTGTTTGTGTAATGAATGCGCAAATTTGAACCTCGTATCTCAAAGCCTAGTTTCTCATGGATTTCATGAAATTTGAGTTTTAGCACCTCCGGAGTCCCATTTCGGGCTTCTTGGGCGCTAAAGGGTTAACCCCTACAGGACCAAGGCAGTTTTTCCTCAAAAACACTCCAAAACAACCATTTTCAGCGCATTCAACACAAAATGATACAAAATCATGTTTTTGAAAATTTAACTGTAGGATCTTATACAAGACTTGTATGAGAGTGTGTGGTGAAATTTTTGGTAAGTTTGACCGCACGGATTGAAAGATATTAGCCTTTGAAGTGCGACATAATCTCTTTTTCAGGCCATACTATACACCTTCAACAAACTTCGACCACCTTCTATGGCAACTTTCTGCACTACGGGCCGTGATTTTATTGTCTTAACTTGAAAAGGATCATGTTAGGCACATGTGCACCAAATTTCAGAAGTAGAAGAGGTGTAGAAGATGTCCTAAAAAATCCTGCAATGCACCTATGTGCCAAGAATCAACAATACACTTTATATTTTGCATATATCATATCCTTCTCAAATATTTGAAATTCACAAATCCGTACGGTAGATGCAAAGATCTCAATTTCCTTTCCAAGAGGATGTTTTTAGTCTTTTAAATGGACAAAAACTCGAATTTCTATTGAATTTAGAAGTTATTAAAGTTTGGTGACAGTATTTGTGATATGTCACACTAAACTGCTGCACTATTTGTATATGTAAGTGAAAATAAATTGTAACTTTTGAATCGTAAGTCGGAATTCTACGAAATTTGTGTCTACGCAAAGCTAATCAAAAGTTGGCCATTCAATAAAAAATCTCAGAAAATAATGCCTAGAATTGAGAACGTGGTACCTTACCCAAACTCAAAACGTCCCCCGAGGGGACATCGGTCCTTTAGGGGTTAAACAAAATAATCTCATTGAATTGATAATTTCATTTGATCAATGGATGAGATTGAGACAATTTCTTTTGTGTGTAGTACATGGCCCTACAAAGTAGGCTCAGTCATGGAAAGTAAGGGATCTCTATTTCCATGAAATCCATTCTACAGGGTCTCTCTTATGTAGGCTCGCAAAATTTTGACCTTGACATTGACCTTGACATTGACCTCGACATTGACCTTGACTTTGACCTTGACCTTCTTTTTGACAAGAAAGGCAAGAAGTTCAAGGTGAGAGATGTACTACCCTAATCATAATATACATTAGAACCAAAACTGTGACTAACTTACTAGATGGATTCCTCAAAAAGCATGACCACCTTCAAGCCACCTGAGTCTGTACTGAAATATTGTGGTTGCATCATGTGAAAAAACTTCATGAATCATGTTGATCTCACGATGCTAAAAAATATGAAAGGGAAGAGCTCATAACAGTACTAATTGGCTGTATAGTACATAGTTCCAGAATGCAATAGGAGGGAGTAAATTAGAAAGGGGAGGAAAATACAAGGGTCTCGTAAGAAAACAACATGGATAATGGAATTTTTTTACAAATTCTAGCGTATGGATAAACATGTCCAACCTGCATGTCTTGTGACAAGCATGTACCTTCTGTAAAGATTTGTAAATTCTAACAGTAGATTGCACATGTGCTTTGTAGATTGGACAAGTTTGGACTTTGTGAAGAATCAATCGTCATTGTGGAGTTTATTAGATATGACCTCCAAATGAAAGATGTTAGTTGAAGAATCTTCAATCCAAAGGTGTAAGTCTTCAATACATTTTTTTTGTATTCTATAGAGTAATGTATGTGTCTCTTTATACGGTTCCCAATTGATGTTTAAGGGTTTAAGAAGAAGAAAATTATTGTTGGCCATATTGAGCTCCAAGAGTAAAGAATTTGTTGGAGGTAGCGTTACTACTTAGGTCACTAGGACCTAGATGAGAGACTACCTTGTTTCATTAGTCATTTGTTGTAAACAACCAAGTTTGCATATGGGATTTAGAAGGATCAATCAGCCAAAAAAATTAAAATTAGTTAATAAGTGATAAGAAGTTGGTTGGAAGTTAGTAATAGGATTTATTTTGGAATCAGTATAGGGAACACAAATATTGGATTTACTTTTAAACCGTGTAAATTGACTTTGTAAAGTCATTAAAGTAATTTTATATAGGAAGGGAGGAGATATAGTATGCTTAGCTAAAATTAGACTTAGTACTTTACGAGACAAAACTTAGGTGGAAATGTTGCTCTTGCGTCAAGGTAGAAAATAAAGTAGTATTTGATAAAGAAAAATATTCAAACTATTTTTTGAAAATAACATTGATTTTTTTTTCAAAAGCCTCATAGGGGTACCAAAAAAAAATGGTGACTTTTGGATGTTTTTTTATTTTGTGAGTATTACCTTTTGTAATGAGTAGAAAGCTTATATAATAGAAAAAATGGAGGTTTTTACATATAATCTTTGGAAAAATATGTTATATAATCCATAGTACTATTATTGAAATTAAAGAAGAGTGAGTAATTGGAGGTGAAAAATGGGGATAAATTTTCATATTGACCGTATCGCTAAAGTTTCGTAAATGCCTTGGCAGCACCACAAAGTCAAATGTAGCATAAAGATAGCCTCTTCTAACACATTTTGATTTTATAAGACGAGATAAAAGATGCTTGGAATGAACAAAATGTATTTCCAAGTGATTCCTTCATCCCAACCATTCTACATTTTGTGGTGCCAAGAAGTAATGGGGCATTTTGAACACAATGGTGTAACAGGTTTGTCCATCCAACTTGTGATTAGATGAAAAGGCCAGTATATTCTATAGCAGTTAATTAGGATCTAAAACCTTAAAATCTGAAAATATAGGAATGAGAATAAGTAACAACTACCTAAGTCCACGCCTTAGTTTCATGTCTAGATGATTTCTCAATAACTTTTTGTAATCACTAATTTTTTATCTACAATTTATTTATAACTTAATATATGAGAAATAAAAAATCCCACATGGACTCCACAAATAACCATATGGGAGGCTCTTGTCATAAGATTATTTTTTTAGTCTACACTCCTCCTTTTCCTTTTCTATATAGCTCTTTTAACTTCTAAGGGACAATTTGGCCCTACGGGCGACAAATCAATTTTGGGCAAGGTCCTAAATTTTTAAAAAAAAAAAAACTTCTTGAAATTTTTACATCTAATAGAAATACGGAATATCTTTGCGGGGACTTTAAATTGTTTTTGGGACTTATAGGGAAAAAGTTATGGTGCTTCAAACATAATAAGTTTGACTCTTTTGGCAGCTGGGCAGGGTACTATAGAGATGAACAATGCTATTATAGAGTTGACAATTGCACTTTTTTGAGGTGGGTAGTAGTGAAGGAAAGTTGGATTCAACAACAACAAACAATTGTAATGGCTTGCTGAAACGCTCCACGTTTCCCGGTGAGGTGAGGAGAGGGGACTATGCCAAAAAACAGTTCAGCTGCAGAGGGAGGTAGCTGGCCCTTCTGAGAGCACCTCTGATCTTGTTTTTTGGGCTGGAAAGTTGTGGGATTGCACTGTAAAGTGTTGGAAAGTGCTCCCTGGAGTCGAGAGGGGATTGTTTGTAACCCGATGGTAGGTCAACAAAGTTTTCTGGAGCGAGCGCTCAGAGTGTGTCGGTAGTAGATCGGCAGATTGCACTAGTTGGCGCAGGTAAACCCTGTAGCGAATGCGTGAGTAGTGGATACATATCTTGCACGTCGGACTCTGAGTGCGAGTGCTTAAGTGGTGGACACAGATCTCGCACGTGGCACGAAGGACTGCATCGATCCCCCAGACCCAGATTCGGACAGAAAGCACTCCCCAACCTGAAGTCCCTCCTCCTCAACCGAACTAGGACTCTCACATCCTAGCGATTAGCGACAGACCCAACTTCGATCCACTGCTCTGCAGCACCAGCTAACCACCAAGACACACAAAGCAAGCACATCAGGCAGGAACTCAACATCGACACCGATCCTCACTGATCCACAGTTCCTACGTAGCACTACGTTACTCGAAGAGATTGCGCAAGAGAAGAACTCAACACCACGACCGCAATACCCCTCGGCATCGTTCTCCAACTCAGATACCTTCCTACCCTCTTTTTTCATATTCCAGTAGATACTTGAATTGTTTAGATCACAACTATACACGCATCTCCAAGTCTAGTTACAGTACGTACACATAATCTAATAGTTCACCGAGCTCAGCTACTTTTCGTTCCTATCATTTCTTGCACAATCATCACTGCCTTAGTCAAAATTCTTGTTGAGTACAACACACATATATTCACCACTATCTGTCACACAATTCACTAGATCTAAATACCATTCTTCTAGAAATAATCATAAAAAAAGTTACCAATACTAACATAACCAAATCGAAACATAAATCCAATAAAAAAACCTAGATCTAGAAACACAAGTTCCAAACACACTCACTGTTTGGAAAAGTTTAGTTGCTTGCACTGCAGATCAAAAAACGACGACCACATCATCAAAGCGGCTGCCCGCGCCTCCCACACAGCCGACCAACACAAGATCAAAGCAGTCGATCTATATCAGCACGACCAACGTTCACAGCAATCAGCATACACACTACCAACTACAAAAGACGAGAAAAAGGGAGAAGCACACAAGACATAGCGGCACAACACAAAGACAGCCACAAGCACACAACAATATCAAGAATTTGCCCCACTCCATTACTCCAAATCAACAAAATACACAAAGATCCCAGCCAACCACGGCCCAGGTAAGTAAAATCCTCCCTCAAGTTAACACATACACTTCAAACCTCTGTATTGCTTGGCAGATACAATCAGGCACAAAAAAGACCAATCCGGTCGACCTACAAGAAATCGCACGAAGCAGGTCCATCTCTCACCCCGCTCATATTACTTTGTCTCTCTCTAGTCTTAAGTTAGTACGTCAATACTTCCTATCATACTACACTAACCTTATAACACTCTCCATAAAAACTCAAAAAATGGTCATAAACAGAAGAACTACTAACATTGTCACTCCAGTCTAGTGGAAGATTGAGTTAGTGGTGCAGAAAAAAGAAAACAGACCTCGAAAGGTTAGTACTCAAAGTGCAAACTACGGGAAAACGATAAGAAGCCACGCGAAAACAAGAAGAAACCCAAGTCACGCAGAAACGAGAGGGAGCCCAAGTCAGCCACGAAGAGCAAGCTACGCGAAAACGAGAAGCAGCCCAAGTCAAAGCGTCAGTATTGTCTCGCAAGAAAATCGACCTCAGAAGCCGCACCGACAAACCAAGTCACCGAACCAGGCAACTACTGAGCAGCGCCTCGCAGGGAGGACGAGAAGACGGAAACAGGCAATCAGAGAGCTGAACCTGCTCAAGACGCCGAGACAACACAACAATAAACTGCACCCCATATCTCACGGCATTGCCCAGACCAAGAAGACACGCAACAATCTCAACTCCGCTTCCCAACAGACTCTAAACGGCAAAAGTGGAGAAAAGTGCTATCCCAACAGCAACTTATCAAGCAATAGAATGAGCAACACCAACACCCGTCAAGCCAGACACACTGCAACTAAGGTAAGTCTCTCTCATCCTCCTTCACTCTATCTAACAGACAATGGAATGGACTGGGTGCCACTAGGGAAGAGTTAGGTGTGGGGAGATGCAATACGCATCAACAACAAACGAATAATGAGACAAACCGTGACTACAACATAAGAGACAGTGCAACCAAGGAAGAGCCAACCAAACAACAAACAACAAACGAAAAGAAGAGAAGTGAATAGCCGCCCAAGAACCAGGAGCAAAAGACCTTACAGCCCACCTCTCTCCACGACTCAACCCTCCAGCTTCAACCTTGATTCTTTGCCCTCAGCAAGCTTACAAGTAAGCCACCCTAACTCATCTCTTTTTGTTAGGAAAACTAACATGGCAGGGAATGTGAGAAGGAACCTCGAACTTGGAGACAACATGGATATAGAAGACTCGATGGAAAACCTCATGGAGACCAACAAAGAGATCCCTACACAACCACGAGCCCTGATGACCGAGAGCACAAATGAAGCAGGGAGTATTCATAAGAGAAAGAAAAACACCACAGAGGAAGAAGGTATGTCACCCATCCTTGAGCCCGTTCTAACATAATTTCAATTTTGGCTTGGTTTTCCAACGTTGGAGGACATGGCCAAAGAGGAGGGAAGAGCACCAATCCAGAACAATGAGACTATATCTGACATGATCACACGAGGGATCAAGGAGATAAAGGCCAGAGAAATCACCTTAGCAACACCAACTTTCCCAAGAATTCCTCAAACCCTCTATCCATGTGCAAGAGAAGGTATTGTTGGACAACACTACAACTTGACTCAAATCCCCTTTGACATCCCGGTATGTGACAAAACCGGTCTTGCTCTTGATTTTCACGTTTCCATACACTTTGAGATTGCTAACCTTGTGCTCATGCACGATGATGTCAAAGCCTTGGTGGTTGATAGGTTAAGATCCATGGAAATCGAAGTAGGCAAGGAGGTAATTGACCCTATTTCTATTTTATGTATGAGTGAAAAATGTTGGGAAACGAGGGGTTTGGGCAGACTCAATTAAATTGCACCTCCACAAACCCAAAGTCGATGGCATTGGGCTCCTCAAAGGTATTAGATCTTTTATCCTAAAGCTTGATAAACTATATGTGCTTGGCAAGGTATGCAAGACCTACAATACCATTGCTAAAAACTCTAACCTCTCAACTAAAATCAAAAGTGAAACTCTCAAAGGAATTTCAGCCAATGCTCTCTTTGTGGATATCTTCCAAAATAGTTTTAACTGTAGCCTTGAGTTTGAGATAACAAGTGTGCAGAAAGGAAAAGAAGACTCTCATGCCTTTGTTATAGCACCAACCCCCCAACAAGCGGCGAAGATCAAATTACACCAAGTAACAACACACCACCAGATCTTGCAACCAATGGGCAATGTGGGGGCTTCATCAAGTGGCACCAATCGTGAGAGCAAGGCAAGGAAGGATGCCATATCCCTAACCTAATCCCAACTACCCATTCATATGAACATAGAGGACACTTGTGCAGAGATTCATAAGGTTATGGAGGTAGGAAACGTTGACCACATCTATTTCCACCGCCACGATGGACATAGGCACAATGGAAGTGCCAATGTCCAAATGTCTAAATCCTATAGTATATAGAAGGTTTGTGGGCAAGGTTATCAAGATTGGAGGGCATTACGTGGACTTTGCACCACATCGAAGAAGCCTTGACGGAACGGAAGCACCTACCAAGGAAAAAATTGAAGAATTTGGCTTCTCGGACGTCAACAAAGCTATTGTCAACTCCGTAGAGGCCTACAAGTTGGATGGGCCAACAAACAACATCACGAAAAAAGACATCATCACAATTGTGGAGACAAAGTTGGAAGAAAGCAACAAAAAAATACGGTAGGAGGCACAAGAGTACACGGACAAGAAATATGAAGAATTACAAGACCAAATATATGAAGTCCAAGAATCCATGAGTGTCACTCTTGCAAACCTGCAAGCCATCACCAAAAGAATGCCCCCCTGAAGAATTGAAAACGAGAAGTAAAAAATGTGAAGATTAAAGACCACAAAACAACAGGTATTATGCACATACCAACTCATTTTTTCTACAAGTCCTACATACTTGTTAATTACTATACCAATAGACACTACATAGTAGAATACAAAAGAATACTTATAGTACTAGACATTGTAGGCCCTACCGAAGTATTATTCATAGAACAAAATAGTGTAGAAAAAATGATCGCATACAAAGTAGAATACTCCAATGTATACAGTATTAAAACAAAAATAGAAACATATACTAAATAGAATACATACTGTCCAATACAAAGAAATACTGCCGTATTAATACGGATTTAAATACTAGTATATCTACTGATTCAACTACAGACCCAAAAGCTAATACAAATACTAGTATAAAATCTAATACAAACACCAACGTATATACTAAAGAAAAAAAGATCTATGTTGATAAAAATATTGAAAAAAAAAACCCAGGATAAATACCAAACAATACATACAAAAATAAATACCTATACACATTCATACACCCTCACATACATACATAATACTAAAACATATATCACATACATAAATACACCAAAAACAAATACACGAAAAAATAGAATAACAAATGATAAAAAGACACACACAAAAATAAGTCCAATAACATACACACCTACACACATACCATAAAAAAAACAAACAAACACAAACAAAAATACCCACAAAAACAAAAAAAATATATAAACATACAAATACACATCAAACAAATAACAAAAACAAAATCATCACCTTAATCACAAGGAGAAATACATTCCCACACACCAACAAAAAAAACACCAACAACAAAAACAAAAACAAACACAAAAACACCTGAAACCTGGTATAAATCAACTATTCCTGCATTCACCATGAATACAAACACAATAACACACCCAAACAAAGGCACATATAAAATTCCAAAAAAATACAACCCCAAGGACATAAGAAAACACCAAAAAATAAGAACCCTAAAACACATCACCAAATCCATACGTACGAAAATAACAAACAAACAACAATGCATAAATATAAACATAAATTTTTTCTTACATAATACCAACAAAAAACCCTCCAACATAATATATAAAACTAAACACACCACTAACCAAAATTATTATAAATTAAAAATAAAAACAAAGAATATTCGAATTACAATACATCAACGCACTAAAAACATAAAAACAATAAACAATATATATACACACCCAAAATATACACATAAACCACAAAAACCAAACTATCACACTAAACCCAAACACTATATACTCCTAATGCTACTAAGTGGAGATATAGAAACTAACCCCGGACCCATGCCAAATATACTAAAAAGACATCCTATAACACATAAGAAAAATTCCAAAATATACTTTATACCAAATACCATAAAACTACAACCGGAATATAAGCACATAGCTCAAACATTTGCACCACTAATAAAAAACAACAATATACTACACCAATTACACAACACTATACATCCACTCATTGCCCAATACATACAACAACAAAACACACGACCATCATCACATATCCTATATGCCCTTATAACTACTATCCACCCAAACATAGACATGTGTAACCACCTGTTAAACACACAAAATCCAAATATAACCCAATGGACTAACACACTACTATACACCCTCTCTAACTCACAAAATCCACCCAAAAGACACATAGATATCCCACACCCCTATACAACATTTCTTGAAGAAAATCAAAACACCATAAAATACGGAACATCAATACATAAAGAATTATACGACTTTATACATAGGCAAACTTACCCCCCTCAAACGACATACTAAAACAAAAATTCCCGTACCTCCCTAACAATCTAATTAATGAGGCACTAAAATGTTTAGACCCCATACCAGAATATATCCATCCATCCCCCCACCCCCCTATCTTCCCCCACAAAATCAAAATACTAGACCAAATAACGACAGTACTTACATAGTTACGAACGCCTCATCTCTAAACACCGCCCTTCCTAGCCTACAAACTTTGATCACACATACAAACACACCCCCGGCCCTCATAGTTATACAAGAAACAAAAATACCTGCCACAAAATCTACAAAATATATACAAAATATATTTCCAGACTATAAACTCATCTTTAATAATGCACATGCACTTACAAGATGCGTCCAACAAAGGAGGCCATACACGCCAGGCCAAGGGGGCCTCCTTACACTAATACACAAAAAATATGCCTTCCCGGGCAACATCAACAAAATTCCTACCCCAATGCACATATCACCTTATATCCAAATAATCAAAATCACTAATCACCCACTACAACCATGGATAATCTTTCACATACATATGCCATCTCATCCCGAAGACACTGAATTTATCATAGACATACAAAACACTATTACATCTCAAATTAATAATAACCCCAATCACACATACCTATTAGGTGGAGACTTCAACAGAGACATAGCATTAATCGGTCGCCAAAATGGAAATCTTATCACCCCCCCTCAAACCAGTGATTACGAACGGCGCCGCTTCATAGAAAACCTAAATTTTGCTTACGTCAATACCGATACACAATTCTCTAGGCAAGGTGGCTATAATTATAGTGATTGGAGCCTAATAGATGGATTTTATATAAATACAAATAACAACACACAATACACCTCTACAACAAACAAGGAAGTTATTCTCAACTCGGACCATTCACCCATACGATTGCACATCCCAAATAACACATTAATTAATAGAACTTCTACAATCCTAAACAATAACACTATACGCATACTTAACCTCATTCCAAAAGACAATATAGAAAAATTCAATACAAAATTCTTTGAAGAAAACTCCATACGAATAGACTCCCTCATAAACACTCTTGAAAATAATAATCAACTATCACAAATACAATGGCAAGAAACATGCCACACTCTAGACAAACTCATAAATGAAATCTCAGACACACTAGAACAAATTTGTAAAGCCCACCCAATACCCCAAATGACAAACAAAACTTCTCAACAAGGCGGTTATTTACCCCGCAAACTTTCTAAAGCTTGGAAACAACACCTAACTACATACCATGTTATACGAAAAACCATTAGAATTGTAAAAAACAACCCTCAATGGCGTAACCACCCCATCTGCAATGAACTACTAACTCTACAACACACCAAAATCCCTACCTTGCCGCCTCCGGATTTACTCCATGGTACATGGATAAAAGATATCGCACTAATTGCAAAAAATGCCAACATACAAGCCCAAAAAATAACCTCAAAATACGCCAAAGATAACATGAAGAAAGCCATCTCAAAATACAGACAACTATACAAAATTAGCCCCAAAAAAATTAACAAAAAAGTCTTTAAAAACCTGGAATCCCCGCCGATGGATTGTATCACAGACCAATATAATAATATCCTAACTAGCCTTGAAGACATTGCGAATGAAATATTCAATCAACAAACAAAAAACAATAGACCAACAGTACCAACATGTAACTACCAGCCACAACATCCAATTGAATGTACATGTGCAGTACGCCAATACCCATGGCATGACCTGGATGGATTCATTCTTGACAAACGAGGTGAACCAGAAATCCCTCTACATAAATACTTTAACAGAGCCACATATGACACATGCTTCCGAAATCTTGGTAACAATAAAGCCCCAGGCCCAGATCGAATACCAAATTCAACACTAAAAAACATGCCGCCTCGATTTCAAAAACTATTATTTCTATTCTTCTCCCATTGCTATAAACAAAAACAAATACCGGCCTCATGGAAATCAAGTGCAACAATTTTACTATATAAAAATGGCAATCCATCTATACTACCAAACCATAGGCCAATCGCACTAGCTAACACAATATATAAACTCTTCACTAGTACACTCACCTCTATACTATCTTCATACGGTGAAAAATTCAAAATCCTGCATGATAGTCAAGAAGGATTTAGAGCAGAGAGAAGTACCGCCCGACAAATACAAACTATAATAGCCGCACTAGAAGACGCAAGATTTACAAACCATGATATATACATATTATACGTCGACTTTAAAAATGCCTTTGGCTCAATAGACTATGCTCGACTACTAGCAATAATGATGGACCTTGGTTACCCAAAAGATGCAACTACACTTGTCGGAAACATCTACTCCCAGTCATCCACTTACTATACCGGTGAACACTTTGGGAAAACAAAACACATACCCATTCAAAGAGGAACTATACAAGGGGACACCCTCAGCCCATGCCTATTCATTATTTTCTTAGAACCACTACTTAGATGGCTAGAATGAGGCAACAATGGATACACTTTTGGCACATCACAAGTCACAATAAACTCGGCCGCATACGCGGATGACTTTGCCGTCATAACTAACAAAATTAAATTTATCCAAATACAACTCAATAAAATCGATAGATACTGCAAATGGAGTGGTATGGACGTAGGAGTCCCAAAATGTGCCGCTACTGGATGCCCAAACAAATCCAAATTGAACCCTACCACTTTCAAAGCCCTAATGCAAACCTCTAACATCAATTACCGCAACCAACCGATCCCTATACTACACCAAAATGAACCATACACATATCTAGGCACAAATCTTGTTCCCTCACTAAAATGGAAAATCCAAATACACACTACAACCACAAAACTCATCAAACAATGCAAAGAACTAACAACATGTCCGGCCACCATGAAACAAAAAATAAAAATGGTTGATATCGTACTACGCCCAAGTGTGGCATACAGCTTCTACGGTGTACCATACTCTATGCCAGCCATCAAAAAAATTGATCAAAAAATAATAGCCATACAAAAAACTATATGTGGATTACCAAAATGTATGTCAAATACAATAACCCAACTCCCACATAACTTATTTGGGCTTGAAGCTTTCTCCCTCAAAAACGCATATCTCCGATGTATAGGTGAACAACTACAAAATGCATTAAACGATAAAGATAGACTTGGAAAAATATATAATGGATTAACTCATCATGTCCTTGTCCAATACGGGGGTGCCAAAAACATACCCAGAAATTAAAAAAGTGACTGTACAAGATCACCAATAACACGTACTTTCTTCTTATTAAAACACATAGCTAAAGTCCACCTTAAAAGTACGCTTCTAAACTTCCTCATTAACCCTACATCACTAGAAATACTATGGTGCCAAGAATCACTAAACCACAACACACTCAATGCCCAACTCTCCCAAAAGCTTCTACAAAAACTCCTCTCAAAGAATATTTTTGAACTAAACCAAATTACTTTACCCAATGGCACACACATCATGAACAATGATGACTTCAAAGCCTACCACTTCACCCCATCCAAACTAATAAAAAGTGCTTTAAAGGTCGCTAAACAACTATTTTGCCATCCAACATGCCCCACCACATGTCATACCCCATGTAACATACATCCATACTCATATATACTTCAAGACGCTTTCATGACCATCAACAACAACATCACCCCAAGAAATTTCCCCCCACCAATCAACCCCCCTAACCCCCCACATCCATACCACCCCCGTCCCCCAACATACATCCCCAAAAATCCTACCACATATCCCATTAACAACATCTCACACCACAAACATATTCAACACATAGATGCGAATAATATACAAAATACCTACACAAAATATTTATGCCAATGGCAACACAACGGGAATACATACAATAAATGGCTTCCCCAAAGAAACCTTTTCCCACGACACGACACCAATATCTCCACACATTACACTGAAAAATTAAAACAATACTACCAAAAAATTCAAAAGATAATTTACTCAGATATCATCCAAAATCATCACCTCCAAGAACAAATCTCAGACTCAAGATCTGTAACACCACCCATAATCATTCCACTCTTAAACATCTACACAACATAATGCAATCCCGAAAATGATATCCTTACATTCGCAAACACAATAAAAATAAAAAACAATCAAGCACATCTATACGAGGAAAATGGCCGACACTTATACACTATCCCCACTACTCGACTCCAATGGCTATGGAACCAATACAATACAAAACTACAAACTCCTACAAACAGCGAACCAACGACCCAACCTTTTGAAACCGAATTAATTTGGCTATACCAAAGATATAAATACCGAATACCAAAAAATGACCCCCTCAAAAATGCGCAATACACAATACCCACATCCATATTAGACTCACTAATCTCATCCTTTAACATTGAACAATCATACTTTTATTTCCCGGTCACATGTTCTACCAAACTAAAAAAATTCTATTCACCTTATGAAAGAGATAAAATATTCGGATCCTTGGAAAAGGCCTTTGACTACAAATGGATGGGTAATGGTATAGCTCACCTCCACAACGAGAAGGAAATGTAACAAGCAATACATTGGGCTCGACTAGCCGCCAAACATGATCCAAATAACACAAATATAATCATCATCACACCGAACAACAATTGGTATCAAAACAATAACCAACACTTAAACCCATTCCCAGATTCCCATATCATTGCGGTATTTGAAGCAGACTCAATACCATACGAAGAACCTACTATTCCACCCGAGCTAAGTAAACCCCAAATTGAGCCATCTACATTACAAATACTATGTGTCCATCATCAAAATCAAACCCTTGGCACTCTAGAACAACTTGCCGAACTTACCTCCATAACAGACAATTTAAACATACGCCGATTAAACACAAAACCAACCCCACCGACACCTATACAAACCCCCGTAAACCGAAGTAAAAACTCGTCCAAACTAAACTATATCAACAATATATTAAACTTCTTCGTCACACCGCCCCTCTCCCAAACTACTCAACTCATACCACACCAAAATTTAACCCCGCACATAGTTATTACACCGATGGCTCATTTAAACCACCAGAACAAATTAGCCCGGGATCTTGGCGTAGAGAAAAAGCTGGCTATGGCATATATAATTCTACCAAGGAAATTAAACTAGCCAAAAGACTCCATGGACTACAGAATATCCTTAGGGTAGAACTCATGGCCATTCACAAAACACTACAAAGCATCACAACAAAATACAATAATGAACCCGCACATATAATCACCGATTGTATAAATGCACTCTACCTACTAAACACTCAAATAACACACCCTACTCTTCACAATAGCCACCCAGACCAAACCATATTAACGTCAATGGTCCGAATGCTACAAAACCGAACACAAATCACAACCTTCCACAAAGTAAGAGCCCATGCCAATATTGATGGCAACGAACAAGCAGAAAAATTAGCCAAAGAAGGCCGAGAAAAAACACACAAAACAGCCAAAGAGCCACACGAACATGCCCATGCCACCCCATACTACTTTCAAAAAGAAGATTGGCCTTCCAAAAAAGATACCCCCGACAAAGGTCCGATTAGATTTTTGGATAAATACCTCAAAAAGCAAGACCTCTACAACAACCTTGATACAATTTCAGAAAATATTCCTAACATAGAAAAATGGACCAACAATAACAACATGGACAATGAATTCTCTACAAATTTCTGGAAAAACTCCATCATTTCAAACTCACAAATAACTTGCCTCATCAAATTCCGTATTGGTCAATATATGGGAAATGCTCCCAAACAACTCTTCTTTGAAATTGAAAGATTTCCATCTATAACATGCCCAATATGCCCTTCAACGGACCCCGACACATTGCTCCATGTTCTACTCAAATGCCAAAACCACCACATGCACTCCTTAATTGTTAAAAGACATAATAAAGCGGTATGGGAAGTCCGAAAACTAATCACCTCCTACAACAAATCGAGATGTTATATACTAATGATCGCCGACACCTTTAAAAACAATCCACAAGAAAATACGGTCCCACCTTGGCTACTCCCATGTTCTTGTACGACCCAAAGATGTCATTGCAATGCTAGGCTCAAACCAGACATCCTTTGTGTTAAAGGTTTACCATATAACTATCCACCACCCAATCACATCAACCAAGACTACACCATTCAATTCATTGAATTCACATATTGCAACGACAAATTTTCCCTGGAAACAATCCAAAATAAAATAGATAAATACCAACCTCTAATTGACGACATCATTGCCCTTGGATGGAATGTGGACCCCCTTACTGTAATCACATCTGGCGCTCGTGCCACCACCTTTATCCCATCTATGAAAACTCTAGAAGATACCTTCAAAAGACCCATTGAAACAATTAAAACCACCTTTAAAAAAATTAACACCATCGCTATTCACTATGCCATGTCCATTTTATTACATAAACGCAAAATTGAAAACAACCAAGCCCTTCCCGATACACAAGACCCGCCTTAAATTCTTCCTCGCCTTGATTTTTCTTAATTGGTTGATTTTGTGGTTTTCTGGCTACTTGATTGGATGGTTTTGTGGTTTTTGGCTAGTTGCTTTGTTAGTTGGCTGATTAGGCGGTTGGTTGTTTGTTTAGTGAGTTTCTGGCTACCCGTTACATAGTGTCTACCCTCAAAAGGGGGAAGTAGTTCCAGCTTACTAATTCCCTGTCCGGTGGGCATGGTCTTAGTAGTGGAACGAACAGACACTTTACTTACGCCGATACCCTTCGGGAACCGGCGTTCTTCTTCTTCTGAATGAAAGTTTTTGGCTCCTTCATTGTTTTCACTTGAAAACGCATAGAAATTAAAGATTTTTTTTGAATTTTTAGAATATGCCATAATGATTCTATTCGCCATTTGGAAGAAGAACTCTAATCCTCACAGAGAAGGCCGGAGTGAATAAAGTGTCTATTCAATCCACCACTGAACCAATGTCCACAAGACATAGGTTTAGTTCACCATTTAAATATTAGATCCAACAATTATTTATCTATTTAATTTTTTTTGGCTTTCCTAAATAAAAAACAACTTTCTATATCCCCAGTCGCTGCAGGTTGTCGTGTAAAGAAAGACCGATAACCACAACAGATTGAAAGTCCTAACCAACATCAAATAAAAAAAAAATACACTTAAACAAGTATATGTAGTATACTTTCAAGGAATAACCAGTGAATCACAAGGGTAGTCTAGTGTCTTGCACTCCACATATAGAGAATCAATCTCTGCAAGTAGTATAAGAGAATGCGGATCCTTTATTAGTGATAAACAATCACTTACAAGCAAAGATAATTACTAAATACTCTCTAACTCACTCACAAAGCTTCACTTGACAAAGACGTCAAGTCACGGACATGTGCGGCGCTAAACGCACACACACACAACCTTATGTGGATAGAAATCATCCACGGATGAATGTGGTGTGCCGCCGTATGTCCCTAAATCTGTAGACTAGTAACAAACCAATCTACACTGTCCTGATGTAAATATTTACAGTGTGTAAAATATTTACTTGTTTACCTTTTTAAGAAAGATCTTTGGTTAGGAAGACGAAACTTATTGGTGACGCTTCCAGTAGCTTCAAGGTGACGCTTATTGCTCATGGAATTGTTTAAAAGGCGAAAGCCGTAAACAATATTCACCAATTCGAAGTATTCATTTACGTTCTTGGAGTTTGTGTTTGGATTTGAAGTTCGAACTAATATGTCGAACTGGAGGGTTTTTATGGAGTCACAAGATCTAGAGTCTCAACCGGAGGTAGATTTACAACTTTATTTGTCTTAGTTGCCAATTCAACCATCCCAGCCGGCGGTTTCCATACCATTGCCAATTCACCCACAAGATGAAGCTGGGTCTTCTTGTCCGCTGAAGCAGCCTCGTGTTGAGCAGCGTTGGCATGATAATCTCCAAAAGGACGCTCGTGTTTTAGTAATCTTACTTCAAACTAGATGTGTTGAACCGGACACCCGTGAAGTGACATTTGAAGGAAGCTTCAAGGGCTTGAACGAAGACCATTATTTCTGTATACCTAGGTCAATCGAGCTAAGCGCTGGCCACCATCGTTGGTTAGAAGGGCCAGTGAATCCTTTGACAAAGAGTCAATGTGTAGACTACATCACAATTACTATCAAGCGCATCTTGAAGTTCTTGCAGATGGAGTAGCACTGTTCTTTGACTTTAGTTTTTACCTCTACTTGATTTTGATTGAAGCTATGAACTAAATTTAAGTGTTTTGTGTTTCATTTGAATGATAGAAGTTAAAAGATGGTAGATAGAGGGTAGTTTACCTCCTAGTTAGAACTCTAAAGGTTTGTTGACGTTTAAAGATAAGTAGATACTTATCTTTTGAGTTTTCCTAGGGCCAATGGGTGTATTGAGGCCCATGTGACATGCACATGGGCTGATCTTATCTACCTTAGGGGTCTAGAGGATAGGTAGGCATCTTCTCTCTTTCTCTTAGTCGGATTTTGGGGGAAAAAGAGTTAGTGTGCTTTTGGGAGTGTGTGTGTGTGTGTGTAGAAAGCCGAGAGTTTGATGGGTGATACATCGGGTTGTAAGAAACAATTTGGAATGATATTTTGAGGGTTTTTTCCTTTTAGAGATGCGCTTTCAGAGAGATTGTTTTTTCTTGATTTGGAGTTGTAGACAAAAAGTTACAAGTGTGTGAGTGGAGAAGGGTCTGGTGCCACCCAATGAAGAGGAGCAGAGATTCGGGCGACTACCAAAGTTTGTAGTTTTTGTGTCTCTCTTTGAGAATTTCAGGAGTTGTAGAGATTTTTCTTAGCTTTCCAGAAACTTATCATTGAAGTTAATTGGAGTAGTATTGAAAAAGTTATGAAGGTTTGAAATTGTGAAAATCCGAGGCCATCTATTGAGAGGGCAGAGGTTTCAACAAGCCATAACTTTTGGACAATAGTATAGAATTAATTGAGAATTGAAAGGTGTGTGAACCATGGTCATAGCTCTTCAAAAAGTTATTACAATTGAGATTTGGATTTTTGAAAAAGAAGTTATGAGCGATTGAATATATGAAGGGGCAGAACTTTGAACTCGTATAACTTTTGGACAGTAGATTAGATTGACTTGAAATTTGGAGGAGTGTTAGTTGTCTGTATTAGCTTTCGAGAGAGCTATTACACTTAGTATTTGGAGTTTTGAGTCATGTGTGGCACTTGTTTGAAGGTTACAGCCTTGGTGAAATTTTTCCATTGTGTTTTTGAACATTTCTTTTGAGTTTCTTAGTGTTTTTGAAGACTTGAAGACTTGAAGACTTGAAGACTTGAAGACTTGAAGACAAGAAGACATGAAGATTCGTGTGTTGTGGCTTGTGGCTTGTTATTCCTAGCCGGATTTGGAGGCTCGTTGTCTTTATTTGTTATTCCTAACTGGATTTGGAGGCTAGTTCTTTTCAATCCTACTTCGTAAATTTTGTTGCGGCGAAGTGGGGTTGATCATCCACACGGTCGTATTTATGTTGTTTCCACCGGTGAGGCGCGATTGCTGGTCACCGTGGGTTTGAATTTTAGGAGCCAATCTTTCGGACGGTTTCAACTTGTGGTCTGGCCGTCCCGTTTTACCCGTCCGAGGCCGTGGCTTCTTATCACCTTACCTTTACCCTTAACCCGTTTAGAGCCACCACATGATAGGCCAACGGGGAGCTGTTTGAAGAGTCGAAGAGATGAAGATATGAAGATGTGAAGAACAGAAGAATTGAAGACACGACTGGACTCTCCTGCCATCTATTCCGGTTGCAGCCAGATTCCCCGTGAATTCTCAAAGCACTTCCCTCTCTACACGACAACGCTAAAACACTATGATGCGAAGAGACCCTCGACGCCACGTCCCATGACATCTTTCGTGTAAAGAAAGATTGATAACCAGAGTAGATCATTAGTTCTAACCAAGATTAAATAAACAAAAAATATACACTAAAACAAGTATATGTAGTACATCCTCAAGTGCCCCCTAGCAGATAATGAGACCGTCTATCTAGCTAGGACCAAACAACACCAATAAGATTAAATGCACGATGATGTTGCTGCAACAACTATACACATCCAATCAAAGATATTGTCCGTCGCCTAATCAATAAGCATATCGAGAAGTAATAAAGAGATGATAGGTCGGGTGTAATGTGAGCCCCATCTTTATTTGCCGTAGGCAACTTTGATGCCAATCCCTTGATCAATCTCCACGTTGCCTATCCATGAATTGAAATTCCGACTGGATGGAAACACACCACACAGTGACAAGTCCACAAGGAAATCAAGTTGTTTCAGTGGGTGAAACGTGGCTCAAAGACCTCTGACAACGAGGGCAAGTCCAATCCCCGGTCGGAAGAGTAGAAAGATGCGGCGTCAAGCAAGCCATATGCCAACCACGCCGACGATGGTCACAAAGCAACATGGTAGCCGGGCCCTTCTTCTCTCCACACACAAAATATGGAAAGCCGTCTGGCACAACCGCCAACTCCGGATGAACAAGGCCATTAATGGGTAAATAGTAGGGAGCAAAATTCTAAGAGTGCTCCCGACACTCCCGGCCACCCTTGCTTTCCAGCAATAAGATGCTCCTGGGCCGGGCCCTAGCAACACATCCTTCACACAAAGAATAGTGCGCCCTGCCTCGACGTCCAACGTAGTGGGCACCTTGCACTACAGATAAATGTAATCCCTCAAGGAGAAACGACGCAGCTGGATGAAAGCACACTACGCTTGTACGAATTTATGTGCTAGGCACAATTCAAGGCAGGGTGCAAGTTTGGATTCAATTTTAGACTAGATTATTTTATATTTTGGAGGAAAAATGAGTAGGTGTAGCCCTAAATCTTGCATATATTGAAGATTAAGAATCAAAATGTTTATTGCATTAAAAAAAACCTTATAATGAATACAAATATAAAATATTTGTACTGTCCCAATGTATAATTCACATGTTTGTACTCATTATGTGAACTTATTGGTAGCAATTTTACGTTTTAGAGAGCTATATATGATCCTCTACTCTTTGGCTACTATATTCCACTATTCAAATATGTTAATTGATAGCCAATTGACCAAAAATGTAACAAATGTGATTTATTTGAAAAGTCCCAAAACATGAGTTTAAAGTTATTTTTTTCTAATTTTTTTTTGGAACTATATACAAGGACTATTGGTGCGGATGGGCCAATAATTGAATTTTGAAAAAAACAAATTCTTTCTCTTCATTTCTTGCATTGAAGATTATACTCCCTACTTTGCCATAGTTTTTTAAAAATCTGCAATGTGTGAATTGTAATTGGATGTCAATAGATACGACAAATCCACCATGTGCACGGTAGGAAAGATACCCAAAAACCCGCCGGAAATTTGGAGATTCCAAATATTGTACAAATTGTATCTGTTGTACAATTTGTACAACAACTAGGGGATTGACCGTAGTGTGCGATCATCGAACTTAATTCGGTAGGCACCGCTATGAATACAAGCGTATCGTAAGGAAACACGAAGCTCAAGAATAGATAAATTCTCTATGGCCATAGGTATGGCCCGCTTGAAGAACTCCGCTCGATCCCGTAGAAACAGGGCCCACTCCTTTAGATTGTCCAAATCCACAAAAGGAGCCAACTTTTCCCAAACGGAACACGGTAAAATTGGCACTTGCCCATTGTTGCAGTTCATAGAGACAGTATCCCTCCGGAATGCACCCAATCGTCACTAGATGCTTTCCAAAGTAACCGCTCCGGTTTCGTTCCCACAGAGACCTAATGTTCTTTCTCCAATATTCCGGATTACTAAACTATATCCCATCAATTCGTTTATGAGTTAGCTATAGTCATTACTTACGTAGGGTAGATCCGGATCCTTCCGGATTCCGGATTATGTACAGTGATTTCCGGCAAGTAATCTCTAGAAGTCTAGAGGGTAGTTTAATCTATCTATGTTCCTCTTCAGAGAGTCTCCTGGAGTTTTTAAACGAGTGGCCGGAGTCCACTGACCCTGTTTTGTGTAAGTGGCTGGGTTTCCCACTGCCCGGTGACTTTAAGTGGCTAGGCACCCAGTGTCCGGATCTTATAGTGACCGAACACCACTCTCCCTATTGTGCTAACTGGTAATTTGATTGTTGTTGCCAGACGTCGGCCCTCACGACATCCGGACGGCCACTCGGATGCGGTCACACAGAGACTAACCCGGATTACAACGACATTCCGGTGGGTATAGTGGCAATTCTCCAGAATCGAGGCTGACCGTTTCACTATGGTTATTTCGTCTAGGTATTGGTGTCACGCCTTTTCCTATCTTAGGGAAGAACTCCGGTATTGACCGGAATCCAGTTTTGCACGGTTCCTACCGCGAACTAGAGATTACCAGGAACACCTCTGCAGCTCATCTCCTCCCCTCCTGGCTACTTCCGGACCCTGAAGACTACCAGGAACACCTCGCAAATGTTCTCTCCAGCTCTCCCAGGCGATCTCCTAACACCTACCTAAATGGTTTCCCCCTCCGGCCAAACAGTGAGACATACTAACCGGAAGATATACTTACACAACCCTACCCACCAGAATGGATCCGACCCCCACGAAGGTCCACACACCACCCACATGCACGAGATAGCAAGACTGGTCCAAAAGAGTAGTGTATATTACTAAGTGAGAATACAAGACAAGAGGTTTTGCCCAAAACCTCACTACTAAGTACTCTCTGAATTCTCTAACTTCAGATTTCCTTCTACCTATGCCTACGGAAAATCCGCTAGATCTTATCTAACAGATCCGAGAAATCCTGAAAAGCCCCAGATCGGATCTCAGATCCTAAAATCTCGGAACAGTTCCGGCCTCCGGAATTCCTACTCTAACTACAAAACTGGCTATTGATTCCGGCAGCAGCCGGGTGCACTTGGGGCCCCATCGTTAGTCGCTGCTGATCTAGACTCTAACCCTGAGAAAAGAAGAAAATGAAATATAAAATCTAACTAATCCTAAGTGGGAGCTCTTGGGCCCCGATTTCTCCCACTTCGGCGGGAGGGGGAGATCTCCACCGGAACGCGCGCCTTGCCCTTCGCCTTCTTTGAAATTGCCGGCGAAAGGTTGGTCTTCCTGGCCGACGGTCCGGCTGTTGGAGGGACAGTCACCACCGGAGTATTGGCGTCCGACGGTAGAGGGAGCTGTTGCGGTGATCCTTCCGGAATGAGAAAAGCTATTTAGTGAGCGGTGAGCGGTGAGCGGTAACTTTTCTGTAATTTTGATAATTTCTATCAGGTGAAGCATACCCTATGACCGCGGTTTAGGAAGTACTTTTGAATATATTACAGATTTATTGACGATGAATTTTTCCATTCAATTATAAAGGTTCACATATCAAAAGCAAAACCAACGGCCCTTGTTAGTCTTGCAAGGGGTGAAAGTACACTACACCTACCATTTCTGGGCAAAAACGGAGAATTCAATAAAAAAATGTAAAACAGGTTTTGAACACTTTGGTTGGTTGGTGGAGGAAGCTAAGAACATTCTACATGTTGGACTATTTTTCATTGTTTTATTCTTTCTACAAGGGATTTTTACAAATACTAAATCTTAGAAGGGGGTACAATGTGATTTTGTAATTTCTTCTAAACCTAAGTTAAGAATTATTCCAAAGAGTAATATAATTAGGCCCACCTCTAGAATCTTGTACACTTCCTCCATCAACCAACCAAAGTGTTCAAAACCTTATTCTCAAATTTTTATTAAATTTCTCGTCTGTTGTGAATTTTAGTGAATATATATAAATATAGATTAGACATGGAAAAATGCCATTGGACCCTAGGATGCATGAGTAATGTCAATCATTAAACCATGTTCATGCATGTAATTTTGTGCATTTATGTAAATTTAAAATAAGTTTGTTCCTCAAGTGTGACACTGTGACACTAAAAGAGGTAGGGTGTAGTGTACTTTCACCCCAAGGTATCCTCTTAATTGGAAGGATGCATAAATGCAGTTCCAAATGTTAGAACTAAATAACGTAAACACATGTGTTACGTCTAGGAATGCTTTTAAGTATGATCATTAAATATTTTTTTATTTTTTTTCTAACGCAAATGAACAATTTCATTGCAGAGAAAAAGGGGAAACTGATCCTTCAATATTCACCGAGACTGTACACACAAACCATCACGATACACATGCACAACGGCATAACATAAATAAATCATGTGAGAGAAAAATATTCAAGGATATGACATGTAGTTGATATCGGGAAAACATTACATATCTTGAAGGACTATCATATAACTGATAAGAAAATAAAGTATACAATGTGAAATGAATGACTGTCCAGGTCTCTGAATTCCATTGTAAAGGTGAACCAACACTGTGACATAGCTATCACAATTAATCCGAATCACTATCATCGGTGGATGATGCCGAGTCCTTTGAATCACTAAACACTCCATCTGAGGATAACTCACGATCAGACTCCACCGCTTAAATATCACAGAATTCTATAGATCTTCCCGGATAAGATTTAGGAATAACAGTACGATAAGATCCACTAGCTAGTTCAATAGTAGTGTCGTTTGCGTAGGAAGGGAGTTCCCAAGTCTTTGGAGGACTTCGATAAAACGTAGGTTCACAAAAGAAAGGGTGGTGACTAGGATAGCTCATTTGACCATATCTGCAAATGCCAAAAGTACCATGTTTATAACTCAATCTTTGATACAATGATACTAAAAAGTATAACAAATGTATGAATAAATGTTCAACAAACTCACTTACTGAATCGAGACTTCTTCACGATTCTCGGGACCACAAGAACATCGCCCTCTGGATCCTCACTAGTTGCCGTTGCTTCAGAAGTGACCTCAGGAGCAACACTAGAACGAATCAAGGGTTTAAGTAAGGCATGAAAAATGGCCTCATCAGCCTCTAACGCCACAATGTGACGCTCGACGTTGCGGGACGCATGGATGGAAGATCCTACAATAAAGACAATGACAAATAAATTAGTGTGATTTCTCAATAACCAAGTAGAAGTAGTTAACGATGTGATATGAAAGATTGAATTAATGTACCCGTAGCAGCAGTGCAGTCTAAAACAACATCCCCAGGGGAGGTAGAAGACTGAATTAACATCTGCATTAAAAGAGTAGACTTCTCTCTCGGACCTCGCCACGGCGTGGGTCCATGCATGAGCTGATCATCACGAGAGACAAGGTTTTGTAGAATATCATCTCTTGATACATCTACCCCGTGTCGGTCAAGAGCGGGGATAGGCTGAAATGAAAATCTAGAAGCAGGCTTGTCAGGCATGGTCCTCACCATCAATGTAATCCCGAAACGCATAGTCTGCCAAGCATAGTCACCATCAATCTAATCAGTATAGTCACCATAGACACCATCAATGTAATCAGTATCATTATACCAAGTAGACCAGTACAGAGCTTCAGATTAGCCAATGAAATTCTTCGACCTTTGAAATCAGTTATAATCCAGTCTATCCAAGCAACAAACTCAACCCAAAACTGAGATTAAAAAATCTCAAGAATTCATTACGTAGCATTTGTGCCAATTAATGTATGAAAATGTTAGAGGATAAACAAGAATTGTAATTAGAAAATTAACTTACAGTGATGCTCTGATTAATCGGGGACGTGAGATGGGGGCGGTTCATCCCCCACCACTCCTTGCGAACTTCAAAACCGAAACACTGACAATATCCAAGGATGTTTGCTTTCGTAGTCATACAAAAAGGGTGAAACAAAATGATGGCCCCGTCATCATGCAAATGATTATCTGCAAAATCAAAGATTAGGTGAAGCCACTCCTGAGTTTCTTGATTCCAGGCAGGAATGGACGTTGGAGGATTGGAGATCCCTGGAACGGGCAAGCCTTTTGGGATATCAGCAAGAATCAGGCCTAGGCAGGGCTGGACCCCGACAATCCCCTTGTAGAATCGAACTTTGCTTTTGGAATGCTGCCTAGTAATCAAACTCACCCAGAGATTAGTACATAAATACTAGAATAATGGCTTTTAAATTGCAACATTGAACTACATCAACATTACCTAAAGTGGTACGTAACATGATTATAACCTGAATTGAATGCCCTCGACAATCAACGACCAAACAAGCAGTATGCCCTCGACAGTCAAGCCGTGGTTACAGTAGAAAACAAGTATCTGAACATTCGTGCTACAATGTTTTCGAAAGTGTGCTTATTTTCAGGATAGGTGTTGTGAGTTTTTACACTATAAAAATTTGACAGGAGAGTCTTGACACAACAGGTCAAAGTCAAAATACCTTAATCATGAAGCTTTTTAAGTCCTTGTAATAAGAGGTGTAGTCATCCAAGTTACCGCCAAGGACTTCTTTCATGGAGGCATTGATAATGAGCTGGTCAATCTGGCTGTCGTTCTCCTCTCCCAAATTAAAAACGGTAATTTGACTCAACTGTTCGTATGAGGAATCCCGTTTTGTACCTCGAGAGAAAGTAGGAGCTTGAGATCCAGAATCGAAAGTTGGGCTTGGAGCAAGAGGACTTTTACCTTCTGGCTCGGGAGGGGGGTTCATCTTCATTTTCCCCCTCCTGTTTGTCTTCTCCAATGACTTCTGTAATTTTTCCATCTCTTTTTGTGCCGCTTTCTCCTCTGCTTCTTTCACTCTAAGCGCTTTCTTCCTATCCTCTTCAAGACGTCGCGAGAGGGCCCTTGCCCTCTTGTGCTCGTCTTCTATACCCTGTAAGTCAACCATCTCAACACCAAATTCTCCAACTGCCTCCCTTGACTTTCTAAGTTCAGTTTCAAAGCAAGGAGTGAAACTGAGAGGACAGTCGAGGTACCATCCACCTCCTGTGAGATGTGAGGTTGACCACGTCCGCTCTTGATGTGCTGAGAACATGCACATTGAGTTCGACCTATCAAGCCATGCAGTAAGAAAAACGGGGAGATCGTCTTTCTTTATTGCTCCTTTTGCAAGGAGCTCGTACTTAAAATACCTGCGGGTATGAAACACCACATTATTATATGCGTTACAATCGAAGTACATTCCATCTGGAAAACCAATTCTGATTGATCAACTCTAACAACTACAGTAGTTGAAGAAAATAACTCACCGATAGAGTACTCGGCGCACAATCAAGTCAGTCCCGTTAAAGCCCACAAATTTGTCAATTTTTTTAAAAGCGTCCTGTCCTCGGAAAAAGCTGGGGAATGCATTGTCCCATAATTTCATTGTACAGTCCTCGATGTATGAAGCCAAGGTCAAAGGCTCGTTGGGTACATCAAAATTGATAACCAGTCTGTCTTGATGCACGGTGTCGTCAAAGATAATTGAAGCCTGATCGGATATCTATGAAAACAAAGTGAAAAGCGTGAGCAAGACTGAGTACCGACATGAGCTTGCACACAGTACACATCCATTTACTGACATGGATATCGATGTGGGCTTGTAAGCAGTTCACATGAATATCGAAATGAGATCATACTTAGTTCACATGCAATTACTCAAAACAACTCACATGCATTTACTCAAATCAGCTGACATGCATTTACTCACATGCTTATCGACATGAGCTTGCAAGCACTTCACATGAATATCAAAATGAGCTTGCACACAATACACATGCAATTACTAAAATCAGCTCACAGAGAATTAAAAGATAACATTAAGGATTATTTACTCACTCCTGCCCAAAAACACGCCTTGGCTAAAAAAGTCGACAATTTCTCTTGGTTGGTGGGCTTCGTTGGCAGTTTGCGGGCTTCACGTCTTGATGCAGAGGAATTGAAATATTCCAATCATTTGATTTTAGAAGCGGGTGATGCTTTTGCAGTAACGATCAACTGCAACTTCTCTAAGTTGAGCTCGGGTGTAATTGAGTTAAGAGTATAGTGACGCTCAATCTGTGAACCATAGAGGGATTTATTAGAATCACGAAGTTTTTTAAAGTACTTGAAGAATGAATAATAAGCTTTAGAAGTAGTGGACATACCTCTCGAAGCCATCCGTCTATCAACTCTGGGTTTGCTATAGCAACTAGTTTTGACATTTTCTTATGAAGTGCCTCGGCTCTCTTTTTAGCAACAACTTTCATAGCGGTTGCTTTTTCAGCAGAAGACACTTCTCCATCTGATTGCTCTTCAAGTTGATGAACACCCTCATCTACAGCCAGTCCGAGTTCGTGCTGCAAAGAGATTGTCTTAGTTAGACATCCATGCATGGCGCTGAGTTGAACAGACGAAGTTGAACAAGTACCTCTATGTGTGTCTTGGTACCGAGAGTCAATTGTCTAGCAACGAAATAGCAACTGTCAACGAAGTCAACGGAGAGGGAATAACATAGAAGTTGTAGAGGTGTGACCTGAGGTTTAGGCTTGGTCTACAAATTTAAGCCGCAGCCTGTTTTATGTGAACTAAATTCGAGGGGATATGTCATTGAGAGTAAGTACTATAGAGATCATTTCGAATTGTAGAATTACATGACTAGGGGCTCTCAAATGACACAGCTCTGGTGAAAAATCCAGAGGCACAACGACGTAGAGTTTCAGAAAAGCATGTCAATGGCTCGACTAGCAGGTTCTTGATCTAAATCCGAATTAAAATACTCCAGTAGCCCTTCAGCTTCAAAGACGAACGAGCACCGCAGAACCAAACGGATTTGAATAGCTCTGCCATCCAGATTAAGTCCACGCATGAACCAACATTACGCCGTCTTGAAGGGCGCTAAGGTTACTAATTCTCTACACAACATAGTGCCCTGCGAAGCCTAAACATAACGCAGACAAATAGCTTAAAAAAAAATACGTAGGATTCATAAAAGCCTCTCTCTCGCAAGACGACGGCCCACACTACGCCCGCGTCACGGACAGCCTGCGACTGCAAACACTTCTCCCCGACCCCCTCTACACGAGGGACGGTTCGACAATACAGTAGGCGCCGATGGCGGACGTCGTGGGGCCAACCCGACGGACCTTGGCACCAGCAGCGAACACTTCTCCCCGACCTCCTCTACACGAGGGACAGTTTGACAACAGTGAAGACGCTGACTCCCGCAAAGCCATTACGAGCTCAAGTCACACGATGCGGCCAATCTGCGTATCGCCACAAGACCAACCGACCACGACCTTGGCGCCGACGCGGGGGACTAATCAGCAGCCATGACTACGCGGGACACTAGGCTCGGCAACCCACAACTGAAAGGACAACCCAACTTGGGCTTTTGCCAGGCGCCAATCGGGACAGTGGGTCCAGTCGCCCCGAGGCCCGCCCCCGCGACTCAGAAGTTGACGTCGATGACACACACTACCAGGTAAACCAACCGCGGGTGACACCGTCAATCCCCACGTGCGGTCGCACCTTTCATGGATCGTCAGCTACTGTTCGCAGCGGAGGAGTCTTCCCGAGGAAACCTTCCCCCACATAGAACTCTCTGTGGGATTCGACGAATTAAATCACTCTTGACGCGCTCCGCCCAAAGGTTCGACACGTTCATACAATTATGCACCTGTGAATGACTGCCAACGAAGAGTTTACATATGAACCACATGTCTCGAAGTTTGTCTCGGGACCGAGAGTCACATGCAGCCAACGAAGAGTTTACGCATGAACGACATGTCTCGAAGTTTGTCTCGGGACCGAGAGTCACATGCAGCTAACCAGAGACTGTCCAACAACCGATTTTGAAGAATAATGCATCATACTCATCAGGTACTTGGCTTTTGTATTGGACGCAGATATTTCTGCTACATCAAATACTTGTTCATCGTAATAGATTATCAAGTAAGATGCAAATGCAGCAAATGCATAAAAAAAATAGTTCAACCGTTACTTCCTGAATAAGGCCTGGTCTATACACACGAGCCGCAGCTTGATACATGAGAATTCCGAGGGAATAGTATCCGAGGGAATAAAATCCGAGGGAATAGGTCATTTAGATTATAGAGATTATACCTGGAAGATGAAGTTTGTAAATACATGTAGATTCAATGTATACCACATTTTCTTCGCATTTTGAGATTTTTTGCACCTTTTAATCACCGATGGTTTCAATATGTCTTGATACTGATCGAGCGGCATAAGACCGTACTTCTGAACCCTAAATAGGGTGTGAACTGTGTTGGTCTTGACGTGAGAGTCTTCTGTATGTCTGCAGTTAACAATCATAGAGAAGAGATTAGCACATCATAATATTGGTAGGTTTAAAGTACTTTACAAAGAAAATACTACTGAGTAGAATAAACTTACTTGTTGATGTTATGCATAACTTGCATAACAACACCTATTTATCCCTTCGTATCAAGGAGGATGATATCCACCAAATAATGCCAGGCCTCTTCTGTTTTGTGAAGTCTTTGAATATGATTTAACCAAGCCTGCTGCCTATGGTTACCGTCACACACAAAGAACATCAAATTCTTGAATTTCGCCAACTCGGGAACAGACTCAAGAAAGGAATTGAATTCTTCATTCTTGGCACTCCAAATGGGACCCCAAGATGCCTTATCAGCTTCAGTCACCTCATGTGTTTTGCCTTCTTCATCTGTTATTGTGACATAGAAAACCGAGGCACCCTCTTTATACCCATGGACAAATTTCTGCTCTAATTTAGCAAGATCAGTTGAGAGTGTTGGCCTCACCATGGGCATGGCCAACATTTTGCATAGGAGAATATTGAACCTCGAAGAACTAAGGGGCTGGACTCTCAATTGAGAAATCGTGGCCACGGAATTCAGTTTCTGACGGGTTGTGATATCATCTTCATCCCCGTCAAATGGATCTCTATCATCAGGCCCCTCTTCATCCTCATCCTGACCCTCTTCAATACTCTCTAGGTCAATTGCAGTTCGTTCTGAAACTTGAGTCGCTGCCGGTGAAGATACAACAAGTACATCCTCCGTCGTGTGGTGCTCTACCTACAAATCACAAGTTCTTAATTAGTTGAAGAAACAGCAGGTAAGTATAATCGAAGGGCACATTTATTTCATTGACCATATAGACATTTTATTATATGATATCTTTGATTCTAATGGTAGGAAGTGACCCAAAGACCTCTGTTTCAACTAGCTCAACGGAAATTGCGAAACCATGATCCAATCTGTCTCGAGACCGAGACACACAAAAATCACATCATAGAATTTCATTCACCAACATAAGTCTTCATTCACCAACATAAGATTCAGTCAACGCTGTTCAATTAACTTTCAATTAGTTGTTCATTAAGTTGTACTTTGAACAATGTTCAATCTGAAACAGCTAAACTATAATGTAAACAATGTATTATCTGAAACTAATTGAAACTTTCCGCTTTCTCTTAAATGTATGTCTCGGTCCCGAGACGGTAAATTAAAGAACCTTGCTACATCTGATTACCATCACTCCATGTTAAAAAGAAAACTCCAATGAACCATAACATGTAGATCTAATCATCGTCAAAGTATTATCTCGCCACCGAAATGTCCAATCTCATAAAAATTGAAACAGAGCTTTGATAAAACCAGACAACACCACGAAGCAGAATGAATAAAATAAATCTTACGAAAGCTGTGTCTCGGGGCCGAGACACTTATCTCCAACGTCAGACTTGAACACAGAATCTCTTAAAATCTCTTCGCTACTGAAGATTCAATGTTGCCAAGTTTTTCTATGACTTGTCATTTGCGTTAAACTCATTGAATTTCTTTCAAATTTGATGTCCGTACTTATGGATACCCCACTGCATTCACTGAGAATTCTAGATAGATTTCATGTTCTGGGTACTAAGTATTTTCACTATTAACACACGTATAGAAAGGCTCTTTCCATTGCATCGTTTCCTAGAATGATTCAAGCTGAACCTTGGATACACTGTATCCGAACCACACAAATCTTCAGACTTGTGCAGACGCGGAACAGCTCGCATTAACTGACTGTGGGAGGGCAACCTGCTGTTGTTCTACTCCTTTCCTCACAAATGATAAGCTGCAACGTGACAGTGTACTCATAAATCTAAGTCCCGGGTCCCAAGACATGGTGACTGCATTTGCCAAATCGCCCCTTCCGCTCCTCTCTGACTCCTGTTTCTCTACAACATTGTCACCCCGAACAACCAAGTTTACAAAAGCTTTCCAACACCAAGTTCAAATCTATAAATAATCCTCAAAGACGTCCGCTTCAGCACAAGCTTTCACCTTTTAACTAGAACAGATGACTACCCGACCAACTCCTTATATACACAACGTCTTGACAGTAAATCTACACATTTTTCTCAAGCTGGGACGATGCTACTGCAACCAGTCCTCAATAACCTCACTATTTAGGTTATAACGTCGCTCTGTGCCGATTTCCCGCAGCTACTATTCTAGGCTAAGTACACTTCCGACCGTAACCACGTGAACAATTCAATTAAGTTGGCCAAGCGGTGTGCTCTCTGACTTTGAGATCACCAACTCTGGTATGTACTTTGAGTCTCTCTCTATAAGGTTCTCCAGCGACCTCTAGAACTTGCAAATCTTTGGGAAATGAATGCACACGGTTCGGGTTCTATAGTGATGGGCGCACGCAATGAGGACCACTTAAAAACGTGACAGAGTACTCAAGAATCTAAGTCCCACAGGGATGTCTCGGTCCTGAGACACACTAATCGAATGCAACCAAGAGCCTTCACCATCGACCTCGACCATCGACTGCAGGATCTTCAAAAACAATGACCTCGATTGGAGACATGCAAATAAGGCTCGAGAGTCTATCTCGCCTCTGAAATGGATCTAAAATGGAGAAACCAGCCTACTACAAACCCCCAAAAAAACTCTCATCTGAACACCACTTTAAACTACTGTCACTCTCCTAGGTCGAATCAGGAAGGACGAACCCACCCCCAAACAAGTCGATGGGCCAACTAGGGTTTCAAAAATTATCAAACAACGACTCAGACATTTGAGTTATGGGTGTGACTGCCTACCTCTTCCCCGATGGTCGGCGCGTCATTATCCATGCTGCCGTCGCAGACGTCTACAACGTCAATGTCGCAATCGATTTCCTCCCTGCTCTGTTGAGTCTGCGGCAGTAAATGACAAGCACTCATTAGCTATGAAGTTGACAATAAAAAGTGATAGCAAAGAAATGCACTCATCCCAAAGGATCAGACTCAAACCTGCTGCCCAGTGTGAGTTGATGTCGACGCACTCGATGTTGCGCCTGGATGGGTCTGTCTGAGCCGTAGTCCTTGTTCCACCTGTCGACACACATTCCAAGTTGCATTCCAACAGCCAACATTATAATAACAAAATGAAACCGATATCGTTGCCCACTGGACAAGTGAAGTTAATAAGTCCAAAATACGCTAAGAATCCAAGATAGAAGTGAACATGAAATTAGAAAATCTATAAGATTGCAAATAAAAAACACCTCTCTGCCTTCCTTGTCAAGAGAAGTCCCTTCCTCTGAAACTGGGAATAAAACAATGGAGGCTACCACTGACACATCAAACGACTTATCCCCATTGGTACCTCTACTTGTTCCCCTAGATGAATTACCCCCTCGTCTACCCATTGTTGGCCGCAAGTTGTACGGCGTTCCTAAGTTCTCTCTTGATTCTAACCTTCGCCTTCTCTCAATGCGCCTCTGTTTTTCTATAGTCCTCCTAACTTCTCTATCTGCTCTCGCTCTCGATCTAGTGATCATCTCTAACAAAACTGAAGCAAACAGACCCTTTATATCTTTGTCAATACTAACATAATCCACATCAATGCGCTCTCATCATGTTCATATTCTCTTAGATATATATAATTAATCTACTATTTTTTAAACTGTTTGAGATTCGTACTGACCATCGTACTGATAATGACGGTGACAATAGGCCTCCGCACATGCACCCAGATTGGAGTTTTCAGGGACCGGACCCCTATTTTGAGGAGCACTTTACTGAAATTCGTCCCCTGACATGCTGGCCAGACCATCGTGTATGTTCGGGACGTTTTTTGTAGGTTTGACAGTAAATCGACACAAAATATATTTGGAGGGTTAAAACCAAGGCTAGGGCGGGGTAAACGAGGCGAGGGCTGTGGAAAAATTCTGAACCATGTGCGGGTTCGCCAAATTCTGGGCCAAATTCTAACCAAATTCGGTGGCATATTCTGCACCAAATCTCAAGCATGTGCGTGGGCCTAATAATGCCAAAGGGCCCCTTAAGCGTGTGTGTCGTTAATGACAATGTAGCATGCTTTCTTTATGATGTATGGAATTAATTATTGCAGATCTATTTGCATGCTCTCCACATAATTAGATGCGGCCGTCATCCTCATGACCTGATTTGCTAATCTATATTATGACCATCAATGTTTAGAATGTATGCATGTTATTGGATACTAGTTTTTGAAGAACATTTAAGCATCACAGCTTTTGATTGTGTATGATTCGACCACTTCTTTATAAATCTTTATATTTGTATACAATGCTTAAGATGGATATTGATTTCTTAAGTCTCTCTGACTGACATTTAAAATTGCTCCTTAAGCCGTCTTTTGGCTTATTCTGCTGGACTCTCTATCTACTTCTTAACTCCTGCATACTCTGAGATAGAATTACCGATTTACACTGTAATTCCTTCAGTGTTATAAATTCTTGCCATTTCAATGTTCAGAGTACTTGTTGTGTCGAGCTGCTGTTCAAGTCTTTTAGTAGATGCGTATTGAATTCAGTGGTTGTACGTTTCACAGTGGAATACTATGGCCCTCGTTCGTGCTGATCACCATTCTGTTCTGATCCTCTTTCCATTAGGTGAAGACGGTCATGCTATAGTCACTTGTACAACACTAAGTTTGAGGTTTCAGTTTCGTGAGGACACTATCTTTGTCGAAGAAGAAGTTTTTGACGATCAAACCGGTCTACTTTCACATGCAGTTGGTCAGACTAGAGGAGAGAATGACGTGGGTACGTTATGGTTGCTGAAGCCCGGAAAATATCGTGTGTATGGAGTCTCTGAGTCTGTGTTAGATGGTTCGCCTGAACTTCTAACACCTAGAGAGTCGTCCACTGTTAGCATTGAGAGACCAGTGCTGTCTAGGGTCAAAATTGAGCCCGGTCTAGAAACAATTTATGAGTTGAGTGATGATTCCGACAATGAGGTTGAAGTTATAAGATCAGAGAGTAAAGTCCAGGCTGCGCTGTCTCCAGAAGTAGATCGCAAGGAATCAACTCCTCTTGTTAGTCCTTCTCGTACTCCTGGTCAGTCCAAGGTTGTGGCAAGTCCTGTAGTGAGTATTGTTCATTCATTGATGCGCCTTAGAGCTCGTAAACAGTCCAAAAATGTCTTATCCCGAATTAACTTTGATGCAATCAAACTCCAGCAGGTTGATTACCTCCCCCCTCGTTACGATGGGGATGTTATATTCGAATTTCCACCTATAGGTGCCCATGGCTAGAACACTAAGGCGAAGCAGCTTCGTGGAATGGATAGAAGGTACGATGGCCATGCTTGGTCTCGCACAATTACATCCAATATTCAGAATGATCTGAATCTTCTGTTTCGTACATCTTCTTGTTTGGGCCACCTCCGTTGCGACAACCGTGACTGTGAGTATCTTCAACGAGACCACATGACTTCGAAACTGAATGAAACAGAGTGGGAAGGATTGTCTGAAAAGGTGTTTGAGGTGGGGTCCAAGCCTCCCACTTGTTCGACCGTTGTTTGCAAATCCTGTAACGTCCCTCCCACTTGTGTTGTTGTTTGCCCTGCGAAGATTTACTATGTTACATCAACACCGCACATGACGAGGGCTTGTGTGCACTTGGGATCTCACGACCATTTCGTCAAGTCAGGAGATCATCGGGACTTCATCGAACTGATAGACAAATTGATTGGTGAGCAAGTCAAACGCACTCCATTTTTTATCGTTGTAAGCACCTCACCTCGCCCAACATTCGGAACGCAATCACCACGTTTAGGACTATCCGTCGCTTTGGAGTCATGGACAATATTACCAAGCTACGCGGTGCTAGCAATTGGAAGTTTGTGCAGAGGAATATGTTTCCAGGGCAATGAGACAACATGGACAAGGTCTTTGTCTTCAAGATGTCTGAAGTTGGACTGGGCAGCGGAGTCGACCTGGTGAAACGAATGCAAACCGGTGGTGACCTGGAGAACTCCTGGATAATGTTTGACCATGTCAAACGGGTCAGGTCGTGGACGACAATGGCTTGCCATGTGTACAATTCCACATATTGTTGTGTCATGACCATCGCAGTATGCGACATGCAGTCTGAAGATGTTGCACCCCAATCAGTCGTATGGAAGAACCTAAACGCTCTAATGGCTCAACATGGAGTGGACAAAGTCAATTTTAAAGGTTTCATGGCCGACAGTGCCCAAGCCAACTGGAATGCGGTTTGAATCATATACGGAAGTGGAGATGCGTCTGAGAAGATGGTGGACAAAGAGAGGACTTGTCTTTTCCATTGGACGCAGTCTTTGGAGAAACATACCAAGGCGGATATCCGTCAAGACCTGCAATCTCAGCATCGAAGACTATGCCAACAATACAAGAATGCAAAATCGATGGCGGAGGCCGAGACGAAGTATCTGGCAATTCGGGCATGGTGGATGTCATCCGGTGCAACAACTGAACAAGCCCTACCTCGACTGGAGCTCTGGCTGGCCTTCTGGCATTTCCGTTACTGCCAATGGGGTGGATTTATGGAGTTGGTAAGTCTAGACTTCCCTCTAAATTTCATCTATACTTCATTCTATATAGTACTACTACATTAATTCTACCATTATTCTAATTCGGGAGTGTATTCACATTGCAGGATCTTAGTGAAGACAAACTAGCGGAAATGCCATCCTGTAACCTTGTTGAATCTATTCATAACAAGTGGAAGCAGCAATCTGGCGATCGAGGCAGCGACCTATATGTGGCAACTGTCGATGACTCTGTGCGTGCTTTCATGCAGTGCTCAGCATATTGCCAATTCCTGAAGGGAGAGAACCCTGGTACTGGACCGTCGAAAGAGGAATTGAAGCTGAGACGTGCTAAGAGGTCAGCCGCAAAAACAGGAAACTCCAAACCGCTTCATGAGGCCATCTTGAAGATGCCTGGCGGTGACGAGTGGTGCACCAGGACTCCCCACCTCGAAGGGGAAGAGGTATTTGTTTCTCTAAAGCGTAAACCAGATACTGCTTTTGGTGACGAACGTGAATCTCACAGGCCAAACAAGATCAGTATATCCCGACCATGCGTCCAAACCAGATCTGCCTGAATGAACAACGACTCTCCACCTCCTGTGATAACTCCAGATTCTCCCACAACTACAAATGATGAGCAGCCGCAATTTCCAACACTCGACGCTCCGCAGCAGCTGGATCCTTACCACGTCACGGCAATTGAGGAGACAACATGCAACCCTGCCCAGTGGCATATTGCACGTCTGCCTAAGACATCTGCAAAGGCTTGCTTTGCTCTACAAGAAACCACCAAGAAGAAGTGTGTCGCTCGGATTGTACAAGACAGGAAGAGCACCGCTGCACCTACCTACTCGGGCCTCATGAAGAACTATCGGAAGAATAGGACCGACCCCATGGACTTCATCTTCTGCAACGACGACATTGAGAAATGCGTTAAGGGCACAAAAAGGAAGTGGGTGCTCTCAGTGCCGAACGTTCCAGAGATATGGCCGGTTAAGTTGGGGACCAACTTAACCTGCAAAGAGATCCTCTCTTTAGAAAATGCAGGCTTTAGACTGCCCCAGCGGAAGGAGATGACCCCTACAAGACTTTTTCAGGACCACCCATTACCTGTGGACTTAGCAAGCTACACGACTCCTGCATTTCCGGATGAGTTTCCCACGCGGCGTTCAGGGAAGTTGATTCGGCGCAACAAGAAGGCCCCGTCAACAAAGCACGCCAATAATTGTGCCTCAACCCTATCATTGAAAGGCAGAGTGCGCAAATTGTGCATGCTTCCAGCCCCTGCCTTAGGATGCATCGTCTCATTGGAATCCGGCACGCCCCCAAAGGTTCAGCAATACTATTTGACAATTTCGCAGCTGCCAGCATGCAGTTGTCCTAACTTCAAGGAGATGGCGACTAAAGCAATTGGAAAACGGGGTCACTGGGCCAACTGTAAGCATTTGTACTATTTGCTTACTGTAGTGTGTGGTTTGGACTCAGAATCAGACACGTTCATTCATGCAGCTAGTTTTAGCTTCAACGAGGTGAAGCGAGTTTTGGAGGGTGGTTTACTGAAGTACATTGACTATTAGAGTTTTTTGTTTCTTCAAAGAAACATATGTATGCAAGATTTGTTTTAATCATGATGTAGTGAGACTAAAAGGGCCACTACGAGATATTTGACGCACCACATGTATTTCTCTGTTCCAAAGTTGCATGACCCTTTTAGAGTAGCACTAATTCTCATTAAACTGAAATGTACGTCTTTGACTTGAGACAGTAAGTAATTTAGTACTGATACAGTAAGTCTCATTTTACTAAAACAATAAGACCCATTTACTGAAACAGTACGTCTCAAAAAACTAATACAGTATGTCTCATCTTAGTGATACAGGAAATTTCTATTCAAAATATTTTAAATGCTCACAACTCTGAAATTATAAGTTATTCCAACTCTAAAATAGTAAGAATCTATTCACTGATCTAGAAAGTCTCCAAATCACTTGAACGGTGGTAGTATTCAAACTTTCCACGGCCGTAAACCGTTATTGTACACGGGCATTGTTTCAACTGTTCACTAAACCACATTTACCAAATAATTCTCTGATATAATTAAATTTTTTTCAGTATCATAGCCCTAAGTTTTCCACGGTCATAGGTCCCAAAATTAACTAAGTTTAGAAAAGTTACAGCAAAAAATGAAGTTAGTCTAAAAAACCCTAAAATTATTGCTCAATATTACATTTTAATCAAAAAATCACAGAACTAACCGCTCACCGCTCCCCACTCGCAAAATAGCTTTGTCCCTTCCGGAATCGGGGGTGTCGGTATCCCCGCCATAGAAACAGACCTGGTCTCTTGGACCAAGTCCCTGTAGCTTCCGAACGGACTCCTTGGCACGGGCGCCAACCTCCGGGAGACAAATCTTGGGGGGACAGGGAGGCCACCTTCCGCCGGGGGGTCTGGCAGACGCATGTTGGGTGGCGATAGGCTATCCGGAAGGGTCTTCAGAATCTCACTCGTACTTGGATTAGGGAGTACGATGCCCTCCGCTGGCGTCTGGGGTGACGGAGTGTCCAGAGACTCCGGATTTGCTAACGTGCCCGGAGCTGGGTGGTCTTGGTCGGTGGTTCCGAAGGGCCTGCGGTTCGGGTTGTAGTCGGGGTGTCTTTCGGTCCAGGTGCTGCTGGTTCTTCCGGAAACTCCACGACGATGTTGTCGACCAGCAGCTTCATCTGCTCTCAGGTCCGTCCCATCTTATCCGCCTGATCGAGGAGGAATCTGATGATGTTGGCCCGGGTGACCTTCTCCTTCTTCTCCACCAGTTTGGTGAAGAGCTGGCTCCGGTTGACCACGTCAACCGAAATATCCAGGGCGGCCCGGACCTCCAGTAAGGCCGCTGCGGAAGCGTTGGCCTTTTCTTCAGCCAATTTCCAGGCCGTCACCGCTAGCGCTGCCTCGTCAAGGTACCGCTTCATCTTCTTCTCCATATCGTTACTTGCCTTGTACAGAGAAGAGATCTGGGTGTGCAGCGCCTTCGTGCCCACTTCCTGGCTCCGAAGTTCCTCCACCCTGTTGATGGCATCCTCCAACCGCTCGACACCCAGACTCTGGAAGATTTGCTCCACGTTGCTGGTGATGATGTAGTTGGTCTTCTTAAGGAAGCCAACCCTCCAGCCGATGTCGCGGGTGAGCTCATCCATCAACTTGAGCTGACCCTTGGAGTCGTCCTCGTCCACCTTCCTCTTCTTCCGGCTGGCACCTTCTGAGGGTCCGGACTCGTCTTCTCCGGACGACGCACATGAGCTGCGGATGTCCGGACTCTCCGTCTCGGGCTCCTTTCCCCGAGGTCTCTTCGGGGCCTTCCGGCCTTCCGGAGTGCTGGAGCCTGGTGGTGGCTGCTTCCGGAGCTGGCTCCTCCTCTCCGGATTCTTCCTCTTCAGACTCGTCCCCTCCGTACTTCTGGACTACAACTATTTTCTCCCGGAGTGCCCCGAGGAAGGTGCAGGCCCATTTCGCCACCACCCGCTTCGGCTTTTCCGGATGGATGATAGGGTTTAAAAACCCTAGCACGAGCTGGGCGTCCAGGTGCTTCAGATCCTGCAGGTTGTAGCCGTCCTTCGGGTCCGCCGGTCCGGCAAACTCGTCCGTCAGGAACTCGTCCCGCCGTTCTACCACCTTGGTGCGGCCTCCCCGAAAGTCATACGCCTGAGACCACTCCGGGACTCCCCAATTTTCGGGATGGGCTCTCAACAACCCCTTGTACTTCTCGTCCGGGGTGCCTATGAGTTCCCGGACGTAAATCTCTTCCCGCATGCCCCATGGGACTTCGAGTAAACCCCCGCAGCCCATCGTCTTCAGGAGGTTGAACTCGTCCAGGTCCTCGGGGATGTCCTATAGGACGCGGGCCAAGGGTGGAAGCACTGGTGCCGGCTCCTCGTCTCTCCGGCCGCGCCCATCTCTATCCGTCCTCTTCTTCTTTGCCATCGGTGCAGACTTCATGAGGGCTTCTTATAACCTCACAGCCCCTCAAGGTAGTCCCTGCACGCACCGACCTCACAAAAGCACTCCCTAACGGACGCACGTCCGATTGAACCGTCTAAACTTCAAAACCTAACGGCCAGCGGTTAGAAAATTGTAAGGGAGAGAGAGAGAGAGGAAAGAAGGAAACCCTAACGCCAAACCCCAATACGCGAGAAAGAAATGGAGAAGAAAGAGTTTTCCCCCCCGAACCCCAGCCTTACGTAGTCCGGTCGTTAGTATGGAGTCATTCTGATAGTTGATGGCGACAGTTCTGACTGACGGTTCCGGATAACTAATTGCTCCGGAATTCCGGTAATTGCTCCGGCTCCATATTTAACAGCTTTTGGCTTAAGTAGGGTTTGCAGTCCTGTCCATCTGCCTTTATTCTTACCTGAAGACTATAAGCGGTATCCTAGCGCGGACGATCATAACTATTTAACTAATTTTTTTGTTTTAGCCGGATTTTAAGGTTAACTTCCGGCATCATGTGGGAACGGAGTCCCACACCCATACAACATCCGATATGGACTGAAAGCAACTAGTGATGCTTATCGGCTAAACTGGTACTCCATGGCGATCCAATGTATTATTGGATTCCAATCACGGTAGCCACCTTGAGATAATTCATACTTCCGTAGGGCCCGTTTAACGGTCTAAACCACACGCTCCGCCAAAACGTCCGCTTTTGGATGATTTCGAGAAGTGATACGATGGTTTATCAAAGCCTTGGTACACAAAGCTTTAAAAGCCTCAAGGAACTCACGCCCTTGGTTAGTTAAAACCTCAGTAGGGGCTTCAAATAAAGCCAATACCTACTCAAGGAATGCCACAGCGGCCAACTCTCAAGAGTTTTGCGGTAGAGCCACGAGCTCAATCCACTTGCTGAAATACTCCACGGTCACCAAGACATACTTGGCTCCGTGTGGAGTCACGACAAGTGGACCAAAAAAGTTCAAAGACCTGGAAACTATGTGCCTAGTGTCATCCCGTCACACTCAAAATATAAGGTTGTTCTTTGAACGGAACCTTGCTATTTGGTGTCCAACTCGATAACGCTCCATAGCAAAAAGAGCTACGGAAAGTATCCCATGTTGTAGGTTGTGCAAGACTGGACCGTCTTCGCACACATCGTTAACAACTTGGGCCTTGTCTGGTTACTCATCCGTTGCCAAATTAGGCAACGTTGATGCGGAATCAGACGCCAATGTGATGTAAGCCCTTATATGCCACCCCGGGACTGACTCTCTGTCACACTTTCTATGCCACCTGACACCAGTCAGATCCTCCTTCGAAGGACTTGGATTGCGAGATAGACCATTGGCATCTAAGCTCGTGATGCCGGCTTAATGTACAACCTCAAAGTCATACTCGTGAAGTAACAAAGCCCATTTAGCGAGCTTGCCAGTCAAACAAAGCTTGTAACTTCAAAGGTTGATGGTTAGTCACCAAAGTAAAACGTTGTCTATACAAATAGGGCCTATAATGGGCTATGGTCCTAACCACGGCCAAGGCCTCCCCCTCATAGGACAAATAGTTGGACTTCGTGTTGTTGTTGCTTCTAAAAGCAAACCCCACAACGTATTCCCATCCTTCATTATCTTTCTGAGTCAACATTGGCCCCAGTCTTACAATACTCTAGTCTTTTTGAAATTTGAAAGGGGCTTGTAGCATGCGGACGCCGCAACACAGGAGCTAAACCGAGCTTCAGCTTCAAAGTAGCACATGCCTGCTCTTGCTCCTATATCCAAGTCCATGGTAGATCCTTTCTCGTAAGAACAATCAATGACTTAGCAATCAAGCTAAAGTTCTTGACAAACCAATAATAGTAATTCGCTAAGCCAAGAAAAGCTCAAAACCTTGACACGTCGGTTGGGACAGGAATATTTTGCAATGCATCCACCTTGGCCTACTGCACGCCAAGACCCCTTGGAACAATCACATGTCCCAAATATGAAAAACGATCGTGAAAGAACTTGCACTTGCGGTTGTGCAAGCACAATCCCCACTGCCGTAACCTCTCAAACACCGCCTGAAGATTCCTCACTTGCTCCTGTGGCGTGCAACTAAAAATGATGTGATCTTCAATGTAGCATTCCAAGGGCAAACGGTAAACAGGTCAACACCCGGTCCATCACCTTCCAAAACTCAACAAATGCATTTTTGAGGCCAAATGGAAGAAACTTCCCATGATAAAGTTCATATCTACCGTCCTAATCAACTTCGAAGAATGTAGTCTTCAACCGGTCATCCACCAACAATGGTAATTGGTGGTAACCAGATGTTGGAAGTCATCGGGTCAGTATTCCTTCGGAAGGCACTCAATTGTAATTATATGCTTCCAAAGTAAACCGCTCCGGTGTCGTTCCCAAAGAGACCTGTTGTTTCTTTTTGAATATACTACAAAAACTAAAACCACCAAATGCTACTCCACAGGTTAGCCTTCCTATTCATTCATTTGCTCAAAATCCAGATCCTTCTGGATTTCGGACGTCTACCAGAGTTTCCGAAATTAATTTCCGGACAACTGAAAGGGAGTTTTATTTATCTCTGTTCCCCCTTGGACAGTCTTCCGGATGGTTTAAACGAGTGTCCGGAAGGCCACTGATCATGTTTGTGTAAGTGGGCGGATTCCCCACTGCCCCGTAATTTAAAGTGGTTGGACATCCACTCTTCCTACTCCGCTAACCGGTGGATGATTGTTGTTGTCGAACCAACACTCTCACAACATCCGAATGGCTACCCGGACGCGGTCACGCAGAGGAAAGTCCAAACTACATGACATTCCGGTGAGTACTAAGTGATTCTACTGAGTGAGTTTTACAGCTTTCAAAGCGGACTCCTCCTAGAGATACACATCAGGCTTTTTCCTTATCTCATGGGTAGATTCCGTCCTCAACCAAAATCCGGGTTCACACGGAGCTTCCATGCCGTAGAGACTACGAGGCACACCTCTACAATACGTCTCTTCCCCTCCTGGCTACTTCTAGATCCTAAAAAATATCATGCCTTTCCATGAACTCGTCTCCAGCTCTTCTAAGCGCTCTACTGATGCAAGTTCTAACCAGTTACCTCAAGTACAAACACAAAAAAGCTTACAACAAAAGAACATAATCACCACACTACCAACCACAATGGATCCATTCCTCACAAGAAAACACTCAACACCACAAGGTCTAGATAGCCAATACAATGGAAGATTAAAACGTTCTTAGCAAGAGAAAACAAGATGATGAGTTTCCTAAAACTCATCCACTAAGTACAAGCCAAGTTTCTAATTTTAGTTCTACCTTATCCGCGAGAAATCCGGAAAATCTTATCCTAACAGCCAAAAGGCCTTCAAATTCTACTCCTAGAAGCCCGATAATTCCTGGCTCAGATCCGAAATTTTCTCCTCGTCCGTTGGGTAGGCTTGCACCACCTTCTGTATGGTGGGAGCTCCGGCGATGGCACTAGAGGTCTTCAGTTTCCTGGCAACCCGGTCTCTTGCTCTTGCCATGATGCCGGACTAGCTGCTTATAATCTTCTCTAATACCTGCACGCACTGCCCTTACAAAAGCTCTTTGCTACCGGAATACTTCTAGAAAGCAGAAGACAACAAAGAAAAATGGTGACTCCTTCCTTTTTCTGACTCCTTTTATATATGCATGACGTATGGACATCCATCAATGATGTCAGGCTCATGATGTCGTTTCCGGATCCGGATGTTATCTGGAATATTTCGGACATTTTCCAAATACTCCGGACGTCCAATTTCTAGAAAAGTGCTTAAGATTACGTTGTTTAATAATTCCAGTTAGGTCCGTAATCCTTATTCCTTATTTCTACCTAGATGTACTATTCTGCACTACTCTACTCACTAATTTTTTTGAATTCCCCCTTTTGTTTACCGGATTTCAAGGCTATATCCGAAACCTTGTGGGAACGGATTTGCACACCAGACTGCATATCTAGAGTACTAAATACTCTAGTGTGGCCCATCGCATCAAACCACTTCTCCAACGTGGGTATGAGATACCAGTCTGACTTGGTCTTGCGATTGACTGGCCTATAATCATCACACATCTCCATCTAGTGGCCAAAGATATCCTTCTTTGATGGCATAACCGTGGCACAAGCGTACCCGCTATTAGAAAGCTCAATCAAGCTGGCGGCCAACAATTCCTGACAACGAGCCTGAACCCCAACTTTATATGAATGACTCAGCTTGTATAGTCGTTGGATAATCGGGTGGTCGTTCTCCAACTGAATGTTAATGGACTTGCCTCTGTAGCCGCCAATTCATGGAGACTGAAGGCAAAACAGCTACGATACAAACGTTTGAAAGCTCCTACCCTTCGTGCCTTGACACCAGTAAGATGTGGCTCCAAATCCAAAGGCCAATCATCAAACTCCATGGTCTCGTTCTCGACCGTAGGAGCCTCACCGCGTATCGGCAAGGCTGGTGATTGCTACTTAGTAGCAGAGAGGACATTCATGCCGCCAAACTCCTCACACACGGGATCCACAAAAAATCCCTTGTCATGGTGATAAAATCGGGAAAAGATATTCTTGACATCCTTTCAACCAAAGTCCTAGGTGATGGCTACAAAAACACGCTGAGCACAAAACTCCTCAGTTCTTGCCTCTTCAAACAAAAAAGTTATTCCGCTTCCTTGATCTTGGTGAGATGTGGCACCACTGCCCCTTGACCATCAGATTTTGCCCCCAATGCGCGTGGATGGTCATACGAACGGCGCCGAACGGCAAAATAGAGATCACAAACCCAAACAAGAGTGTTGAGGTCAATAGCTTGATCCAACAAATGACAACGCTAATCTTTCGAGAGATTCGATGCGGCGGTGGTGCGAGTCGAAAGTCCATTGCCCGCTCCTTCTCATCAACAGAAGGCTCCACGTAAGTTTGGGAAGTAGAATCTCCAACCATGCCCGGACCGCGTGTTCTAAAGGCAAAATACCCCAAGTAGCACATCAACGTGGGAAATGCCCCCCAAGTGAAGCCAACGTGGTTCACCACGACCAATGGTGGCTCATCATTCTTAGGAACCTCCGTGGAAATATGGTGGTTGTCTAAGGTGTCATCGACCACACGGCGCACGGGTCGTTGCACTTGAGGAAGTGCAGAGGTTAGCCTCTGCACTAATCTTTGGATGACCCCGAGTGTCGCCGATTTTGTGATGTTATGTTGGTCCAAATCCAAGGTGGCTGATGGGCGTAAGAGCCCAATGTCACGGCATCCACAAACGTAGGGGACCAAGAAGGTGATGGATGTATGCCCCATCCTCACGCACCTTTTTCCGTGTATTCCCTATTGGAAGTATATTCTTAAAAATGTACCTCGGTAGCCTCGGCTGCTGGGTAGTCCAACACTAGATGAGCCTGAGTAAATCTGCAAAGAGGTCCAACCGTGGATCATCCAAGCCGCGCCGACTGCCTGTGCGTGAATGGCCTTGGCAAGGCCATATGGAAATCACCAAGTCTACGTGACCTAAACAATGCATATCATCCTCACTAATTAACGTCACATTACGTGGCAACTTGCCAAAACACCTCCAAATGGCAGAAGGTGGTAATTGCTCCGGATACAATACTAAAAGACGTTGAATGTGATGGTGAGCGGCACGGTTGGCTGCAAAGCCACTATCCATGTGGATGTTCTAGCGTACCTTGAGCCTAGCCTCCAATACAACGGTGAGCCCCGTACCAATACCGACAAATAGCTCCACAAGGGTATTACCCCCATCCGATGGTCACCACTAACTAGTGGGAACTACCAACGGAGTGAAAGAGTCCACTCAAAACTCTGGAGTATCAAGAGCGACGACAATCTCTTAACTGCGACCAGTGAGCTCCAACTAGGTCTTCCAAGGAGGAAATAGATCCTTGCTATGAAGCTCACGGATCTCCACTCGTCCATGCTCACGTGATTCCGCAACCCCCGACATTAGAGCATACGTCTCCTTCAAAAGCGTCAAACTATATGGCAATGCATTGCACCCAAATATAGCATCCGTCGTGGAAGTCATTGCGCTAGCTACGTAGACAACCAGAATGAGCTCCTTTTTGCAATCATCAGCAAACCACCCAGGCCTAATCCACGCCTCCTCCGTCCAGTCATCTACCCCAAAACCGAGTGGATAAAGTTCATGCTGACCCGCAAAGATGTTGTAATTCGTGGCACCAATCACAACGCACTGGAGGGATACATGGGAGAACAATGGACGAGATCCCACGCCGAACATCAACTGCAACAAATGTCAGGTGTAGCCCATGGCCTTCTCTGTGCCCCCAACCAATGTATTAATTGTAAATAGGCAAGGCTCTAGGTCCGAAGCACCTAGATCCAAATCCTAGGCTAGCTGTTTGCCAATCATCACTGGCTGAGATGTAAAGTCCAACATTACATGTAAGGGGGTAGCTTGAATAGAGTTGTTGTTGTACGATCAACCACCATGACTCTGTTGTCATTTATTAATCATACCACCGCTAGACGCACACTACGTCACTCCCGTGCCGACCAAGACGCAACATTAGAGAAATAAGCCGCTCTAGAAATCAAGGATTGATCTCCAAAAAACTTCTCTATAGTTGTGGAAGTGACATTGGCCTCAAATGCAGAAATAGCCTCCGTCGCCGATTTAGGCCGCATTACCACTAAATTCTCCTCGGTGGATGGAGCCGTCACTACGTGCGACACCTCCAATGATGGCATGGGCACCTTGCCCTTCAACATACTACGTGCCAAGTAGAATACACGGAATGGTTTAAAATCCGGTGTCAGAAAGTCCTCACCGACATATACCGGCAACTGCAACACCTTACACGCTAAGGTATGAATAGAAGCAACCAATCGGATTCGATTCAGAATAGGAGCGGCAGTAGAGGTGGCCGCATCAACAATGTTGAAATAAAGAAGTAGTCCAGACTAACCAATGTCGTCCGGAAAACCTGTGTGGCGTGGACGACCACTACCACTCGGTAGAGTAGAAGAAGGTGCCACTGCCTATGTTGTAGAAGGGGTACGAGTGGCAATTGTTGCCACCACTTCCCCTAAAGCGCCATACAAGCAATAGTCTATGGCTAAATATGAGCCATGATCCCTCACCAGAGGCCGTGTGAATGCCACCTGCCCCAAAGAGGCCATCGCACTCATCTACTTCTTTAGCTCCGCTAGTCCGGCCTGCAATGTCTTCACTACATCCAATTCAACAGTTGAAGATCCTAAGTGCTTCTCCGGATGAAGAACAAAACAAATCTCATCACTGTGGCCAGTCTTGCCACAACAAGCACATGTCACAATCTTCTTCCCCTTTGCCCCAACCTTCTCTACAAGCTTAGCCATCTCGATCTTGGGCTTAGCCTTCCCCGTGCTTGCCCTCTCCTTGGAGCAATTCGGATCCACCTTAGTGTGATCCGCCTCTCCACAAGCCCAACAATGCACAACCTTTTCAACTTGTGCCTCCGCCAAGCTACTAGCCCCGCTCGCCAAGCTACTAGCCCAAGAAGCTTCTTGGGCTTAGGAGCGCCCATCGGCGCCGTAACCAAATCCGTAGCCTTGCTCACGCCCAACGCTCTATTAAGCGCCTCCACCTCTGCAAATGTGCGTCGTGCTGCGTGGTCCACCTCATGTATGTCTGAAGATTCTCCAGCTCTTAATGCTAGGCAAGAGCTCAAATGCATACTAGTCGTTAAACGACAGCATCCACTAGCGCTTCTCCTTCATCTAGGTTTGGAATCGGAGCGGCCAATTGGGAGGGAGTTGCCCCCAGCCCGTCCTAAGAACTTGTCTCGCACGACATGACAAAGATTGTCTTCCATGTTGTCAAACGTGCCCACGCCCCAGACCCAAAGCCTACGGTTGATATCCAACGCGAAAACATGTTCCAAAGCCGTATCGGTTTCCAACCCTGGCCCGAAGTCTGCGGCTATAGTACTCTCCGAGTGGTTTGATGAAAGGAGCGGTAATACCGACTCGGGGTACTTACTACAAACAAAATCACCTCGAGTACTATCTGAAGGATAAAATTACAAATAGACAACCTGCACCTACAAAGCCACCAAACTTTGTGGTTTACCAGTCATCACCTCCGGCTAGCACAAGTGCAACCACAATCCTTGACATAAAAAGGTCTTGTGGGCTATGAACTCGACTTCACCTCTATAGTACCCTACCACAATCTAGGGACAACAAGAAAATGGGGCTACCGGAAAACACCGGCATCAAGGCCGCAATATGGGGGAGGTATCGCACAAGAATCCAGAAATCAAAACCGGATCCTCTCCCTCCAATAATATAAAAGCGGTAAATAAAAATTACCAGAGCCACTAGCACACGCCTGTAGTGGATGGTCACTAGTCGCATAACCTACAACAAGACATGGGAAACATCCAAAGGTGTCCTTTCCAAAGTCTTAAACTAAAGAGGCATCTAGCTAATGCGGTTGTGGTGTTTATAAACACAAGTCCCTCCAATGAAAATCACACATTGGGTGACAAATGTGCTCAACACCAATTCAACATCAAAATTGGATTAACGGTGAGATGCCCTAAATAAAGGCGCAAATTTCACTCAAGAACGAGTTAAATTGCCCTAGTTACGTACCTCCAAAGTTTAGACACTAATCTTTTTTTTAAACAATCCACATAAATGTGGTTTTGGAAAAACTTTGTTGACTCAAATCTTTCCTTCATCCAAGTAGAAACCCCTATGGAGAGCTCAAATCCGAAGTCGGAATTCAAAAAAAATGAATAGTTTGGGAGATATTAACTTACAGATAATGAATTCTGCCCAAATTCCATTTTCATCCACTGTGGATGAAAACTACACGGCGGATGAATTTACTGAAATGGATGAAAATTGACCGTGGATGATAACTGCGCTGTGGATGAAAAGATTCAGATTGAGGTCCATCAGTTGTTCCTCTTCTTCTAATTCTTGCGCCACCTACAACTTGCTTAAAAATTGTCTAATTTGAGCGCCGTTTGTTGCGTTGGCTACACCTTGACGCGCTTTATAATATTAATCTAAGCACCAAATTTTTTTCTCAACTCACTCAAACTCAAATTCTAGAATTAAAGAGAGGAACGTGGGAAGGTCTTTGTTAAGTAAATATCTAATAAATCACAAGAGTAGTCAAGCGTCCTCGCACTCCATAAAGGGAGAATCAACAAGTGCAAGTAATATAAGAGAATGCAAAGCCTTTACTAATGATAAACAACCACTTACAAGTAAAGGTAATCAGGAAACACTCTTTAATTCACTTACAAGTTTGACTTGACCAAGACATCAAGTCAAGGACGCATGCGGCGCTATATGTACACACACAACCCTAAGTAGATGGAAATCACCCACGGATGAATGTGGTGCGCCGCCGCACGTCCCTTGAACCGATAAATTAGTAACAAACTAATCTACGCTAAAACACTACGATGCGGAGATTGAAACACTTAAAGAGGTAACATATAAAGAGTTTAGTCTATATGTGGCCATAATTACTTAGTATGCATGCAATTGTACACACCCTGAAAACCAAATGATGTCCAAATGATTTTTCAATAAGAAGAAGAAATCCGGTTTCCATACGAGGCCAACGTGAATAAAGTGTTTTGTTCCACCACTAAATCAACGCCCACAAAACATAGATTTAGTGGTTGTGCCAAACATATTTGTCCTTCCAAACCTCCAATCCATTTACATCTTATACCCTTAATGACTAGTGCCTAAAATTAATTTGAAAGCTGTTGGGGAATATAATTGCAAATACATGGAAAGTGGGACGTAGGAACATATTAGTCATTCTCTATCATATACACGTGGTTCTTGTGATGGGTGTCCTTTCAAAATAGCTGTTACAGGCCCTACAATTTGGATGCCATGAAAAAACACATGAGCTAAATTTGCAGATTGCACTACATTCACATACGATACTAGGGTAAAAAAATTAAATTAAAAGATTTTTTTTTTTCTTTCTGGGTACACATATCGTACGAGTTACATTCATATCATAGGTGTTCATAGTTTGTAATATTAAGAAGATCTTGACATGTTAATTTGCACACCATGATCTTGAAATCACTCCACGCTTTCAAACTTACATCCTTGTACATCAAGCTTTCATTTCTTTTCGTACTATAAAATGCTACACGTGGTTTATGAATTTCAGGGAGAGTAAATCATGGGACTGGCATAGCAGATGAAATTGAGAATGTTGAGCACAAATCATTTTTATATTTAGATGAAAATCATTCCAGTTTTCCTCATTGCAAACTATGTGAAATTAACCGCTAAATAGTTGATGTAACTGGGACAATCCTCTTTGTGATTTTGACAAATTGAGCTGTTCTCTAAATCTGATTTCTGTTCTAGGTTATGTTTAGCTAAAACTGAATACAAGAAGGAGTGATTTAATGGATTCTATAGTTCATAGTGTTTTTAGTAGGGCCCTTGTTTTTCTTCTCTCTTTTCTAATAGATTCCCCAATTATTGCATTCTAAATCTAAGTACAACTTGTGATTAATCTTTAAATGAAGGAGAGTCTACCATATTTTTGATCTTGCAAAAGGAAAGAACAGAAGGATTTCTTTTGCATTAGATTTATTTATAAAGTCACCCAAATTTTCAATAAAAATTATCACCTCTATTAATTTTGATTTTACTCTTTTTTCTCATTCTTATCGTATTTATAGAAGAGCTTAGTGGTCTCTCAACTCAAGTTAAAACTATTTTGAGCATGTACCATGAATCTTACTCACCAAAACTTATTTTTACAAGAAAAGACTCGGTTTACACTCATGGTATCTTTGTCAAACTTTACAAATAACTCTGTTACAATACATCAATTATTTGATTTCTAAACCTTACTTTTTTTTCAAAAAGAAGTTGAAGAGTACCACTCATCTTAATGAGTAGCATGGATAAAGAGTACTTTGTATGTCACTAGGACCTAGGTAGTGCATACTATCCTTACAACCTACTCTCAAAGGTGGACTCTAATATGTTGTAAACAAAAAAAAACTGAGTAGATATATCAACTTGTAGGTGCACAAGTGCATATTTTCTTGTGTTTTTCTCTTATCAAGCCATGAGCTCAAATCTATTGGTTGGGATGGATGTACCCATACAATCAGTCTTAGTTTAACCCTTTAGCGACGACGGTCGCTCTGTGGTGACCAACTTTTGAGAGTATATGGTCATTAGATTACAACATGAGGTCAATCCAACCAGGCAAATATAATTTTGGAAAGCTCACCGTAAGACCAGCTTGCGCAGCCGTGTGTGCAAGCAAGAATTGCGAACATAGAGATAGAAGACATGAGTGAAATCCGGTGTGTTTTCAGTAGAGCACTCGCGACGAAGTTTTCTGTATTTTTTTCAATTTGTGAAGCAGCCAGAGCTCGTTCTGCAAGCAAATGGGCGCTCTTTCTGTTCTAGCTCCAAGACAGCCTAGTCGACAGTGGTTCCCACGTAGGGAAGTAACGTCAACAACATGATTTCAATTGCTCTTGGTTCATAGTTGGTTCTCGATGGCAGTCCACACGTCTGTATTCTTTCTAGCTGACTACTATCTTTCCCTGTACATGCTAGTTCATGGGCCCATTCAATGCGATTTGGAGCCTCATGGATGCAAATTCCTCTGACCAAACGTTGCCCAAAGTACCTGCAGGCTCTCGCAAAGCTCTTGGGCGTTGCGCCAAGCGTTCAACTGCTTGAAACCTTCTAAACTTTCCCAGAAAGTGACCACCACATCCGAAATGGTCGCCTTGTCCTTACAGGGTTAAAGCCTTGCAAATTTGTTTCACACCAACCAGTAGGGTCCACTTATCCAAGAGCTAATAACATTGTGCCAATTTGTAACCGCCAATATGATAAAGGTGGGAAGGTAACCCCCGGTAACCAACCAAACCCTATAACCAACATTTATAAAGTTGGGATATATCCAACCCACTTCCATCCCATTACCACCCATTCACCCATCCAAATAGAGGTTTGCTATCATTCATGACACCCTACTTTTGGTCAGCACTTATGGAAGGTACCTATTGACGGGCACGCGCTAAACATGGTTGCACATTTTGAAAATTCATAACTAATGCACATTTCATCCAAAGAATATGAAATCATTTGGGTTGAAACTGTAATTCTATTGGCTATCATGGAAAAATGAATGTATAGTCCTTTACTCTTTCCATATGTGCACATTGCTTGACATGTTGGTTATGGAGGGTTGACCTTGATTGATTCAATTATTCAACCAGTACAATACTTCCGAGGGCACATTTTGTCAACACTAGGGTGTTAACCCTTTAATGCCTAAGTGGACCATGAGAGCCTGAGAGAATCTACAAGCCTAATAGATTAGGCAGAACATCATCTAGATACATTATAACACAACCCCACTTCATGGAGATCACTGTAGTTTGCCAACCCCTTCACAAATAGGAGATTGGAGAGATCCATCGGAAAGCTAACGAGGAAAGAGTTACAAGAGTAAATGCACCAATATCAACCCTGCCAGGGCCTCGTAAGCTTTACAGGGTTGGCGCAAACCTGTGAAGAAGGAAGGCCAGGTCAGAGTGACAAGTTGTCTCCGGAATGCTGCAGCTGCATGATTGTTGCAAGGCTGCAAACGTGCGGCAAAGGAACATCCTACGATGCAGGGAGCTGGGCATGTGCATCCACACCTCAGCTGCATTTCGCGTCATGAGAAGTGCCCCATGTGCAGCTCCCACTCCCATCATCATCATCGAAATCATCCTCTCCTCTGCACATCCACAGCTCAGCCATGGCAAGCGACTGAGAACTCTGCTCCATTATTGCCATGTAGAGATATCCATACAAGGTTAAGGTAAGCTGTCATATGACCAATCAAACCAGCAATTCGTAAACATGTGTGAGTATATTTATAACAAATTGAACTAGATACGTGTCATCTCCAACAGTCCCCCGAGACCATGACCCTATTAGGTATCAACCTAGTTCTTGGCTGCCGGACGGGTATCTGTTTGTTTTCTTTTGTATGGAGAGCTATCACTATATATCCGGCAAAGCCAAAACCTAGTTGTTACCTGGACAAGGTATTGCATTGCGAGAGGGAGATATCCGGATATGTGATAGCCGCGACTCCTTGTCTTGCAATGTAATTGGGACTCTCACGATTTCCGATATCGGAAGTGGACTACACTTGTGTATACTGTACATACAATAGATTTCTTTTGGTACAAATCAAACCATAATTTAGTTGCAAAAGAATCCAAAGAACAGAAGGTCGCACCAGGATTGGCTAGCACCAACAGACGCGGCAGATGTTACACAACTTACACAACCTAGCCCAAGAAACCGTATTGCCCAGTATTATTGTAACGCAGAGCCTCAAAATGACCCCAATTGACTTTGATTTGCCCTCATTTAATCCTACCATGATAGTGTTTCAATTCCTGAGAAGGCCAATGGTGTTGATGCAGTTTAGATATGTGGAGGGAGTGCTTACTAATAGAATTCTTTTCAATGATAGTTGCAATTGCAACCCAAGTGATTTTCATATTTTTTCCGGTGAAGTGAGAATTTGTTATGACTTTTCAAAATGGTTTGTCATATTTACTCCACATGGACCACAAGGTACCTCCAATAAATGTTGACCAATAGTAAGGGGTCATGACCAATATCAAACCTTAATTTAGAGCTCTGAATGAGTGAATGGGGTGGAAATGGAGTTGAAATTGAGCGGAAATGGGGTCATTTATAGAGTGGCGGAGATAGGAAGATAGCAATAATGGGCATGATTACCTTTCAAGGTTGACCGTTGGACAACAAGGATTGGGAGTTTCATCAAAATTGCCTTCAAACTATGAAGGCTGAGTACTTTTTTAAGCTACAAACTTATCACAAATAAGAGCAACTTCAGTGTACAGTAGGGTCCAAGGCAGAATGGCGTTTTTGGTTTCCCCATGGAAAAAAATTCAAGTCTGCCCACTTTGAAAGCCTCTAGAGAGATCAAAAATTGGTATTTTACCTTGAAATTTTTACCATGAACCTGAAATCAAGTTGTTAGTATGCCTCCTAAACTTCAAAGCCAAATAATTCACCAAAAAAATAGTATTTCATAATCTACCAATATAGGTAGTTGTGGAAAAAGTTTCACCCCTACCAACTTCGACAGCCTCCCAAGAATTGAAAAAAAATTCCTTACTTTGATTTTTTTTTGGTAGAAACCAATTTGTGTTAGTAATATATGGTAAAAATCTCAAGTCTAAAAGATTAATAAAAAAAAAGATATTCCCAATCTACCAACATGTGTTATTTTGCGGTATGCTTGTGGAAATCATTTTCACTACAACCAACTTTGACACCCTCCCAATGGCTAAAAAATGGCCCATTTTCCATGAAATTCTTGTCACAAGATAAGCTACATGTTAATGACAAGTGTGCCAAAATTCAAGCTCAAAAAGCTTACACAAAAAAAAAACTCACAATCTACCAACATGTGTAATTTAAGAGCCTGTTGGGAATGTTCATGCTTAGAAGCATGGATAATTAGCTTATGGTATGAAATTGTCCACATAATACAGTACCTAAATAGAAATGCTTCTCAAAAAATCAAGAACATCCAAATTTAACTATGCGCACTTGTCACATCCCAATGAATACACTTGCTAAAAATTTGAATACCACATACGCATGAAGGAGCTTCTGTTCTCTACATCAATGCTTGTTTATAGAGTTGAATATCTCAAGTGACTTGTAGAATGTGTGATGATTTGAGAGGGCTTATTTGAAAGCAAAGGTATGCACATGGTGATGTGGGAGTAAGAGTATGCACATGAAGGTTCATTTGAGAGGAAAGGTCTACACATATTGGTTTGGGAGTGAAGGTATGCACAAGCTGATTTGGGAGTACATTTTACACATCAAGGTTGATTTGGAAGGGGAGCATGTATGGACATGTGGTTAGGTAGTTAAAATTTTAGATCAAATTCTCAAATTTAAAGTTGTGATCGATGGCTATTCTAGATGAAATTCGTGCACGTATTGTGGGTTTGAGTGAGGGAGGGAAGAAAGGAGTTGAAATTGCAGCTATTGTTGGAGTCCCTATTAGAACAGTTCAGAGGTTGGTGGAGCAATTTCAAGAAAATGGAACCTACAAAAGCAAAACGTGTGCCCAAAAATATGGAAAAAAACTTAGTGATTGAGATGTTCGTGGTATAAAACGTGTTTTACAAGTTGATCATCGCATCACGCTCTCTGACATTACTAATATGTGTCCTACTAAAGTATGTAGAAATACTATTCGAAAGGCTTTACATGATAGTGGCATTCACAGTCAAATTGCAGTCAAAAAACATTTTTTGACACCTCGCCACATGTCTCAACGATTGGCTTTTGCTCAAAAGTATTGTCGATGGAGTGCAGAAGAGTGGAAGCAAGTTGTTTGGACAGATGAGTTCACTTTTGAAGTTGGAAAAAACTCTAGACAAATTCATGTTTGGAGAACTGTGTATGAGCGCTATGCTTCAAGTTGTATAGTTCCAACTTTCAAGAGTGGGAGGACTTCTTTGATGATTTGGGGTGCATTTTCTAGAGGGCAGAAGTCACAACTTGTTTTTATGCCTAAAGATCGGCGCTCTGCAAAGGATTTTGTTGAAGTGGTTTACAATAGGAAGTTGCTTCATTTTATGGAAAAAGTACCACAAGGATTACTCATGGAAGATGGTGCACCTGTCCATAGAAACAAACCATGTTAAGAATGGAGGCAAGCACACCATCTAGAGAAGCTTAATGGGCCCGCAAACTCTCCTGATCTCAATCCAATTGAGAATCTTTGGAAGATTTTGAAAGATGCAGTTCAACATGGTTCAATATGCCCTAAAAATACAAGTGACTTAAGAGTAGTTATTGCAAGAGAGTGGAAGATTATTAGTGGTCAAAAGCTCCTTCTGCTATGTCATTCCATGCCTACTAGGTTTCAAGCAGTGATAGAGGCAAGTGGAGGACATACACGTTGGTAGATTGTGAGTTATTTTTTTTGTGTAAGCTTTTTGAGCTTGAATTTTGGCACACTTGTCATTAACATGTAGCTTATCTTGTGACAAGAATTTCATGGCAAATGGGCCATTTTTTAGCCATTGGGAGGGTGTCAAAGTTGGTTGTAGTGAAAATGATTTCCACAAGCATACCGCAAAATAACACATGTTGGTAGATTGGGAATATCTTTTTTTTACTAATCTTTTAGACTTGAGATTTTTACCATATATTACTAACACAAATTGGTTTCTACCAAAAAAAAATCAAAGTAAAGAATTTTTTTTTCAATTCTTGGGAGGCTGTCGAAGTTGGTAGGGGTGAAACTTTTTCCACAACTACCTATATTGGTAGATTTTGAATAACTATTTTTTGGTGAATTATTTGGCTTTGAAGTTTGGTAGGCATACTAACAACTTGATTTCAGGTTCATGTTAAAAATTTCAAGGTAAAATACCAATTTTTGATCTCTCTAGAGGCTTTCAAAGTGGGCAGACTTGAATTTTTTTCCATGGGGAAACCAAAAACGCCATTCTGCCTTGGACCCTATTGTGCATATCAGAAAAAAGCAAAAATGAGAGTCACAGCCTAATGCCAATTATGCAAAGAGTACTCAATCTCCCTCAGTACGAGTGAAGAAACTTTCCTTTCATGATTTCAGTGTTCTGTGATGCTACAGTCAAGAATTTTGGACTATGTTTTGAGTAGCACGTTGTATTGATCATACCGTATGAAAATGGATCCAGTATGATCATGATGTTGGCCATGAGGAAATGTACCTGCATATTTCTTGTCATGCCGCTCATAGATCTGATGCTGGATCACAGTTTGGAAACAACTGCATGATAGTTACTTCACTAAACTACACTAAAGATGATATTTAGTGTAACCACACTAATGTTTTCGGTATTGAAATAACATTTTACTTTCGAAGAAGATTTTTTATCAAGGGCACAACTGTCAATACTATCTAAAGAGAGTGATCATTTGTTAACATAGTTGGTAAAAACATTCATTAAGAGTAAAAACTTATAGAACTTTTAAACAAATTAGTGTGGTTAACACAAAATATCATCTTTAGTGCAGTGAAGAGGATATTACAATTGATTGCTATGAAACTATGAAACCACCACTTGATATTAAACTGTATTATCTACAATAGCTTGAACAACATTTAACAGCTTAAACACCAGTTGGGAATGGTAATCAATCTGAACCTTATCATGTTCAAATACGACATCATACATTGGTAGAATATTGTGGCCACGAGTATCACTTTATGACGTTTAAGGGTTAAGAGTAAACAAATAGTACATTACAAGACTTGTCTCTTGTTAAAACTATGGGCGACTTCAAAAATAACCTTGAGATCATGAGATCTTTGCCTCTTAGGAAGATAGTTGTATCCTCTCAACATTGATAATTTACAATTTGTTTGAGTTTTATAATAGTAAAGTATTCATCCATGCCTTGTTTTGACGATTGTTTTCCGTATTAGTTGCCGAGCTTTGAAGAACAAACACACCAGATTTACAGTAAATTGTTTCACTGGTTTCTTCCTTCTATATTTCGTCCCATAGTTACATAGTTACAACAGCCAACTCCCTCTACGACAAGGTTGTTGCAACATATTATACTATTCTAACAAACAGGGCTCTAGAGGGAGCTGACTGAACTCACGCGTCAGACTGTGATCAAGTCCCATGGCAATTTGTGTTTGAATACTCCTTTTGAGTTGAGTTTTCATGGAGCCTTTTCTTTAATTTTGAGGTGCCGAGTATTTCTTGAATGACAGTCAGTTACGAAATCTCACTGCATAAATAACTCATTACAGCATTGGAAGACAGAAAATCTAACTTCAGTATCCATAGTCCAAACGTAAATTGCAGGCTTGCATGTTGACTACACTTCCTTAAACTAGAACCACTACTGATTCAACATTGATCATACATCGTCTATTCAATACACCAACACAACCTGCAATCTCAACTCTCTCCGCAAAACCAAACTAAACTAGAGCACTAAAATTTACAGAGACGTTTGCGTCCAACAAACTTGCTTTTCAAGACGTGGATGGCTTTGTCATTCAAGGACGATCTTTGACACGAACGGTTTCGTCGTTCATGAACAAATTCGTGAAAGATGTTCAAATACCATATCCTTGCTAACTTTGATATTAGAGTGGAATCTGGAAATACTTGGTAAAGTAATAGGTCGCAATGACATGGTCTGAATCGTTCGGCACCACCTTCGTGTTTATGCTGAATTAGTACCTATTGAGCAAGAACAAATCCTAAAAAACCCTGAGAAAAACTTCAGAATGAGCATGAACCCAGAGATTGTTAACTGAATTGAATTGTAATTAGTAGCACCATCCTTTCTTGCACCTTACTAGTCAGGAAGAAAATTCTACAGTTTTCTTACAAGGCAGACAATAAAGTCCTCTACCATCTTTGAGATTTTGTACGCAAATGAATAGCATAACTCTATGAAAGATTTTACACAAGCCTTGGTGGCTGTAACCTTTTTACCTTTGTATGATTTTCTTTTCCTTTTTGGAAACGAGAAGAGGTGCTTCGTAGTAATGCGAAGGATAGCATCCTCGTTGGCTCCTGCTTCATCACCAGGAACCTGCCTTTACTTTTCCTTAAAAAAATCATCAAACAAATTCCATGAACTTGTGATCGTATCACGTTTCTGCAACCGTAGATTAGGTGAAGCTTTGCTGACTATTCATCACTGCCATATCAACATTGCCAAAGTCATCCCCATACTCAGCCAGAGGAGCGGGGGAATGGCCCCCCATGCTAGACTACGTTGACCACCATCCACAAAGTCTAATTAAACAATACAGAACTTCCCTCACGTATTCCATACTCCGGTGATACCGTGACGATACCCTCCGTATGCCCTGTGGGTACATGAAGATACTATGTCGATACCGCCCCGTCTAGATGAGTCTGGAAACTTGTCTAGGTTCTTGAATCTGTGCGGGTGCATTTCGTTGACGCGTTGAGCTTGACCTGTGATGCAAGGCGTCTAGCAACTACTATATAAGCGTTCCAGGTCCGGGGAAGGTAATCACATCCCTTGAGTTCCAGCTGAGTTACAGTCTACGTACCAATCTCCCATACTACCATTGTCTGTCGGTAATTTTACTGTGCACGTGAAGTACAGCCTGGTTCATTTGCGGCCTCGGTTTGTTTGTCGAGATCGTCAGTTTGAGTATTGTCATGGCACCCGCAGCAGGTGTGAGCGCCCTGTCAACGATGGAGGATCTGGCGCCCCAAGGCAGCAGCATTTTGAAGAGCTTAGAGCAGGTACAGATCATGTGGAAATTGCAGCGTAACTTTTGTAGCTGCTGGTTTGTGTGGCTGTATTAGCACTGTTGTCGTCCTTGAGGAGTTTTTTTGACAAGTTAAGTTTCGAGATTTGAGTTTCAAATGCGGCAATTTGGTGCTGCAATGCTGCCCTTGTTTTTCTAGAGCGATCCCTTGTTGTTTTCTTGAGTAATTGTTTTCTGAGGAATCTTCGTCGCTGCAGGACTCCAGTTCGAGGACTAGTGTCTATTTTTATGAGTTTTCAGTTTCTGATGAGGGATTTTGTCCTGCAGCTCATCGGCGGGACGCCATTAGTGGAAGTGACGAAGATCACCGAAGCTGAAGGCGCCGTCGCAAGGATTGTAGCAAAACTGGAGTCGTATCAACCTGGCGGATCTGTGAAGGATCGCATTGCACTTTCGTAAGCACTATTGACAACCAATTCGCACTTCTTTTTTTTCTTTTCTTTTTTTTCTCCCCTTTGTACTTGACGAATTCAAGGAGGATTGTGTGGTTTGTTTTTCCAGGATGGTGCTAGACGCGGAGAAGAAGGGAGTGATCACTCCGGGGAAGTCCACCCTCATCGAGGTCACGAGTGGAAACCTGGGCATTGCCCTGGCGCTGTTGGGGAAACAGCGTGGCTACAAGGTCATCCTCATCATGCCCCAGTACTACTCGCTGGAGCGCCGCATGCTCTTGCGTGCTCTCGGCGCACACGTCGTCATCACAGGTACTAGTCCATGGCTCCTACTCACTTCCTTGTAAGTAGATGTCACTTCTTCCTAAAGTCACCCAAGGTTTCAGTACTCCTCTTCTTATTTCTACAATTCAACTCTTTCCTCACGCATACTTGCAATTAGATCAAGGAAAGAGCAGGATCTCCTCATGTGAAGTTAATCAATTGGCAATTGGGTGACAGATCCTGAGTGGGGCCTTCCTGAGCTGTTGCAATGCCTGGGGGAGCATCTGGCAAAGACGCCGCACTCGCACTGCTTGAACCAGTTCTTCAACCCTGCCAATCCTGATGCCCACTTCCGCACCACTGGTGAGTGCAATGAACGGTCCCTCTTACAAAAACTGCTAGCTCCTCTTGTTTGCTGAACTTTGTTCTGAGTATCCTTCAGACTTATAGAGTTGGGCGGTTTGTGCATGTAGTGTCGTTTGAAGTCATTTTGAATCGTTCCAGCTGCCGAATTTTGATGGATATCTGGGTGATCCTGCTGTTTTTTCTCAGGGCCGGAGATATGGGAAGGCACAGCAGGAGAGGTGGACATTCTTGTGTCTGGAATTGGAAGCGGAGGGACAATCATGGGCGCAGGGCGCTACCTCAAGAGCAAGAACCCCAGCATCCAACTCGTTGGAGTGGAGCCTGCTGAAAGTGCAGTCATATCAGGTCTCACTTGAATCGCACCTCATAACATTAGACTGCAAGCATGAAAAGCTTAGCACATTTGCCTCTATAGATAAAATGATGAAAACATATACTGCCTAAACTACTTCTGCACTCAGAAAAACATATAATTATGTCAACACTAGCAAACTTGTCGCTTCTCACTCAAAACTATTATTTATCTCGCATTTTTTAACGATTAGAAATGTCGAAAATCTCACTTTTTTTTTTGTGAGCAAAGCCACTCACCCTCTCTTCGATGACAGGTTTAAGAGTGATAAATTGCAGAACTGTGATTAAGTTGAAGTTTGTTTTTGTTTCTGATAAGTTTGGATGTCTGGATTCTGTGATGGTGATGCAGGAGGTGAGGCGGGGCATCACTTGATTCAAGGCATGGGAGCAGGGTTCATCCCGGATATTCTGGACGTGAACATGTTGGACAGAGTGGTGCAGGTTAGCAGTGACGAGGCGTTGGCGATGGCACGCAGGTTGCATGCTGAGGAGGGCCTGCTTGTTGGCATCTCTTCTGGCGCAGCGTTCGCTGCTGCTCTCAAGGTACGGATCACTGTTGTTACCTTTTCTTGTTTTCTCCTTAGCAAATGCTTGGTGAATAACGACTGTCGGTTTGAAAAGGAGGGTTGCTTGCTTCGGAATGGAAGATGAGATCTTTTTAATGGTATTATTCTCCTGGAACAGCTTGCAAAGGAGGCGGAGAATGCAGGGAAGCTCATAGTGACAGTGCTTGCCAGTGGTGCGGAGCGATACCTGTCCACTGATCTGTTCGACTCTTTAAAGAAGGAGTCCGAAGCCATGACCATCTACCAGATGTCCTAGAAATCATCAGCAGTTGGTGATAATGGTATGCAGGACACTCATGTTGTTAGTTATCTACGAAGCCAGTCACTGTAGAAGTGGGAGGTTTTGTCCCCTGGTAGTGCAGTTCAACATTCTTTCGGCCTATACTACATATCGCTTGTGATGCTTTGGTTGCGTTGATTTAAGCATTACCAATGAGCTAAACCTTTGATACTCTCGAGAGGTAGTTTTAGTTAGAGAACGTATGGTTTGTCATCAAAACAGCTTGTGCACATTGCTGTGAGTTTCTTCCGAAGATTCTAAAGCTTGTAGACTAGGTAGGGATACCTGGTTTTGAAGAGCGATTCAACACATACATAAAGATGGTTTTAATTTACATGACTCTTGTGTTGTTTAGAGATCATGGTGTTGTTTATGCGGTGTGATTGTGACTTTCTGTGATATTATGATGCCTACATTACATTCTAGAACCAATTGAGTGGGGCAGCCTCTTGGGACTTTGGAGTCATTCTTGACAGGGATTGATTTCTTTTCTAATGGGCAATGGTGATTCCTTCATTGACACACAACTAGTTCATTTCTTTGCATGTATATGAACTGATGATTTGTACCTACTTATCATCACTTATCATGCAAAGAAATGAACTATTTTGTGTCACATGGTTGTGTAAAGAGAGCTGACAATATTCAAACTCCAAATACAAATACATTTCTACAATTGTATTCACGTATCCAAAATACGTCCAAATACACACCTCCACACACAACCACATCACAACATAAGAATCAGCCCAAGCACAGCGTCGCTCCATCGCTTCTCAATTATACCTCGATCGATCGATCGATCGCCCGCCGCCGCCGCCGCTGCTGCTGCTTCTGCTTGTGGTGAGCATCCTCCCCAGCCCGATCTAGTTCCCCTCGGGACCGGTCGCCCTCGTCGCTGGATCGCCACGTCCACCGGATCGTCCGGTCGCGGGCACTCTCCCGCGTGCGTTTCGGGCCGTTGGGCCACCTCTTGCCCCGGTGGGGCGTGCGATCGCGGGCGGCGGCGGGCGGTGTGAAGGCTTTGCCGGGGCGGGAGCCGGCTGCGCCTGAGTGTGGGGTGGGTGGTGACGTTGTTATTGTGTAGGGGGGTGTTCGGGGCAGAGCAGGGGCTGTTTGATTGAGCCTGAGCGCGTGGGAGGAAGAGGCGGAGGAGCGCAGCAGCAGCGAGCATCATGTCGTGGCAGTCGTATGTGGACGACCACCTGATGTACGAGGTGTCGCCGGGCCACTCGCTGGCCGCGGCCGCCATCCTGGGGCTGGACGGCAGCGTGTGGGCGCAGAGCGCAGCGTTCCCCGAGGTACGGATGAGTGTGTGGGGGAGGGCGGAGTGTTCTCGCATTGGCATTGGGAGTGATTGGAGATGGATGCTGTAAGGTTTCCGATGGGTGCGACGGCGGGAATTTGGTCGGTCGATCTGGTGTTGGCGGTGATTGGCGGGACGAGCGTCTGGGTGGCCGTCGCGGGGGCATGGGATGGTGAGTGCAGACTGAGATGGTGTTAGCGTGCGTGGATCACAAGGAGGATTGGCGGTCGTGGTTTGGATTGAGTGTTTCGACGGAGGTGGAGTGTACACTCTCGGGAATGGGAGTGTCGACGGTTGGATCCGTGCAAGTGGAAGGCCGTGGTGGTGGAGCGAGTTTTGTGCTAGGGAGTGGAGTTTTGGTTGGGATTGTGTGGGGAGGAGGCGGGCTCGGATGAGGCGAGGGTTTAGGATTGGTTTGTGTGCGATCGAATGTGTGGGAGTCCCGTGAGATGTGGTGATCTGGAGTGGCGATCATGGGTGCGGGTGGAGTTTGTGCAGCATGGAATGAGGTGTAAATTCACCTTTGGATGTCCGGGGTTTGAACGTGCGTAGTTTGTTACGTGACGCATTCGGGGTTTAGGGTGAAGGTGGTTTGTCCTGTGCGTTTGGTGGTGGCAGCTGTGGCGAGGTTCGGTGTGAGATGATGGTGCGATTAATGTGAACCTGAGTGGTGTTTCGCAATGTCGTTGCAGCTGAAGGGTGGGGAGGTGGAGAAGCTTCTTGGTGAATTCGAGGAGGTGACGACGCTGGCGCAGAGCGGGATGTTTCTGGGCGGATTGAAGTACATGGTGGTGCAAGGCGACCCGGGCGTGGTGATTCGCGGAAAGAAGGTACTGGAGCGTGGGAGTTTGGATGTGAGGGTGTGGACGGGGAGTGTTTGTAGGATTGATGGCATGAGGGTGGGGAGAGGGCTGATGTTGTAAACGCACGTAGTGGGTGGTACAAGGGCGTTGGGGTCGGGTGTTGAGGATTGCGGTGTGAGTTTGGCAGGGGTCGGGAGGGTGCTGCATCAAGAAGACGGGGAGCGCGCTGCTGATCGGGCTGTACGAGGAGCCGTGCACTCCCGGGGAGTGCAACATGGCGGTGGAGAGGCTGGGCGACTATCTGGTGGAGCAGGGGTTCTGAGGAGGCAAATGAGGCGACGTTGGTGACGACGCGGGGGCAAAGAGGCGAACGTGAGCCACTGAGCTGAGCGGGGATTCTTTTTCTGTACTTTCCTGAATATAGAGCGGGTGGGGATTGTATCGTTTTGGGATTGGAGCGGAACCAAATCTCTGAAGCCGTGGTGAGAATGCATGCGCCAGCAATGCAACTGTGGTGAGTGGCCTGATACGCTAGAGTCGCTAGTTTGTGACGCTGTGTGCGCTGGCGGCGCCGAAGAATTCAGCGTGGGGGGAGCTGGCGCTGTGCTGGAAGCGTGTGGTGTCGGAGTGTGGTGTCGGAGATGTATTAAAGAGTGTATTATTTGGTAAAAAAACAAAATACATATAAAGTCCGGTACATAGTGCAGCGCTATATGTTAGGGTTTTGAAATTTGTAGGAATTGCAGCATGGATCTCCGTTTGACATGCATTACTAGCACGTTTTATTCCCCATTGAAACATCGCTTCAACATGTCGGTTGCCTTGTGTCCCCTTGGGGGACGATTTTGATTTTGGGCCGGTTCCTAAAATTTGAAAAAAATTATCTTTTTGGAATTTTTATACTAGATTGTCTGTGCTAAGAGCTTTGTGGAGGTATTTTTGTTATTTTTTGGATTCATGGTTTAAAATTTAGAATTGGGGTCTCTGGCAGCTCTAAAATTTTGCTAGAAGTTTCTATTGACATAGAGATTTTTCAGACATAGAGAATATTACCTTCTTTGAAAATGTCAAAAAAAAATTCTTGTCTTTTGTATAAAATAACATTTTAAGCCAAGTCAAACATTTTTATACATTTTGGGCAAGCGGGGATAACAACTTCGTCTTTTCTTCATAAAACCTAGAGATTGTTAGATCTTTTACTTTTAATTTTTTTAACAACAATATGTGGTGAGAACCTTCTTATTGACTGTTTGGATCATCATTCTAAAATATATTGAGTTCACAAGAACATAAAACGTGAATTCACAATTTTTGAACCTCCACTCCTTGCATACTTGTTTTGAATATGCTACACCCCTTCTTTACCTCTAAATATTGGTGTACATAGAATTGATATCATGCTCAACACAATAATAAAAGATTTAGACCTTGTGTAGTGCAAAAATTTGATACCAAGTGAAGTCAAAGTCTGTTGATTCACTCAAGGCAAGGAAGAATACAAACCATTGTTTTGACTTCAAACACTATAATCTTTCAATCCGTGTAGTCAAAGTGTTTGAAATTTTGTGAGCATGTTACCTAGTGAGTCTTGATTGAGATCCTACGGTCAAATTTATAAATATAAGGATTTGTATCCTTCCTTACTCATTGCACTAGAATCAACAATTTTGAAGTGTGTTTGGTGTGAAATTGTGTTGGTCCTTTAGAGGTTAAAAAAAAACAGAAAAAATCCATTTCTGCCAGGGATTTGGACTATGACTTGTCTTGCTAAATGCCTGTTACATACAATTACAAAGGAATTTCCACAACCCCTCATCAAGATTCGTGTTACATGAGATCAATGCCACTAAAATTCCAATGCAAAGCACTGAATCTCTGAAAGCATCTCTACCCCTTACTCCCAATGGGACCAACTGACATGCTTTTGCCGTGACCCACCAAAGTCCAAATGGAGGTATTCCCGGTAAGTGGCCCACCAGTCCCCACCATTTGTCCTTCTCTCTCTTCCCAAGCACCTTCCTCCCTCGCCCCTCTCACTTTTTCCCCTCCTTCCATTTCAAACCCCCTCATGGCTATCATAATGATAAAAGGATATTATTGTTCACGGTTTTATTTAGAAGAATACCACTCACAAATGACCCTAAACCTTCGGGGCCCCATAAGCTACTCAAAATGATCCAAACCGGGCATATGAGATGTTTTTTGGCATTTACAAAAAATGTAGATGCCGAAAAACATATCATATGCCCAATTTGGATCGTTTTTGAGTAACTTATGGGGGCCCAAAGGTTTAAGGGACATTTGTGAGATTGAGATAAGATTGTGCTACAGTCGAAGAGACAAGAATTGTAGTGAGGCACAAGCTCAGTGCAAGCTACAGGGAGGAGAGGTATTTTTTTGGCGTGACCGGGACCGCCTATACCGTTGGCGCCATAGCGGCAGACGTCATAAAGGAAAAAATAACGGCAATTATTCCGTTGGTGGTCTTGTTGAGGACAACGGTGGCGATGCTCTGAATCAGGTAAAGCAACCTCAAACACGGTATGCATCATTCTAGTTCTTTAAATCAAAATTTCTTTATATAGATGAATTCATGGGCCTAAATCTCTCTGTGTTTCATTAATGTAGGACTTCAGTGTATCATTAACGTGAGTATCTTGTACATCTTTGGCAATGTATTCTAAATATTCAAAGAGTAACTCCAATTGACCGTCTAGTGCCCAGGAAGCCCGAAATGGGACTCCGGAGGTGTTAAAACTCGATTTGCGTGAAATCCATGAAGAACTAGGCTTCAAGATACGAGGTTTAGATTTGCACACTCATCAAACAAACACTCTTCAACAATCAGATCATGATTTGGATTTAAACTCTTGGAAAAGCTAGGAATACAACGAAAACACACCATATACACTACAATTCAGTGAATATAGTGAATACTATGCCACATACTATGTTGTATTTCACATACATGCACATTGATTTTGGTCTTAAATTTTGATTGAACCAAAGTTCAGGTCATGTATTAAGTTCAATTTTGTAAGGTTAGATATTAATATTAGGCACTGTATTTCCAACAAATCCGGTTCAAAGAAAAAAATTAGCAGGATTCTTGGTTTTGTCTAGAAACATCCCTGGGGCGGTAAAATAGTTTTTACAAAGTTTATGTGTTATGCATGTATAAATCTAAACTTTGATATTGAGAATCTATTTCCTCACATTTCATGTCAATTGGGAATTATGTGCACCTGAGACCAAAATGTGAGCTCCTAGACATAAGAGTTAATCCTTTGGGGCCAAGAGACACAAAATGGGAGGGTTTTGGTGTAAAAACTCAATTTTCATGAAATCCCCGAGGAATTAGATTGTGCAATTTGAAGTTCAAATTTGCGCACACATTACATAAACACTTTGCAAAAATTAGATCATGATTTGGAGTTATAGAACTCATGAAAAAGCCAGGAATACAACACGAAATACATCAAATATAACAAAATACAATGAATATCATGCGGCATACTATATCGTATTACATTTATATGTAAAACAATTTTGGTCTTAAATTTTGATTGAAAATTGCCTTTAAAAGATTCTTCATTGTTTTGTGATTGTTGATTTCTCTCATCGCATACAAAATTTTTGCTTTATTTTGTATAAATTTGGAACATTTTTGTATACAATCAAGTAGACAAAAGTAAAGAAATCATCAATAATCATGTATAAACATTTTCTTCACATATGATATGTCAATGCAAAGCTATTGACCTAGAACATATGTAAACTTCTTTTATTCAAAGTTTAAAAATTCTTGCAAGATCTATTGATGGATAAAGAAGTATAGCCTCTAAAGTGCACAATTTTCATTACCAGTATACGGTAACCTCAAACACTATAGTCTTTTCTATCAACCGTTGGATGTTATGCAAGATTTTCCCAAAGTTTAGGTTATGGTTTGAGTTCAATTTTGTAAGGTTAGATACTAAAATTAGGTTGTATCTCAATCAAAGTTAGCTCTTGTGATGTGAAGATGGCCAAATCAACACATATCTTGGTTTTGGAGAAACATGAATTTGGCGCCAAAGGGTTAAAGAGAGTGCAAGCACCCTAATTGTAAATGGGTTCTTGGCAGGGATTGAAATTTTGTAGAAAATCCAAGGGACAGATCTTCTACCTCTGGGAGAAAAATCTCTGACAATGAGCTTCAAGATTTCAATCTATTTAAAGCTTTTTTTTGGTATCATAGATTGCTTCAAATACGACCAACCAATTATTTACACATGGAACAACAGGCGGAGCGGATCTAAGAGAGTCCTTGAACGACTAGACAAGTTTTACACCTTTTGAGATCTAGAGGGCAACTACGAGGGTCATGTTAAAAAATATGAGATTCTAGGTAATATTGGATACTCTCACCACTTGCCAGCTATCCTTCACGTAGTATTATCCACATACTGGAGTATTGTCCACAATTAAAGCCATTAGCACTGCTGGAATCATAAAAGGAAATAGCGTGCTAGTGTCAACTACTCTTTTCTACCTGGCATTATGGAAAGGGAACTCCACTCGTACTAAGCGCGAAGCCGGAAATATCCGAAACTACATGTGAGCAGGGTTCCAACACCCCACCTGAGCCAGAGTCGCGTGGAACACCATGTGTAAAAAGAGAGAAATAGGAGGGCTCAATGTGGTAGATCCAATGGAAGCCATGACAACACTCATGTGCAAGTGGATCATTGCCGCTTGTATGCCAAGCCTATCCAATTTCAATTCACTACTTTGCTTTTGTTTGAATGGCAATGTCCACTAGAACGCCGGCCTAAATGGCCTCCATGTATGTGGTGGGATTTTAAACGAGGTTTCCAAGGTCCCAAGGGGTTTTTGTTAATGGAAGACAACAAAATTGTCATGGCTAGCACTGGTGAAAGAATTGTCCATCACCCCGGCAAACGCCAAGGAGGAATGGTTGAGCATGTCGCTATGGATTAAGTCTGGAGCTTTAAAGTTGGAATTTGAGTTCCCAAAGAGGCAAATTGCTGAACTTACACGGCGAGGATTGGGGTTCACCAGAGACCTTTTGTCCCAAGATGAAGATAAGATTCTCAAGTTTGAAGAGGCAGCCTCACGGTACAGCCTAGAAGAGGACGAACTTGAACCCTAGGAGAGAGTAGAAGAAAGACTGAAGCTGACCGGGAATTCCTGGATTACTGTGGGGACCCATCTGCCGAAGAGCAATGAATGGCTAGGAGTCTTTGAAATCGAAAATGATCATACACTTCTCTGTTTATTCACGGGGGACGCCATGACGGGAAGTTGGAAAATCGGCAAGGAGAGTGACTGGTCTCTCCGAGAGCATGGAGGCCTTTTTACAGCCGCCGCCTAAGCACGAATCTTACTTTGGAGATCGGTCAACAAGCAGCCCAGTACCATCATAATTTGCGACCAGTTGAAGAGGATGCGCGTAATTTTGCTAAAATGGGAACGCAAGCAAGGCGTCATTCTCTTCTATGAAAAGACCAGCTTGCTCACTTGGGACCCGACTCAGGTCAAGTGGACAATTGGAGAACCACTACTCTCCTACAAGACCTAGTTTGGCAGGCAGTTGCTACGCGCTAGGCGACCACCTCCCAATGTTGTTAAACAAAGTGGAGCGAGGTTCTTCCTTCCTGCTTCAAACTTAAGTGGAAAAATGTTTGGGACACCGAGTTAGTAATAAAGGAAGCAGGCCTGATTTGGCAGCTTTGGCACGGGGCTGTTGTTGTAATTTAATAGAGAAGCCATTTTTTCCATGGAATCGATGATAGCTACAATATGTGCAACGACCGGGAAACGGAGAACATCATGCACAAATTTTGGTCCTATCCACATGCGCGCTTTACTTGGCTCTACGTGATTCAAATCTTGTAGAACTTGAGCAGCTCCCTTACCCAGAGATGGGGACTCCCCACCATCTAGTAGGCCTTCTTTGCCTACCGCCCTCCCAAAAAATTTGGAAAGCTTAGCAGGTTTTGGTTGCTCCTTCGCGGCATCACCACTTGGACCCTTTGGATGGCTTGCAATGATTGGGTGTTTAATAAGCACTAATGGATTCCCTACAAGATTGAGAGTGTGATTTGACACAGTCTCACCGATTACGGCAGGATTGCTTGGGACAAGATTCGAATGGCCAACTCTAAGAACAGGTTCAAAATTGCTATCAACTTTAAGTCCAAGTGGGGCTGCAACGAGGCTTTATGTACAAGATTTGGTACAGGATGCCAATCCAATTGTGTGGATTAGAGAATTTCATTACGCCCCGGACCTTGGCTCTACACTGCCGGCCTTGTCGAGGCCTTGTTTATTTTTTTTGGTTCCCCCGGATCGTGGCAACCTCGGTTCTTGGCAATTCAAACTTCGTTTTGATTTTGTACTAAATAAATAAATAAATAAATAAATAAATAAATAAATAAAGAGAGTGCACGCAAATCAGTTCCTTTGCAATTCAAACATTAATTTGTAATACGCGAGTCGGTGACTTCTGCAATAAACAAGAAAGCATCCATAGTCAAACAATTCTAATTATAGCTCTCATTTGATAGAAAAAAATCTGGTAATCTGAATTACATGTAGCCGAATTAGTCAGTGATTCAAGCTCTACTTCAACTAACTAATGCAATTAAAGTAAGCTCTACTTTAAGATAGTATGAAAAGATGTGGACATATGCGAATTGCCGCTATTACTCAGTTATGCCGCCAACGCACACAGCGTCACAAACTAGCGACTCTAGTGTATCAGGCCACTCACCACAGTTGCATTGCTGGCGCATGCATTCTCACCACGGCTTCAGAGATTTGGTTCCGCTCCAACCCCAAAACGATACAATCCCCACCCGCTCTATATTCAGGAAAGTACAGAAAAAGAATCCCCGCTCAGCTCAGTGGCTCACGTTCGCCTCTTTGCCCCCGCGTCGTCACCAACGTCGCCTCATTTGCCTCCTCAGAACCCCTGCTCCACCAGATAGTCGCCCAGCCTCTCCACCGCCATGTTGCACTCCCCGGGAGTGCACGGCTCCTCGTACAGCCCGATCAGCAGCGCGCTCCCCGTCTTCTTGATGCAGCACCCTCCCGACCCCTGCCAAACTCACACCGCAATCCTCAACACCCGACCCCAACGCCCTTGTACCACCCACTACGTGCGTTTACAACATCAGCCCTCTCCCCACCCTCATGCCATCAATCCTACAAACACTCCCCGTCCACACCCTCACATCCAAACTCCCACGCTCCAGTACCTTCTTTCCGCGAATCACCACGCCCGGGTCGCCTTGCACCACCATGTACTTCAATCCGCCCAGAAACATCCCGCTCTACGCCAGCGTCGTCACCTCCTCGAATTCACCAAGAAGCTTCTCCACCTCCCCACCCTTCAGCTGCAACGACATTGCGAAACACCACTCAGGTTCACATTAATCGCACCATCATCTCACACCGAACCTCGCCACAGCTGCCACCACCAAACGCACAGGACAAACCACCTTCACCCTAAACCCCGAATGCGTCACGTAACAAACTACGCACGTTCAAACCCCGGACATCCAAAGGTGAATTTACACCTCATTCCATGCTGCACAAACTCCACCCGCACCCATGATCGCCACTCCAGATCACCACATCTCACGGGACTCCCACACATTCGATCGCACACAAACCAATCCTAAACCCTCGCCTCATCCGAGCCCGCCTCCTCCCCACACAATCCCAACCAAAACTCCACTCCCTAGCACAAAACTCGCTCCACCACCACGGCCTTCCACTTGCACGGATCCAACCGTCGACACTCCCATTCCCGAGAGTGTACACTCCACCTCCGTCGAAACACTCAATCCAAACCACGACCGCCAATCCTCCTTGCGATCCACGCACGCTAACACCATCTCAGTCTGCACTCACCATCCCATGCCCCCGCGACGGCCACCCAGACGCTCGTCCCGCCAATCACCGCCAACACCAGATCGACCGACCAAATTCCCGCCGTCGCACCCATCGGAAACCTTACAGCATCCATCTCCAATCACTCCCAATGCCAATGCGAGAACACTCCGCCCTCCCCCACACACTCATCCGTACCTCGGGGAACGCTGCACTCTACGCCCACACGCTGCCGTCCAGCCCCAGGATGGCGGCCGCGGCCAGCGAGTGGCCAGGCGACACCTCGTACATCAGGTGGTCGTCCACATACGACTGCCACGACATGATGCTCGCTGCTGCTGCACTCCTCCGCCTCTTCCTCCCACGCGCTTAAGCTCAATCAAACAGCCCCTGCTCTGCCCCGAACACCCCCCTACACAATAACAACGTCACCACCCACCCCACACTCAGGCGCAGCCGGCTCCCGCCCCGGCAAAGCCTTCACATCGCCTGCCGCCACCCCCGATCGCACGCACGCCCCACCGGGGCAAGAGGTGGCCCAACGGCCCGAAACGCACGCGGGAGAGAGCACGCGACCAGACGAGCCGGTGGACGGGGCGCTCCTGCGACGAGGGCGACCGGTCCCGAGGGGAACTGGATCGGGCTGGAGAGGATGCTCACCATAAGCAGCAGCGGCGGTGGCGGCGGCGGCGGCGGTGGGCGATTGATCGATCAAGGTTTTATGAAGGCGAGTTGTGGAAAAGAGGGGAAGTTGAGATGGTTTGTTCTTGAGGACATGGAGGACTGAGAGCACCTCCACCGCGGGCTCCCATCCCGGCAGACCTGTCAGGTTTGGTGGGTCTGGAGGAAGGTGCTCCCCCACCGCGGTGATCGGGGCCGCCAAACCAGTCAGGCGGGATGGAGGGAGTTGGGAGCAAGCCTGGAAAAGGAGAGAATATGGCGGGGGACTGAAAATTTCACCGGGGCTAGGCTACCAATTTGGTTCTAGCACATGGTGGAGTAACAATGGTTGTGGGAGTGGCTGCCGCTGACAATCCATTCACTGACGCGTTTTTGCATGGACCCTCAACAGGGCTTTTATTATGAGAGCCAGGTTTCCAAGCCAGATAACCGTGCTCCCGGCTGGCGCTGCGCTAGGCGCCCTGCAGCCCGACCGCGGGGCAGGGTTCAGGGCCAAATCCCAGAGCAGTCTCCACCGGGCTGGCGCGTCCTTGGTGGAGGTGCTCTGATGATAAAGTGGAACATCCGCGAGTGGAGGTGGTCTTTTTATTGAGAGTGCTGGGATCCGATCGTGAGTATTCCTGGTAATGGTGCATCTAAAAGGACCTCATTTGGGGGCGTGCAAAGAAAGTGCATAAGAGCATCTCCACTAGGCGGTGGGGCCCCGCAAAAAATACTTGTTATTCTGTGATGGTGTGCGTGATTCCTACTCCAGGAACGGTCACCCGCTAAAACGGTCGGCTGGGCCTCGGGGATTACCTGCCTGCAACAACAAAGGAGCTTGCGATGTCGGGCCTATGCCAAAAACGACCATCTGTGTCCTCTACTCACTGTCCGCCACGTGTCTATTGGTGAGTGGCTATGGCACTCAAGTTTCCTCTCTTGCGTCAGTTTCTTTGCGTTTCCGGATCCGCAACATCCTTTATGTTTCTCCCACCCATCCTGTCTTGCTTCCAGTGCACGCCCTCCCAACTAGTGTCGCTCCCATATCTGCTCTTCACTCATCTTTATTGCCCTGGCGTGGAAAATTCCACGCCACGGGTGGAGATGCTCTTTGGTATACCTCAATGACCGATAGTTTGAGCAATTTGCATGTAAGGGGAATCCAATTAATATGACATTTATTTTTCAGCGATAGCCAATAGAATTTTAATCTCAACCCAAGAGATTTCATATTTTTCCGATGAGATGTGAATTAGTTATGAATTTTCAAAGTGGTCTGTCATGTTTAACCTATTTTTGCCACGAATGATGCATCTAGTAGGACCTCATTTGGGGGCATGCTTGATGCAAAGAAAGTGCATAGTTGAGACAAGTGAAGAGACTAGTTTCTAGATCAAAATGAAGAAAGTTGAGAGGGATGAAAGAATGTTGAACTGTTTTTCAACTATCCGGCAAGACATGATGTCGGAGTTGTCATTGTCATTGTCAAGAAGAAGAAGAACTCCGGTCTCCAAAGGGGACCAATATGAATATTGTGATTGTTCATTTTCTATACTAAGCCAATGGCCAGCTGGCAGGAACTGCAATGCCCTCCGGTATTCCTGCAACACCATAAATTCCTTTCCATGTGGACGCACTCGTATTGGCCTATCCATAAACTGTCTTCTAGAGGTTGCGGCTTCTGAGTGTCGTCTTGGACAAACTCCTCCTTCAAGGGAATCTTCTCCCACTCGTCTCGCGATAAATCCAGAAGGCGCTCCATGATGCATACAAATAAGAACGTCTTGTCCAAAACATGCATGCTAACGCGCCTCTCGTCCGCTAGACGTTGCCATTGCAATACCTTAAATCCTAAAAGCAAAATTGTGCTCGAAGGAGTCTCGGGGTCCTACTCGAGACAAATACTAGCTACAGTGGGCGAGACTAGATTTAGGATTTCTATTTTAGGGTTTTAGCGGAAAGGTCCGTAACATTCGCAATACCCTTCTATGTACAGTTTCTATAATATTGTTTTTTCTCTTATAATAAAAGTACCATAATATCTTCTTATTCACTTTATACAAATTAAGAGGTGAGGTTAATCTTCATGTTGATACGAGGATTTCACTTGGAGAAAGCTAGGAGGTATTTCCAAGGGGGAGGACATGGACTTGAAACTTCACTTTTACCATTACATATAGAAATTTATTTTAACTTATCTAAACTTACATTACTCATGTATGTTTAGAAGAAGATATGTAGTTTTGATCTCAAATGGGAACAAGGACGGGGACGGCGATGGGGCATCTGGGACGAGGAAAGAAAGAAAGTTGTTACGTTGCTCCATTGGGAACAACAAGTTGGTATACTACACCAAACACTTAGAAATATAGTGTGGATTCATTGGTATTGTGGGTGGAAAATGATGTGGACCACATGAGTTTTGGTTTTCGTAAAGGTACACTCCATAATTTTGTTGCATGCCATGAATAGCAAAGAAAAGTAGGTAGTGGAAGAGATATGGACAAGCTAAACTACACCATTCCGTGAATATAGTATAGACTAGACTATTTGAAATTTCCTACACTAATTGAAAATTTACATGCAACTGTTGACTGACACACGCTTGCTTGAGAACAAATACCCAATCAGAACTTGGCATGCACATGTTTTGATGGAAATTAGTATGGATGATCTACATCAATAATCCCTCTATACTATATTCAGTGTTTAGTGTAGTGAAAAATAGCATATTAATCCAAGTCAAACATTTTCACACATTGTCGCACATTGTCGGGCAAGGTACTAAAAAATCTTCTTTCTTTCCACATATAACTCAGAGATCTTCATATTTTTTACATTTTATTTTCCTCACAACATTACCTAGGATAAACCTTTTCATTGACCATTTGGATTCTCATTCTAAAACATATTATGTTCACAAAAAAAATAAAACGTGAAGTTACAATGTTTGAACCTCTACTCCTTGCACAATTTTTTCAATATGCTACACCCTTTTTTTACCTCTAAAAATTGGTGTACAAGGAACTACTATCATGCTTGAAATGGTGGTAATGAATTTAGACCTTGTGTTGTGCAAAAATTGGACACAAAGTGAAGTCAAAGTCTACTAATCCTCTAAATTCTTGGAAGAAAATGAACCCTTTTCTAGTACTTCAAACATTGTAATCTTTCAATCCGTGCGGTAAAATTTATTAAACCCTACCTGAAACAAACTCCCCCAAAATCATTCACTTCAATGAAGACATATCAACCTTCGGCCCCACTATCACCTCAATGAACTGCACACTGAGCAGTGGAATTATAAGATGATTGCTATGATATGCTAATTATGCTAACAACGAACAATAACGCACATGTTAAACATATTCGTCATTCATGCACTATGAGGTGATATGGTGATTTCAGGTCATTGCCTATTACATGGTTGACAAGGTGAAAAATGGTCATATATTCTACATGTATGGAGTCATATTTGTACATGATAAGGTTCATATATTGGAAAGATGTTAGTTGAAGAATCTTCAATTCAAGGTGTGTATCTTGCAAAGAGTGTATCTTTCATTTTTGAACTCTAGGAAGTGATCGTATATAGGTCCCTTGCCGATCTTTAAGGTATCTTGCAAGGTCTACGGTACACTTCAACTTTTGTCCTGTCGCAGAACCGAACTTCCCACATGAAAAAAGAACGTTGCATTCCGGTCCATGCGGGTATCTGGCGGGTATGCATAGATATCGTGCGAGTTTCACACAAGTATTGCATGTATATCACATAGGTATCGCATTGGCAGCAACCACGCAGCGGTGCGGTTTGCGGTGGAGGTTTCACATATGGATGAGAATCATGGATAATGGATGGTGATCATGGATGGTGGATGAAGATCATGGAGACTGGATGAACAAAGGTTGGTGTTCGAGAGGTTCAAGTTCACGTTTGGGCATTCGGATCAGAGTGCCTGGTTTCGACGCAGAGATTGCTGGTAGAAGCGCAGGCAAGCAAGCAAGCATGTCGTGGTCGCAGCCTCAAAGCCAACCCCAGGCAGGGTGGCAGCAGCATCCCTTCCAGACGCAGGCCTTCGATTTCCATCTCGTTCCGGTACTCTTCTCACCCTCCGCTGCTTCCATTTCCGAAATCTGTCGGAAAAGTATCGTCACCTAGGGTTTACTCCAACTTCTTGATGCTCTGCGGATAGTGCCGGATCACTTTATCGCAATGTCAACTAGGAAGCACAGGAGTCCCCAACGTGGCAATGTCACCAAGGAAGCTCAGGAGATTTTACCGTTGCAATGTCGCCTAATTAGCGCAGGAATTTTCAAGCCTAGGCGCAAGGTTTAAGCATCGGAAGTAGAGCATATATGCGTAACGAGTTAGTGCTAGGGTTGAGACAGTGGATTAGAAGGATTGAAGAGTGATGCATTTTAATTGTTGAGGGAAATTTTCGTGGTGATTTGAAGGTCATTGAAGCGCTGGCAGATGCAGTTGAGGGAGGAGCACGGGATCAGCAGGTTGATGAATTGGTAAGAGTTGGTTAGTCGGCTCTCTTTGGTTTTTTATGTCATGTTTTTTGTGAAAGAACTCTAAATATACGAGTCGATTGGGTGAACTGTGTATTTGATTCCTTTGAGCAAATAGATGCGAACCAGCGATCTGACAGGAGCTAATTTCCGCTGCTACTGATGCTCAGGTTCATGAACTTGCTGCGCGGTTTCAGAAAGCAGAGCAGATTCTGAACTCTTTAGGGAGTAACGCAACGGAGAAGGTGCGTCGGAAAGATTTTGCTTTTGTCTGCTCTCTGATGTGCATCTAGTGTCTTCGTTTTAAGCAAGTGGTGGTGTTGCCGACAATATTGAGTTGATTATTAATAATCTCGATTTATGAATCTAATGAAATTATGTATCACTTTCTTAAGCCGTTTGCTATCACAAACTATGAGTGAAAATAGTAATCGAAGTAGCTTCCAATATCATTAAATAGGTTTGCATCAAACTGACAACCTCGAATCGGTAGGCGGTGTTGTTTTCTCGCTGTTGCAATCGTGGGTAACTGATGGAGGCAATAAATATCGTTCATGCAGGACGTCGCAACACAGAAGAAAACTTTGGAAGACCACAGAAATAAGTTGGAGGAACGCAGGTTTGTTTCGTTGACTCGGGTGGAATTTTTGTGGCAATTTCCGTGGCTGTTTTTGTCCTTTCTGTCCTTATATGTGATGCTAATGTGACAATCTCAATGTTCAATGTTGCAGGGCTTTGCTCCTCAAGTACAAAAGTATGGTAGATAGGATATATCCAGCAGACGCGTGAATTGACAGACCTGTGGACCGTTAATGTACATTTAAGCTTGTGACCGACTTGGATGTAGAACCAATTCCCAACACCGTCGAAGAGCTAAACCTTCTGGTCCATTTTCTACAGACCAAACCTTGCGATCCAATGATGCAAAGCCTCTCAGGTTTAGAATAAAAAGTTGAACAGTTCTTATGGTCCACAACATGTGTGCTGTACGTGACCGGTTCGACTTGACAGGTTTGAGCATAAGCTACCAAAAATGCAGAAGTAAAAAAAACTGGCAGTTTAATGTGTTCCAAATCGCCTCACCTCCACCCCTTAACTAGTGTCCAGAGAGAACATTTCTATAGTTCCCTGTTTTGCTTCCCAGGCAACAGAAGGCATTTGTTTCATAACCAAAACCCGGTCGAGGGGAAAAAAGCCTTCCTTTGCTTCTTCGTGAAGAAATCCCAGTTCACACCCATGTGGAACAAAAATCGTTTTCAGTGGGGCATGTACCGCGACGACACACCACTGCATCAATCACGCCATCGGTGGCCGCAATTTGGATTACAACAGACAAAAAAGAGCGTCATACCCTCCTCTCCACGAGCAGTCGCCTGAATGCCACACACAATGAACATCAACAAGCCATCAGTTATCGACAACGATTTGCATTCAGTGATAAGAACTAATCCCTGGCAGCTAAGTGTGACGTGATTAATCATCAGACAATCTCAACCAGCTTCATCAACATACCTGGAAGAACACGGCCTCTCCGTGCTGGCAATTTGCGCAGCGCACGTTCTTGGTACGCGGCAGAGTAGGATCCGAGGCAATGTCCTGGAGCACCTGCGTGCGCTCGTCGGCACTGTGCAGCACCTCGTTCCTGTACACGCAATTGTTGTCCGCAACCTCCTACTCTCACCACAACACAACCTCGCGATCAATCAACTCAACCCTAAGAAAACCCTAAACTAAAACCCGGTCGCAAGAAGCGCCAACTCACTCACCTGGTGGTCGCAATTCCGGCAGGCGTAGAGCAGGACCTTCTTGTCCCGATCCTCCCTCGGGTACAAGATATTGTTACTGCCACACATGGAACAACACGATCAGCAAGAACTTGGTCAGAAACCTTGTTGCAGTAATAACCTGCGGGACGAGATGAGGAGCAGCTACTTACCACTCGCGGCAAAACTTCATGGTACTCATGGTGACGGGTTGGCTTTCACACAAGAGCTGGAAATTTTGGCGATGAAGCTCCGATGAAGCAAACACGAGACAAAGCAACGAAACTTGAGGATGCTCGGAAAACCAATTGACAAGGAGTATACGCATCGTGCGGTTTAGGGCTTAAGACATCGATCGTATCCCTTTCGAATACCATACGTTCTATAATACCGTAAAATATGCGCATACGATCTACGCTCATCTACCGTATCATATATGACATCTAAAATTCTTTTACTCGCAGCACTTCTTCGCCATTTCAAATCAGGCGTAACCGGGTATCACACGTGTATCACTTGGGTACCACTACTTTATCCGGGTATCTCATAGGTATCGGTGGAGAAGTCCTTCGTCGTTTCAGGGCATGTTTGACGAGGTATCACTTGAGTATCACACAGGTATTGTCCGAGCATGACCTGAATTTCGGACAGGTACAATTGAGATGAGCACTGAAACTTTATCACATGTTTACGATGGGACAATCTATGTGATGCGGGTATTGCCTGTGTATTGGACTAATATAACTGTTTATTCATTAACTACTTATCGAAAAATAATTTAGATTTCTGATAAGTTTTTGAAGATGAGGATTTCTTGATCTCTTTAGTTTTGGAAAAATAATTTTATGAGTTAGGTCCAAATATCATGCTTTAGGTTTTGCCTTTAGGAACAAGTTAAACTTTTTGAAATTTACATGTTACATCACAGTATGGTTTTGGTGGATATCTCCTTGAGGAGTTGATTTCCATGATTCTTTGGTTGTGACTTTGGATTTGTGTAGAAAAGCGTCTTCGTAATGTCATTCATATCGGCAATTACTTAACATATATTAAGATTAGTACCTCATTCACAATATAGTGAATAAAACAAAAAAAATATACATTGAAATACATGAAATCATCAATGCATAAAAAAATTGCCAACAAAAAAAATTGTAAAATATTTCATGAAATAACATCAAAATTATTATAATTTTATCATGATAAATCTTCTACAACTTCCAATGATTATTACACCTCGAACCATAATTGCATTCTAGGCAAGATATTATACAATTTTTGTTGTTATGGTAATTTGAATCATGTACTGTACAGTACATACCAGGTTGAAGGGAAAACCTTACATTTTCCCGTATATATAATAAGAAAGCTATACAAATAGCTCTTTGATAAATGAATAAATTGTGGTCATTTACATTTCGATTTATTTGAGGATAAATTTTCCATTTATGCATACATGCACAATTTTGAAATTATTGAATAGATTCATCAATGCTATTACCAATGTTTTCTTCAGACATATAAAGAAATGTATCTAAGATTAAAAAAAAAAACCACTCGGGTTTTTGGAACAATATTCTGTGAGTAGGTTAGAAGAAGGAAATTATTTAGTAATTTGATGATCATTTGAACTTTTGAAGTGCTCAGCTTCTAAAGAACCAATTTCTCCTCTAGGGACTTTTGACACTTTTGGTAGGTTCCCTATAGTGTCTGTTTTAATCATTCATCTCATTCCACACTTATAACAATGATGTATAGTAGTAGCTTTATGGGAATATAATCTCTTCACAGCAGACCTAAAAAATATATTATGCTACTCTCAATGAATTTATTACTTCAAAAATCTTCATTAAACATAAGGATTTAGGATGTATAATCCATTGTTATGATTATTTGGATTCTCATTCTATAACAAATTTACTTTACCCAGAACAAAGAATAATGTATATTTGCAATGGCTTTAGTTTTTTAAAAAATGTTATGGATATCCGCTCCATGTAAAATTAGTGTATAAGGAACTAACATTACATAGACCATAGTGTTGATAAATCTAAAACTTATACAATGCAAAAATTTGATATTATGCTTGAAATAGTAAGTGAGGACTGAGCGACATGGTAGTTAATAGTGTAGGTGCATTGCATGTAAGGTTTCTATAGGTATTTAATAGTATAGGTTCATTGCATGTAAGGTTTCTACACGGTTCTTGTAAGTGTGTCACGCAATTGTGATGACAAGTCAAAGCAAGAAGAAGAAGAAGAAGAACTCCGGTTCCCATCAGAGAGTGGCGTGTCAGAGACTAAGTGTTGCGCTACACTAGGTGCCTTAGAGAGTGGCGTGTTAGAGACTAAGTGTTGCGCTACACTAGGTGCCTTAGAGCATCTCCACCTGGAGACAGAGAACCACCAAATTGGAGTTTTGTGAGGTCAAAAAGTTGCACCCAACACCTCAAAACGGGGAAACTTTATAAAATTTAAGAAGTTTTGGTGCATGGCACACCAAAATCTCCTTGAATGGGAGGAGTGCGCCATTTTTTGATGTTGGCGACACACCCATACCCTCGCGACACGTTGTCGAGTAGCGAGAGTTTTTCTTTGGGAAATCGCGGAGATCCTAGCTGCTGCTAGAAATTGTTTGAGAACAAAGATTGTCTCCAAATAAATCTCTAGTCTTGACCACCAAATCCTCTTGTCTTCAAATCTTTAATCTTCATTCTTCAATCTTCAATCTTCAAACTCATCCCCGTTGGCCTATCCTGTGATGGCTCTAAAGGGTTAAGGGTAAGGGTAGGTGATAAGAAACCACGGCCTCGGACGGGTAAAACGGGACGGCCAAACCACGAGCTGACCGTCCGAAAGATTGGCTTCTAAACTTCAAACCCACGGTGACCAGCAATCGCGCCTCACCGGTGGGAACAACATAAACACGACCGTGTGGGCCATTAACCCCACTTCGCCGCAACAAAGTTTACGAAGCAGAATTGAAAGACAACTAGCCTCCAAAACCGGCTGGGAATAACAAATAAAGACAACGAGCCTCCAAAACCGGCTAGGAATAACAAGCCACAAGCCACAACACGCGAGTCTTCTAATCTTCTTATCTTCAAGTCTTCATGTCTTCTTATCTTCAAGTCTTCATGTCTTCTTATCTTCAAGTCTTCATGTCTTCTTATCTTCAAGTCTTGAAGTGTTCAAAAACACAAAAGACCTCCCAAAGTTCTTGTCCACACTAGCTGCGAGCTTCCGATCAATGCCACAGATGATTTGAGCCGCCAAATGCCAAGTGCTATAGCTTTTTGGAAAGCTGGTGCAATAAGCTAATACCCTCTAAAATCTCAGGTTATTCTAAACTACCTTCTAAAAGTTATGGAGGTTCAAAGTTTGTGCCTTCTAATGTCGATGGCAGCAAACCCTCTCCAACTTCGGCGGCTATAACTTCTATATTACTATTCTAAATGAGCCGTATAATAGCTTTATAGAAAGCTAATTTAATAAGCTACAACTCCTCTAAATTTCACTTCAAACTAATCTACTCACTAAAAGTTGTGTAAGCTTAAAACTCACGCCTCCCCACTTCCAAGACGGCAGAACCCTCCTTTACTTAGATGGCTATAACTTTTTCATAGCGCATCTAAATGAGTTGAGTGATAGCTTCTTACAAAGCTAATACAATGAGGAATGCTTCTCTCAAATTTCAAGTCCGAACACAAAGTACCGAAGCCGTGGTGAAGGCCCGAAGTTGCTGCTCCTCTAATTGAGTAGCGGCCAACTACTCCTCACTCAATCTCTCATAACTTTTGCGTATGAACTCCAAATTGAACAAAAACATCGCTCAAAGAAGCGCAACTTCACAAGGAACAATTTCACAAACTTTCATAACATTCTCATGAAAAACGAGTACACACCGCCCGATCTCCTTCTCGGGAATTTTCTCACAGCACTCTCTACACACCAAAAACACACACCAAGAAGAAAAGAGAGTCGCCCCCCCTTATCCTTCCACATCAGCCCACGTCTAAGCCACATGGGCATCTAAAACCTATTGGTTAACCTCCAAAAGCACTCTAAAGTCTATCAAGATAAGATAGGAAAGAAACCCCAACCATTGGGCTTCAAAAGGTGAAGTTCCAAAAGAATTCTAAGACGGTCAAACCTTTTCTTAGTTTCTTTTCTTTTTCTTTCTTGGATCTTGATCTAACATAAACATAAACACATAACAAACTCCTATATTAACAACTGAATGGATTCTATCTTTATTTAACCGAATAAAAACTCTAGAATTTGACGGAGCACCGCAGAAACATAACTCGCTCTCCGTTCATCGCTTAAGTAGGTCAACGGCCCTCGAAGCCAAAGACGATGGCCCATCTCATTAGAAAAGCGACTCACCATTTGGCCTTCATTGGTATTTTCAAAACACCCTTTCAAACACCATCTGACGGCCACCCGTCAATGAAGCTTCAGCCTCCAATACAATCACTAGAGCTCTCGCGTCCGGTTGTAGATTCACAAATGCAAATTGCCGCAGACTTGGATCTGGACGTGGTTGAACACGACGCTCGGAAGGCCCCGCTTCATCTCGCACTCGCCGTCTGGAAGTTGATGGCTGAGAAGATTGAAACGGATCCTCCGGTAATTGCGATAACGACAACTCCCACTCATCTGGGTCTTGAGAATCCATACTATCAACTCTAAGCAATCCAAGCTATTGGCTTGAAGCAAAACATGTGAGGCAAAGAAACTATCTTCCTTTTTATATCTCTCAGTAACTTCTTTAAGAAGCTTGCCTTCACTGAATTACTCAAATAGCCATAAATAATTCTATTTAAATTAAAAGTTGCCCGCATCAAAAGATCTGGCTAAAGGACAAGGTCGCGACATTGTACAGTCCCTCAACAGTTGTATAAAGCCGCCTTAAGTCCACTAATGGTCGCCAAGTTGCGGACTTGGTTGGCTGTCAAGGTCCGTTGATTGTTGCATGCCGGTTCCGGGTTCGAGCTTTATCAAACTCGTTGAACAGCCTGGATAGTTGCAACTTGGTACTTGCTAGTGAAAGCAGGAAATAAACAGCCAACCGGCCACCTACGCTTCCCTGAGCTACAGTGACAAGATGCAGGCTTCCAAGTTATACTAATAAGCTCCGGTTATCCCCCATTGAACCAAACCGTGGATTTCTCCACGACCCCAACCTTTTGTATCTTTCTCCTCATATTCTATCCGATGTCCAAGGCAACATCTTTAATGTTTTCACACAATATATTAATTTACAACACGACAACGTGGCCCCATGTCATTGATGGCGACACGTGGCGCCGTGTCATTGGTAGTGGGAGGTGAAAGGTGAAAGCTTTTTTGTGGGTTGAAAATTTTGGAGCTTTGCGGTGGAGCTCTTATTACTCCAAACCCTAAACCACTCCTGGCATGGAGTAGATTTTCCGACCTAGCATGGAAAATTCCACGCTAGGAGTGGAGATGCTCTTAGAGACAACCGACATGTCACACTAGATGCTTTAGAGACAAGCAACATGTCATCCCTCCAAGGGCTTTTTGGGTACCCATACAACAAGGTCTAAAGAACCTCCACCATAGTTGGGTGGACTATGGTGGTAGGCACCACACTTGCGTGAGGACTTGAACTCACAACCACCTCACCAATGTGCCATGACTCAACCCACAACACCAAGGCTATGGTCCTTGTAAAGCAACCCACTAGCAAACTTTGTTGCTTGTCAAGCACTATTTCAAACATTTTAGAAGAGAAGAAAAAAGACCCTCTTTCACATTGTATGTGAGTGAAGGCCAACAATTTTTAACTTTTTAAGGCCGATTGAACATATATGGATTGTTTTGGCACAAGAATCTTGATAGAAAGCGCTACAGGCCACGTCTAAGGATAAAATAGACCATGACTTTGAGGTAGAGGAAGATGGGCATCTATTGAGACCATCGCCTCTACAACTGGTGCAAGCATCGGGTGATTTCCGTGAAATGACTTTGTAGGTTTTTGTGCTGAAATGTACCCACTATGTAAATGTCATTGTGCATGATCTAAAACACTTGTAGATCTTCACATGCCAAAAAAGCTCCTCGGCCTAAAAGAGTTAAGTGAGGAGTGACTAGATTTCATGGAAGAAATCTAACCAATCTTTACATGACTTATGCATTGATCAAGGAATTGAGGCCGCTACATTTCCTACCTAGATTTAAGGTCTTATGACTCATTCTTTTGTAATTTTGATAACATCAATGGCTATCAATTGGATATTTATAGAATAACATGGCAAACTTTTGAAGGCATCCCAACTTTTTATTAAATTTAAACATGGAACATTATCACATGAATGAATTCATGATTAAGTCATGATAATCAAATTTCAACAATGTTGATTGAAAATCTTAATAGAGTTATACATTCCATTGATACTATTTTTTTGGACAATATCATTACATATAGCTTCTTTTGTATTTCATAATTGGCACACTGATCTTGATATTATTGTCAATGGTTGGTGCTTCCCATAACCACTTATGTGGCACAATGTCTTCCATGTCTTATAGTTGGCGTAGCAGACAACCCAAACCATATGTTATTGTCATGCTTGGATGCTTTCCATACCCAACAACGTGGCACATCCTCCATCTTTCATAGCTGGCGTATAGAGCTGCATGTTGTTGCCCTCTTTTGGTACTCAGTGGACCCTACTAACATGGCATATCTTACAATGACATTGGACTTATCCAAAAAGCAAGCGTGAGGCTTAAGATTTCCATCTTTTGTTATGTTATCTAATTGTAGATTGTACTTGATGTTTGGTTAAACTTATCTCTTCTACTTGTTTGATGTGGTAACTTTTCTACCATGTGACATGGTTTAGTTTCATGAGACATGTAACTAATGTAAAGAGAATAACTACACTAACAATCACATTTAGTGTGTGTCACACTAATTGGTTTATAGATGCTTTAACTTTTTACTCTTGGTGAAATTTTTTACCGACTATGTCTACAATAATCCGCCTCTTTTGAGTAGTATAGATAGTTGTGCTCTTAGTAAAAATTCTCATCGATAGTAAAAAGTTATAGCATTTATAAATCAATTAGTGTGACGTACACTAAATGTGATATTTAGTGTAGTTGACATAGTCTCACGTCCAAAAATTAATCTAAGCGAATTAATTCCAGAGGCAAAGCAGCAGCTGGCGCGTCTGTATAAATGTGTAGAGAAGGTTGACGCTGTGTGGAGAGCTTGCTGTGTGAAGAGCTTGTCAAGTTGTGTGAAGAGCTTGTCAAGTTGTGTGCAGAGCTTGTCAAGTTGTGTGCAGAGAGGGTGGTTATTTTCGCTGTACTTTACTTGCAGCTCGATTATTATGGCGCACATGAATGATGAGGTGAGTGAGGAGGAACGTCATGAAGCGGCGTCGATCCGGCCGCCGTGCTTCTGTAAGACGGTCAGCCAATAATGCTTGGAAGGAGGTCTGTCATGCTGGATGGTGAGTAGAAATGGTTTTTCTTGAAGCAAGAGGGTATTCTTATTCCTGACGAGGAGTCCTGTGACATGGTAACTTGAGTGTGGAGCAAGTGCCGCCGGAGTTTGTGCGGAACTACTTGCCGCCCGTGGATCGGAAGCGCACGGTGCTGCAGAACGCGGGGGGTGAGACATGGCCGGTGCAGTTCGTGGCGGAGCACGGGTTCGTGACGGGGTGGGCGGAGTTGGCGACGGGCAACGCGCTTGCCATCGGCGACACGCTCGTATTCTCGTTCGTAGAGGAGGGGAAGAAGTTCGTGGTGCAGGTGTTTGGGAAGTCGGGGTGCGAGAAGGGGACGCGGCAACAACGCGATCTGTCTCAGCCTCCTCCGGCATCCAGGCCCGAGTCGGAACAGCAGGTCGAGACCTGCAAGTTGCAGAGCCGGAGTGCGCCATCTCGATCTCAGGCTGGTCCCAGAAATGTCGTCAAGGTTAGTGATCTACCCAGCCATGGGCTAGGTCTTCGAAACCGGCCTTGAATGGCGCAGCTTCTCGATCGTTTGCTTGATATTCAACATGTTCTTGAATGCATCTTGATCGTGTCTGTGCTTGATCATGTGAGTCCATAGAAAGAGCTTGCTTGAAAGGAGCCTCATCGTTTGCGTGAGTGGAGCTTGAACGTCGTGTGTGTACGTTCTCGTTCACGGAGCTTGATCGCGTAGTACTGATTGTTTGGAGGCTGCGGAAGATGAACTTCACGCCGCCGAAGCAGCAGCAGCGCAGGAAGCAAAAGCGGAGCTTCGGGGAGAGCGACGGTGGCGAGATTGGGCTAGCTCGAAGCCGGCTCGGGGTACCACGGCGAGCGCGACGGCGGCCGATCAAGCCTCGATAGCCTCCGCTGGGACGACACAGAGGCGCGCGTAAGCTTAGCACGGCATGAACCACAGGCGCTTCCGCCGCGACGACGTCAACGTCGCACTGCCGCGCAAGCCCGGGCGGCCGCGCAAAGGACCGCCGAAAGACTCCAGCGATACCGGCACTGTCGTGTCGGAGAAGCGGAACCGCGGGCGCCTTCTCAAGCACCAAGCCCCGGGCTGGTCTGATCTTATGACCATGGCGCTCCGCAACATCTTCGTGTCGCGCCGCCGCAAGGTGACGCAGGTGGAGAGCGAGCTCCGCTCAACTTCCCCAACCAGCTCGCCTCGCAGCTCCACGCCTCCACCACATGCATCATCGTCATGCGCCAGTCATTCGTCTACCGCAACTTCGTCCTGGTAAGATTTCTCTGCTCCGTGGATTCCCCATCGTCACGTCACTAATTAATCTTCTCTCACTCCAACTCTGACAGTGCATGCCGCACCCCTTTGCGAACCGGTACATGCTGGACACGAACCGAGAGGTGGCGCTGGTGGACAGCGCCTGGAACGCGTGGCTCGGCGCGTGGAACGCGGACCACAAGTACATCTCCGGCGGGTGGCGAACTTCGCGCTGGAGCACTGCCTGGAGGAGGATGACGCGCTCCTGATGGAAACTCTGGAAGATCACTCGCAAGCGCTCACCCTCAAGGTGACCCGTTCCCGGTGGTGCCCGTTCCGGAGGGCCTCACCGGGTGGCACTCGCACATGTGTGCCCTCCGAACGTCTCGGCCTACTGCAGCGAGGAGCCGATCTCGACGACGGGCGTCCCCAAATCTCCTGCTCGCCGTGGGGACGATCCAGCCGCGCCCGCAGCGCCCCAAGAAGCGTCGCGTCGATCGCAAGCACGTCTACACTAGCTCGGAATCAGAAGATGAGTTCACCACGTCGTCTTCAGACTCGTCCGATGAATTTTACTGATCAATTTCTTCCCAGCTCACCACCATCCACTACTTTACTACTGTACTCTCAAGATTAAGCTGGCGAACTGATGGTTCATGGTATTATTAGGCGTTGCACTACTAGCAACTGTGTCGCTCCTCAGTTACTAATTCAAGCATTTTAGAGTCAATCCGGTCACAAAAGACAAGAAAACGCACCCCTTTCCGCATTCTGTATTAGCGAAGGGCGACACATCTGGAGTGAGGAGTGGCAGGGTTACTCGTTGTGTTGATTACGGAGTGAGGAGTGACTGGATTGACTCACCGACCGGATTGACTAAAATGTTTAAAATAGTACTTGAGGAGCGTCATGGTCGCAAGTAATGTAGGTTCATTGTACGCAATTAGGTTTCTACACGATTTTTGTAAGTGTGTCACATAGTTGTGATGACAAGTCACAGCAGCACTGCTAGCAACTTTGTTGCTCATCACTTGCTACAAACATTTTAGAAGACACCCTTTTCCACATTGTGCATGAGTGAAGGGTGACACTTTTTGAGTGAGGAGTGACTAGATTTCATGGAGGAAATGTAAAGCCTATCTTTTACATGACTTACACTTTGATCAATAGATTTGGGTCACTACATTTCTTGCCTACCATCAAGGTCTTATAACTCATCTTAAATTTGTACTCATGAGTCATAACATTGGCTATCAATTGGATATTTATTTAAAAGTAATATGTCAAATTTATGAACTTGGCATCTTAACACTTTTTTTGAATTGAAACATGGAACGTATTACATTATCATACTAAATTATGAATGAATTCATGAATAAGTCATGATAATTAGCTGATTTCAACAATGTTGATTGCAAAATTTATAAATCATTATATTCCGTTGATATTACTTTTCTCTGACACTCTCTGATTTATAATTGGCAGAGTAATCTTTATATTATTGTCTTTAATTGGTGCTCACTGCTTTCCATAGCCACTCATGTGGCACAATGTCTTCCATGTCTTACAACCACATGTTATTGTCAGACCACACATTATTGTCATGCCTGGATGCTTTCCATATGCAATAACGTGGCACATCCTCCATCTTTCATAGAAGGCGTAGATGCTATCCATACCTAATAACGTGGCACATCCTCCATCTTTCATAGTTCGTGTATAGAGCAGCATATTGTTGCCTACTTTTGGTGCTTTTTGGACCTAATAACATGGCATATCTTACAATGGCGTAATTTGGACTTATCCAAAAAGCGTGAGGTTTAAGACAATCCATCTTTTGTCATCTAAATGTAGTTTGTAAGGTTTTGATCTGAAATTATCTTCTCTACTTGATTGATTTAGTAACTTTCCTACCATGTGACATGATTTAGAAGACATGTAATCAATGCATAGAGAATTTTTATATCCAATCAATTATAATTAATGAGATAATCTAGATATTTCAAAGGAAGTTAAAGTATAGTTTCTTTTATGTAAATAAGTGAGGCCACTTCATGCATAAAGTGATGTTCGCTCATCTAAAAATATCTGTCACATTTATAATAGATGATTGCAACATCAAATTTGACAATTTGTCATACTACATTGTTACAAGTCCATATTCAAGGCCCAAAAAATCAAATCAAAGACAACAAAACCTAACTACTTCTCTTAATAAAATAAAGAACTAGCACAAAATACATAATATCCAAAAAATTGATGGAATTATGTACAAAACTAATAAAACAAAGTCATTCATCCATGCAACATGATTGCTATCTTGTGAGTGGCGAGCACTGAATATTTCAAATTTTTCCTCCAAAATCTTTTTCCTTAAATTAAAGAAATGCCTATGGATGTGGGTTATATTTATATTAGATTGGCATATGAAAAATAAAATGTAAGAACCTACCATGATAAGATTCTTGGACACATTACATTCTGAATTTTTGAGGCTTTTATTGCTACAATTCTTCAAAAACTTGAAACATCATTTATGGCTGTGTAGTTTGGTTTAGGATATTTTCTCATGTTGTACATAATTATAAGTCAATGAAAACAACAACTAGTTTTTTGAAATATTGTAGGGATTTATTGAAGGAAATACCCACGTCATACTCAGGTCATACTCTAGCAATACCTACATGATACCCCATGTAATATCAAGGTAATATCCTTTGAATACCTAGGTGATACCCCTGATGTTGAAAGTACTTTGACATGAGAAGGAGTCTTTCCTTGAGGGAAAGTATCCAAAATTGACTGATGGAAACAAGTGAAAACTATGTAGTCACGTTAGAGATGTTACGAGTTTGCAAAGGATATGCATAACGAGACAAATGCAAAATTATTGTGAGGACATTTTCATCAACATTGGCATCCCTTTCCTGCAAAAGTCCTAAAACAGTCAGATGCTACTTTCATGTGATTTAAAAATGAACGTACAGTAGATTGCCTCTTGCACGGCCGTGACCCCTCAATTCATGTATACTCTAAGGATCTAACAAGGCTCGTTAGGGTTCTGTAACACAAATTTAACCATTTTTGATACCTTAGCATGTGGTAGCCTCAATTTCTCCGCCACTCAGATGCAAGAGGTGGTTAATACCCCAACGCTAAGTCATCAATAGGCCATGGATTGGTAGCAACATTTAGCCGTTAGACTTTTTTGAGAATATGGAACTTCTCAATGAGTCTATCCAAGGAGTCCAACTCCTCGACTGTCAGGGTTTTGAGGTGGCATTCAAGAAGTGCGGCATTGCTCGGTTCGTAGTTACAGATCCATTGACTCGTGCTAAGCCGATGCTGACTTCGTAAAAACACATGTAGGACTCGATATTCCTTCAACCCCGTTGTCCCTCAGTAGTTCTTGTGATATTTCCATAACGAAAGTTTGTCTCCACCCTCCATAAAGCCAATCGCAGGGATGCTCCAACAACAATGCTATCGACAAGTTGATGGATAATCTTAGATATGACTCGGAATCGCATTGCTTGGAAGATATATAGCATAACGACATCAAATCGAACTAGATTTACCCGGATCCCATCTAGTCGCAAAAAATATGTCTTTTAGATCGCCGCAAGGAGAGTACATTTGTCTGTATACTTGTGGAAGCCTCCAAAAAACTATGGTGGCGGCGTCGTCGTCCATAAAGGGGCATCCATCTCAAAACCTAGCATTGCAAATAGATTGAAAAATAAGAACAATAAGCAGAATACCATAAGCAATAGTTTACTTACTATAACCTCAAGGTAAAACTAAATATAGAGCTAAATACTTCTCACATCACCTCCAATAAAGTGATACTACAAACTCGGTGATCAAGACAACTACAAATTACAGTTCCAGATGTAGCTTTAATAAAACGTCTCTCGCTGATATCAACATAGACTGGAAATCCACCTTCAAGGACACGACTTATATAGGTTTTGCACTAGATACTCCTTTCCACTATTATTGGTATAATCCAAAATGTACCAGCTCAAAGTCAGTGGACAGTTAAAATTATAAAGTGCAAACTAAATTAGAAAATTGCAGCATTTTGTGTATGCAAAGGTTGTATTTCCATGTCAGAGAATGGGGATATCATTATAGAATTACTTATTTAGCAAATTAATATGTCATGCTTGTAGGTGAATAGTACTTTTAAAAACATGATGTATTGTTCAAATGAATACAAGTTGTTACAATATACCGGCAATACGTATCAGGTAAGTATAGTGGAGCGATGTTATAAACGTTGTATGCGATGGACATTGGATGAAAGTTGAATGTAGATTAGTAATTTGGTTGTAATGACTTACAATGATAAATGGGACACCCACATACAAAGCAAATGTCTCATGCAATAATAATGAGGATGTCAACAAACTCATAGTTCGATGAGAAAACAATACAACAAGACAAAGAGAAGGAATGACTAATCCTCCACTGGAGAGTAATCGGACAAACTGTTGTCTAAAGAACTATCACTACTATCCAATCCGCTAGCAGCAGCCTCTCCATCTATTAATGGACATATGGGAGCCTACACCGGACTACCCTCTAAGGCTGTGGAGAAGATGCAAGCCATGCCATAGCATCCGTAATACCTACATCCCACAAATTGAAACAAAATGGACGTGGCGGGATATGCGCATGGGCTGACAACTGAGACAACACCCTTGGCTGAGTCCAGGGTTGTTTATTATGTCATCATGGCGACAAAATCGGTCATAGTGTCATAATGTCACCACACAATGTCATGCCGTCATTATGACGGATAGTGACAACATTGTAACAGGGCTATTTATACGTCCAAATATTCAATATTTACATTTATTTCCATAGAGACATGTCAGATACAGTAAGAAATTTGCGTGCCACATGTGTGGACATGTCATCAACATCGTAATTACATGTGTGGTAATTTATAGCATTTCCCGCAGTCCCCATCCGAGCGCTCTGCTCCCCATCCGAACCCCATCCGCGAACCATCCGCAATTTCTATTCGCAGTCCCAGTCCGAACCCCATCCACGTTCCATCCACATCTCAGCTCCGCACTCATCCACGCCCTATTCAAATTTTCAATCCAAGCTCTCCGTCTGCTCTCCATCCGCGGCCCATCCGTAGCCCATCTGTGCACCATCCGTAGTCCCCATCCATCTCCATCCACCTCCATCTGCTTCCCATCGGCTCTCCTTCTACTCCCCACCCGCTATCCATCCACAGTTTCCATCCGCAGTCCCCATCTGCGACCCATCGGCAATTCCCATCCGCATCTCCTACGTAGTCCCCATCCGCGCCTCAATTTGCAATCCCTACTCGATGTCTCCTTTGGGCCCCGTCTGCCCCCCATTTGCCTGGTGTTCGCCGCGCGTCCGCTAGTTCGCGCCTCATCCGCGCTAATTGTCCGCATGCTCTATACAGATTCCAGTATAGATTACTGTCGGCACAAGGTGACCTTGCTTATTCTTGCATAGTGCATTTCAAGATCTTGGATTCTTTGTACAAATATGCATTGCATGAGACTCCATTGCTAAGGAAGGTGTGAAGAACCCTTTGTGGCACTTCCATTCTTGCTACGCCATGGCGCATCGAAATTCTATATGAGATCTCTGGTACGAAGATATGGGTAACGCTCCTTTAAGATTTGCACGACAAGTGAAATGACGATTTTGTTCTTACACCATGTCTTATAGAGCGGACATGATGTTGTCACACATATGATACTATCCTTGTAACAATGCAGGACGTGATGTTCAAGTGTATAGGATGGTGCCTCCACAAGTGCGCGTGTTGTTTCAAGAATGTGATGGAGGTGCCCCAAATTGTCCTGATGTTGCCAACAATTAACCCCTCCGTGGAGCGGGCGAGGATGAAGTTCAAGTGGAACCTTTATTACCATTGTCTCTAAATAATAACATGGAACAATAATGCGGAGCAAGTTTAGAATTTGCAAACCATGGGTGACGTGGAACAGACATAGGTAGAGATAGAACCTTGAGAACTACACCAGGTCTCTTTGACCGAGGGGTTCAATTCTTCCGCAAAACAACTCTTGGATAGGGTTTGGTCTAGTGCTTTTCACGAAGCAAACATTCCATTTAATATCATTAGGCACCCTACATTTTTAAAGCAGTTTGTGAAATTGCGCGTGTACAAATGCCGGCATACAACCCACCGTCCTATAACGCCGTCCGTACGAAGTTGTTGATGAACAAGAGAGCCGATCCAGAAAAGGGGATCAACGAGAATATGGGGGACTTTACACCAAAGTATGGAGTTACAATATGTAGTGATGCTAGGACAACATTCAGAATCCGGCTTTGCTAAACGTTGTCTAGCCAGGCACAAAAGGGGATGTTTTCCTTGGCACCATTGATACAGTGGGGAATTGTAAAGACCACTTCTACGTTGATTCTCAAATCTGACTGTTTCTGCAAACAATTGGGCTCTAAAATGTTGTCTTAGTATGCACCGACAATGCTTCAGTCATTGCGTCCGCATGCCGTAAGATCATGCAAGCAATTCCCCATCTCTATGTTCAAGGATGTGCTGCTCGTTGCTGGGATCTTTTAGTGGAGGATTGGGGCAAAGAAAATTAGGTAAAGAGGACCGTGAGGAAGGCTAGGGTTATTTGATTATTCATCAAGAACCACGATGCTCCACAAGCAATCTTCCAAAGGCTATCACCAGGTCTTGCTATTCATATGTTGAATGAGACACGATTTGCAATGAACTTTATCATGATTACCTCCTCCTCCAAGTTTGTCAGGCCCTAAAGAGAATGGTGGTTAAAGATGCATGGCATGCTTTCATAGCAAAGCTGTAGATAAAAGCTCTTTCTACACATATAAAAGGTCTGCTTGTGCGGCAGTTGATATGCTCCGACGGATTTTGGGATAGTACCTGTGTGAATTTTGTGTACATAGTGTTGTCAGTGGTACGTACCCTTTGTGTATACGACAACAATGATCTTGCTATGGGCGTTGCATAGAAGGTTATGCATAGTTTGGAAATCCATGTTTAAGGGTTTGTTGAGGCTCCGTTCCAATTGGGGCAAGAATTGGCAACTTGGCCATTAGGTGCCTTCAACACAAGGTGGGGGCTTATGCTTAGTGACCTTCATAGGGTGGGAGCTATGTTAAACGCTTCTTTGCAAAGATGAGCCCCTTTGTATGAAAATGAGCATTCAAGACTAATCTTGAATCAAGGCTTTCAAAAGCTAGTTAAGAGTTTAAAAGATTTTGGGAGGGTCCTCAACTAATACTAGGATTTCATTGAAAAGAGAGGAACATTTGTAGATTCAATGGATCCTTGATGTGCTTAATGTATTGCTCCATAAATGGTGGGATGCAATGAAAGGTCGCGGCCTGGCAAAAACATCGCAGATAATTGCGAGACGCATACTTGCTCAAGTATGTTCCACATTGGCATGCAAACGGAATTGGAGCATGTACTCTTGTGTACACAACAAGTCCCGCGATTGCCTACAACATAGTTGGACGGAGGACCTTGTGTATATTTATTCAAATTGTAGGCTCCGAGGCATTGAAGGGGAACGAGGGTTGGTCAGTGGCTTGAGTTAAATGGTGTGCAAATTTTCAAATTCCAATGATGGAAGCAACGGAGAAGATCCAGACGATGCAAATGAGGAAGGATGTTATATTATCGAGAATGATGGATTTGGTGATCTTGACATGGATGACGACAATTTGGATTTGGATAGTAGAGATTTTGATGGTGGCGGTGGTGGTTGTTGTCGTGTAGGCAATGACATGTGGGACTCGGATTGTCAAAACTCCCATGGTGACGATGGAGGTGGAGATATAGGGGTGTTTGATTTTAACAAAGGCGAGCCACTACAACATTATGTTCAAGGTCCATCGAACCCGGGTGGAGATAATGATGGATTGTCCTTTGGACAACTTTGTATTGGTAATGGACTTTGGCGTGACTACAAAGGGGGCCTTGACAACCTGGCGGTCCACGCAAAAGTTGATTTGCCTTCCTAACTTGAAAGCAATTTGCTATCATTTGGTGATGAAGGATAACGTATCCCGGACAGGTGGTACCTCTTTAAAGCCATCTTGGCCTGTCAGCAATTGCAATTCAAGTCCATAGTGTAATCCGACTTCAACTATAAGAAGGGTATTTACGCCCCTTGACAAAGTTATGGGGAATGCGGCAACCTCCGAGATCCAAGCATCTTTCCAAGTTGGAATAGAAAATTGGCCGGTGACTTGTAGCCATGTAATTGTGGATAGAACTGGTGCAATAACTACACGAGAGATTGGTGCTTCATTTGTAGCCCTTAAAACAATCGTGTAAACAATAAATCATTGTCAAGCCAATATGCTTAGTAGCGTTCAACTTCCTACCATTCGAAAGCATCTCTTGCTTATTGAAATGAATGAGGCCACATCGTACGAAGGAGTGGGAGGGGATCTGAAATATTGATGAAAAGAATGGCTTCCTCCTCAGATCTAGACCTCAATGAGCTTGCCGACATACCTACAACGCTTCCACATTCCTCCGATTGGTCAAAAGGCTCGTGGCCGTCCGATCGCGCAAACGGTCTCACAGTCTCACTCGTCCGCTTGTACAATCCTGCAGTCCGCCGGCCGCAGCCGCCTGATTAAACGGCCGCTTGATCTTGGCCATCCAAACGCGCGGACATCCTAGAGGCGAGAACACATGATTGGTTTAAGCGAGAGTGTTCAGGACTTACCGTTGAGGCTGAGCGGGTACTTGGAGATGCCGTCATAGTGGAAGACGCCCCAGGAGCGCTCGAATGGACCGGGGAGGATGCTCTTCCAATTTTGGTTGAGGAGACCAAAGAGGTAGAACTCAGTAGAGGAGTTGGGGCGTAGGGGCATGCCAACGCCGCTCTGCAGGTGCGTGATCAGCTCCTGCATGTAGCGCCCTGCGAGCGCCATGGTGGCGAACGGCGTGCCGTCCGTAGGCCACCCGATCTCCCCGAGCATGACCTCCATGGCGGGAAACCCAGCGGCACCCAACGCGATGATCAACCCATCCATGCTCGCGTCCAATGCGTTCTTGTATGTGATGTTGCCGTCCACGTTCGTACTTCTAGTCCAGTCGAAGAAGGCGTAGTCCAAAGGGAAGTCCGGGTCCTGGTACTTGGAGATGTAAGGGTAGAAGTTCACGCTGAACGGTGCGCCCGTGTAGTTGAAGAGCTCGAGCATGGGCCTCAAGTACGTGAGATACTCAGTCTTGAAGCGAGATTCGGACGGCTTCATCGCGTCCGTGAGCACATCGGCGTTGAAGGGCACGATCGCGCGCACTTCCGTGTGTCCAGCCCGCTCCAACGCATCCTGGACGTTCCGCAACGCAGGGTACGTTGTATTGAGGTAGGAATTGTTGTACGCCGTTAGAAACGGCTCATTTCCCACTGCCACCCATCTGTCAATCGCAGCAACAACAACAACAAATTACGGAACCAGCTGTAGCGACAACAAATGGCAAATAACAAATGGAGTGAGTGAGTGACTTACTTGATGTTGACACCGCCCTTGAAGAGGAACTGCGTGACATTTTGCTTCACCCAGGCAGTAGCGGCGTGCGAATCTTCGGCGAGGTCTGCGAGCATGTCGTTGGGCGCGGTGACCATGACTTCAATTTCGGTCCCGGCCATGGAGCGGATGATATTGTGGTCTGCATCAAAGATCTTGGCCTTTCTGATGCCGTTCGTCTACATCAATTGCACGACGTCCTCGGGCGGGAGCTGGTTGAATGCCTTGGTGCCCCAGTTCACTCCCATGGCTTCTACACTTGGGACCATGAGGAGCAACATAAAAATTACCAATCTTATGGCTCTTGCCATTGCTTTATTTTGGAATTCACAGCGAGAATTACATGAGCATTCTAACTTCTTATTAACTAATGTTTGTGATAAGTGGTGATTTCATAGTGAAGAGTACGAATATATTTTGATCTTCAAAGGAGTATTAGTATATTATATGTGTTAATATTAAAGTAAAAGTTTAAAATAAAAGTATTAAAGTAAAAATATTTCAAAACGTCCAAAATTGGATGGACAATACACAACAATCTTCCAAATGGAAACAATGGTTTTAGACTAGAACAACCTGTTTCAAAGTAAAAGGTGTCAAAAATAGGAGGGAGTCGCAATTTCACAACCAATTTGATGTGATGTAAGGGGTGTCAAACATGAAAGGAGAAGCTCTTATCAAGGACAATCATCTAGTATAATAATTTCAATAAAACTATATATTTTTTCGAATTTTAGAAACCCGACCAAAATGAGAATCGTCTCCTCAAGGTTAAATGGTCCTTTAGAGGTTAAGGACAAGACTTGCGACTAGACCTCGGAGATGCCACGAGTGGGTACATTTTCACGACGGTTGGTCACTCCAAATATCATTGTAGTTTGCCGGTAAGACACCGGCGCACATTCTCACCGCAATTGCTGGAAGTGCAGGGACGCAAGGAACTTAAACTAGGCCGCAAATCAAACAGAGATGCAGTATCGGTCCACCAATTCGCAACTTACTCTAGAGGTAACCACCTATGGGCTTCTCGTCCTTTAAAAGGTTAATGGCAGAAATTATTCTTCAAATAACTTGTGTGGACCTTCACGAAGTCAGGAGGAGAAGAAACACGAAGCAAACGCGAGAAATACCAACACAAGCATCGTGAGGCTGAGTGGCAACGACGCGGTGGACGACTTGCGGAGCGAGAGCGTGAAGCGGCACGCCCCTTGCGACGGGTCTGTCGTCACCACCTTGGCGTACCCTTGGAAATTGCATGCATGCACGTTTTGGCTTTTGGCTTGGTAGTAGCTGTTGAATGCGTACAACGCGGGCTCGCGGAGCTGCGAACACGTCGAGCCGGGGTTGAGCGCAGTGCAAGCACACGTACTGCACGTTGCTGCTTAGGTTGATCTTGTCGAGAATCGGGGAAAGCTATTTTGTGAGCGTAGAGTCACGAGCGAGGAGCGGCGAGCCTTCGTTTGTGAGCCGAGCGCGCAAAAAGTTAAGAGTTTAAGGGTAAATAGTACAAGTTTAGGAAATTTTAAAGTTAAAGTTAGAGGAAAAGTAAAATTGAAGGTTTAGAATAGGGTCCTATAGCCGTGGAAATTGGACAGGATTTGGAGATTGAAGTGATGTTAAGATGTACTTAGTAGTCACTAGAAGTGAAATTAGAATAGAGAATGAGTGATCAAATGGGTATTACTACCCTATGACCGTGGATGAATTTGGTTTTGATGAAAATGGTTCTTTGCACGAAACAAGGAGAGCAAAGTTGGATTCCAAATAGAATCTCAACTATTTATTCATCAAGACTTATAACTATCTAACAAATACGTGGGATTTAAAGAGTGAGACTGTTAATTTGAATTAAGTGGAAGTTTTAATCGTGAGTTCTATGGACTGAGGGACTCCAAGCATATATATGGAACCAATATTGGCATTTAATTTATTTCCTTGAGAAGAACTCAGGTTTAGGATTATAGCTTCAATGGACATAGTGAAGGATCACAAATTGGATTGCTATAGCAAAGATCCACATGAACTAATTTAGAGTGATTTTGAAGGTTATTCGGAGGAGAAGAGCGTGTTGAGTAGTGCGAGAGTAGTGTTTATATTTTCCATTGTTGGAGAATTCTATCCATTGTAGAGTTTAAATAGAACTATTATTGAGTTTGAATCGGATGAAGAGAAGAACTCAAAATTGACGATTCTAAAACAATGCAGTGATGCAATTTGATCAGAACGGCAACATCAAGTTAGAAATGGAGTCGCAAGCTAAAGTCATTATTTCCTTCAATCAATGTCAATGTGGACACTTTTTACTGAAGTGTTGTTGCGCATTGTAGCATTCTTGTGGAACCAGTGCCGATGTTGCTACACTCTCTACAAAGGTGTTGCGTTCATTGGCAACTCCGACATGGATTTCAGGAACGAAGACAAAAAAATGAGTAAATTGATATAAGTGCAAAAAGTAGAAAAATTAATTCAATTTGAAGGACAAAGTTGTTCAGATTCGGTAGATAATTGTGAACACCAGACAACACTTCCATTATCTTCCTTAAGCTCGTGGGCTCAATAAAGATTGAAGTAGGATGTAATAAAATGAAGGGGGAAGCAGATCTACCGGACGTGAGCTTCCTCTTCAATTTCTATGTAACAAAGAAGAGGGGACTTCATCCATCCTATATGGACGGTAGTGGGTCAAAGTGATGGCACCGGGCAGTGACCGCAACAGACAAGGTAATGTGGACTAGATCAATGATACATATGTCGACACTCAATTCCACTGCTGTGAGGGCCTCATTGTCAGCAGCATACTTTTCTGTCATCTCAGCAATAGCAACTTGAGCAAGGAGTTTTATGCTCGTTTGGGCCTCGGCAACCACAACCTTCATTTTCATAGGAGCTTCAACCTCCACGGCTATTTTTGCCTCCACCACTGCTTTCTCTATCTTAGCCTTGTCAGCTTCTGCCGCCTTTTTTTTTCCCTTGTCTGCCTCACAGATGCCGCAGTATTCGGTGGAGGAACCACAACCTTAGTGCCAAGTTAATCGGACTAGGTGCTAATTAAGAGTTTGATGTCAACAATAGAGGCTTGGTCACTAGGTAGTCGAAGTATCACCCGCATTTATGCTAGTGCAAGTAGGCCCACTTCTTCGGGATGTTTTCGGTTATGATGGAATTATCACCACTGCAATCTAGATAACTTTCAAAATACGCAGGCATTGTTAACGCCACCTTCCTTGTATACATGATGTAGAAGAAGTATCTGTATAAGACCCCGGTTATGGCCTATGAGAGTCCGAACTACAACTCTACAACGCGGTTTTTGTATACTCCCTTCACACCCAACTTATCCATAAATGCCAAGTCCTATAGCTGAATGCGCATCCCCTCCTCATAATTCTTAATTGATGGAATGAGACTCTCTCCAAAAGCCTAAATGATGAAAGTCAATTCTCACTCCAAGTTCAAATAATGTAAAATCAGACAAGGCTTTACTTCAATTCAAAGCTACAGAAGCATCTCTGGTGAGGTCATATGAACTAATTTAGAATCAAAATTGTTGGGGGTATAGAAACAAACATGTGTCAACCAAGTCACCTTCATTAGCTACTCAAAAAAGGAATGGTCTACAAATTTTCTTTTAGGGAATTTCTCCAAAACGTACAAAGAAGCCGACTTCTTCCACCTCTCTAGCCACTTGACCTTTGTGGCCACGTCCATTGCAAAGGTTGAGAGGTATCCCAACTTTTTTGAAGACATCTTTAGCTCATCTTCGTGACTCTAGCTATGTGGCTTGACTTATTCGACAAACTGTGGAGTATACTTAGGGTCCGCAATTGGCAACAACTTCCTCAACATAGATGCCATCTCTTTCTTCATAATCGTCACAACTTTGTTAATCGCCTCGTGCAATTTCTCCGTTGTCCACTCACTTATTAGAAAATTGCTCTTGAAACATCTGAGTTGCATGGGAACAATATTACCAAATTGTTTGCAAATTGACGAAGTAAAACTGCATCAGCAAAAGAGGCAATGAAGGATGAGAAAAAAGATACTAATGTTCTGAAACACAGTAATGGCACGTCATAATGCGGAGGCAGCCAATATCGGCAGCTCCCAAGCGGGAACTTGAAACATGTTATACGGCCCTTGCTTGACGGCAGCTGCTTAGCTGCGAGAATTTCTAAGACTACAATTGACCTAAACTAGCAATTGCTTATATTAGCTACCTACAAAATCGAGGCTGAATTTAAATGTTCGCTTACAAGTCCGCTACTTCAGCAACCCATGAAGACATTGATACCATTCCAAAGAACCTTTTTTTTTTAGAACTTCACAACATATGCCAACATCTATACCCATGAAGATGATAGCTCCAATGTTTAAAAATGAAACCTCCAAAGAAACTGCCGACATTGGCACCTCTCTAGATGGCCCTTGCAATTTTCATTAAGAGAATCTCCAAAAGGGCAGCCGATATCGGCGCCCTTCAAGAGGACCTCTCAAATGTATATTAGAAGAACCTCCAAAAGGGCCGCCAACATTGGCATCTCTCTAGAGGACCCCTTCAATGTATATCAGGGAACTTCCAAAAGGAGAGCCAATATTGGCGCCCCTCAAGACAACTCCTTATATGTATATTAAGGAAACCTCCAAAAGGGCAGCCGACATTGGCTACCTCTAGAGTGTGCAACCACGCTGTGGAAAATTTGAAAAGAATTCCGAAATGCTATTACATTTTATCATCCAACACTTTAAGGATGAGTTATTAATTGATGAAGTTTTGAAAGTCATAACTTCATCCGCAAATAACTCATACATAAAACATCCGATGATAAAGTTTAATATCATTTCAGAATTCTCTTCAAATTATCTAGAGCGTGGTTGCACATTCTAGAGGAAGCCGATGTTGGCTGCCCTTTTGGAGGTTCCATTAATATACATTTAAGGGGTCCTCTTGAAAGGCGCCAATGTCGACTCTTCTTTTGGAGGTTTTTTTTTAAAAAAAACTGAATAGACCCATCTAAACAGATACCAAGATTCACAGCCCTTCTAGAGGTTTGCTTCAAACATTGGGGGTGCCTTTTGGAAGAGTGTCGATGTCGGCATCCATTTTGGAAGTTCCCTGAATAAACATTGGAAGGGCCCTACAATATGATTTTGTTGTCAGTACCCCTTTTGGAGATATTCTTTCTAAACATTGGAAAAGCTCTCTTAAGGGGTACCGATGTCGGCACATCTTTTGGAAGTTCCTTTTCCAAACGTTGGAGGGGCCTCCTAGAGAGATGCCGATGTCGTGCTTCAGTATGCCTTTCTAAAGTTTCAATAATAAACATTAAAGATCATACAAAGGGGTTCTAATGTTGGTGTCCCTTTTAAGGTTCCATTTGAATATTTAAAAGGCCCTGTGAAGCGGTGCCAATATTAACATCATTTATGGAATTTTCTTTTTAAATAGTGTGATGGCCCTCTTTAGGGTTACCCATGTCAAAACCGCTATGAAGGTTTCCTTTTTAAACACTGGAAAGGCCTCCTAAAGGAATGTTGATATCAACACCCCTTTGAAAGTTTCTTTACTAAATATATGAAAGGCCCTTAAAAAAAGTGTCGATGTCGGAGACTTCTTCTAGGAATTCCTTCTACCATTGGAGAAGTCTGCCATCAAGTAAGGTCAAAATTATGTGCTCGCCAAGATTGATAATGCAATCTACTTTATTACTAATTCTCCCTTTTCGTTCTACAATGACGTACGGCCAACATCGGCAATGCATTTTTTAATTATATTTTTCTAATTTTTTCCATGATTTTTTGAGAATTATCATTTATTTGGTTTTTTTCCTATCCCAATTATAGGCTGCTAATATTGGTTGCATCTTCATAGTATCACTACCAATGTCGTTTTTTCTGCCAATTGAACGTAGCTGGCATCAGCAACCTTGTCCTCATGTAAATATCTACAGTGTATAAAACATATACTTCTTTATATTTTGAAAAGATCTTTGATTAGGAGGACAAAACTTATTGGTAACGCTTTCAGTAGCTTCAAGGTGACGCTTTCAGTAGCTTCAAGGTGACGCTTTCAGTAGCTTCAAGGTGACGCTTTCAGTAGCTTCAAGGTGACGCTTTCAGTAGCTTCAAGGTGACGCTTATTGCTCATGGAATTATTTAAAAACCGAAAGACGTAGACAATATTCACCAATTCGAAGTATTCCTTTCGTTCTTAGAATTTATATTTGGATTTGAAGTTCGAACTGTAAAATGTCGAACTAGAGGGTTTTTATGGAGTCACAAGATCTAGAGTCTGAACTAGAGGTAGAATTAGAGTTTTTCTTGTCTCAGTTGCCAATTCAACCATCCCTGTCGGCGGTTTCCACACCATTGCCATTTCACCCACAAGATGAAGCTGGATCTTCTTGTCCGCTGAAGCAACCTCATGTTGAGCGGCATTGGCATGGTAATCTTTAAAGGGACGCTCGTGTTTTAATAATCTTACATCAAACTGGATGTGTTCAACCGGACACCCGTGAAATGACAATTGAAGGAAGTTTCGAGGGCCTGAACGAAGACCATTATTTTTGTATACCTAGGTCAATCGAGGTAAGCGTTGGCTACCATCGTTGATTAGAAGGGCCAGTGAATCCTTTGACGAAGACTCAACGTGCAAATTACATCGCAATTATTATCAAGCGCATCCTCAAGTTCTTGCAGATGGAGTAGTAGTCTTCTTTGACTTTAGTTTTTACCTTTACTTGATTGAAGCTTTGTTCTAAATATAAATATTTTGTGTTTATTTGAATGTTAGAAATTAAAAGATGGTAGATAGATGGTAGTTTACCTCCTAGTTAGACCTGTAGATATTTGTTGACCTTAAAAGATGAATAGATACTAATCTTTTCAGTTTTCCTAGGGCCAATAGGTGTTTTGAGGCCCATATGATATAAACATGGGTTGATCTTATCCACCTTAGGGGTCTAAAGGGTAGATAGGCATCTTCTCTTTCCCTTCTAGTCAGATTTTGAGGGAAAAAATAGTTAGTGTGCTTTTGGAGTGAAGTGACTGTGGGTGTAGAAAGCCGAGAGTTTGATATATGATAATTCGGGTCGTAAAAAATATTTTAAAATAAAATTTTTAGAGTTTTTTTTTTTTTGAGATGTGCTTCCATAGAGATTATTTTCGCTTGATTTAGAGTTGTGAAAAAAAGTTACAAGCGTGTGAGTGAAGGAGGGTTTGCTGCCACCAACGAAGAGCAGCAGAGATTCGGGTGACGACCATAGTTTGTAGTTTTTGCGACTCTCTTTGAAAATTTTAGGATTTGTAGAACTATTTTTTAGCTTTCCATAAACTTATTATTCAAGTTAATTGAAGTTGTATTGCAAAAATTATGAAGGTTTGAAATTGTAAAACCATTGAGAGGCAAACCATTGAGAGGCCAACCATAAGAGGGCAGAGGTTTCAACAAGCCATAACTTTTGGACAATAGTTTAGAATGGTTTGAGATTTGGAAAGTATGTACACCATTGTCATAACTCTCCAAAAAGCTGTTATAATTGAGATTTGGAGTTTTGAAAAAGAAGTTATAAGCGGCTAAATATCTAAAAGAGGTAGAATTTTGAACTCATATAACTTTTGGACCGTAGTTTAGAATGACTTGAAATTTTTAGGAGTGTTATTTATTTGTAATAGCTTTTCAAAGAGCTATTACACTTAGTATTTGAAATTTTGAATCAGCTATGGCAGCTGTTTGAAGGTTATAGCCTTGGTGGAAGCTTTTCCATTGTGTTTTTAAACACTTCTTTTGAGTTTCTTTGTGTTTTTTAACACTCCAATATTTGAAGACATGAAAATTTGAAGAAAGAAGACATGAAGACTCGTGTGTTGTGGCTTATGGCTTGTGGCTTATTATTCTCAGCCGGATTTGGAAGCTAGTTGTTTTTAATTCTGCTTCGTAAATTTTGTTACGGCGAAGTCGGATTGATCACCGACACGGTCGTATTTATGTTGTTCTCACCGGTGAGGCGCGATTGTTGGCCACCATGGGTTTGAATTTAGGAGCCAATGTTTCGGACGGTTTCAACTCGTGGTCTGGCCGTCCCGTTTTATCCGTCCGAGGCCGTGGGATTTTTTCACCTTACCTTTACCCTTAAGCCGTTTAGAGCCGCCACATGATAGGCCAATAGGGAGCTGTTTGAAGAGTTGAAGATATGAAGATTTGAAGAACAGAAGAATTGAAGACACGATTGGACTCTCCTGCCATCTATTCCGGTTGCAGCCAGATTCTCTGTGAATTCTCAAAGCGCTCCCCTATCTACACAACAATGTTCTTGCCCATGCTCTCCCCTACATCCTATGCGAGTATCAACACGTTCAAGAGTGTAATCCTTAGCATTTATTGGGTACTATAATATTTCTATAAGAGCTTGTTGCAATGCGGACGTCGGCTGCCTATAAGAGCCCAACAGAATATAGCATTCATCATTGATGGCGTCAAATGATTATATTTGGTTCCAGTCCCTAAGCGTCGCTGACATCCACCACGCTCTACTACATCTTCCCCGGACGAAGCTATTTTGCGTGCCTTGAGCCTTGAGCCGTGAGCCGTGAGCTGTGAGCCTTTGTTTGCAAGCCTAAAGTAGTAAATTTGGACCCTTTTTTTGAAAAAATATCATTAAAGTGAAAATGAAAGTTAATAAAAATCAAAGTAAAAGTGAAAGTTTTCTATAAAATCACATTTAAATTATAAGCTTAAACTATAGGGTAGGGATAAGGGCCTACAGCCATGGATTTTCTTGAAAAATATATGCATTTGTTTGAAAAATATATGCATTTGTCTAAAGAATGAGTTGCCACAAAGATGATATGTATCCTATGACCCTGTAAGGTTTATACATCATATTGTAAAAGAAGGTGTACTATCCATGTCTTGTATAGTATTAAAAACAAGGAAATTGATTCCACACTTCAGGAAAACAAGCATTGAAGCCTTGAATTTAAACATGCTTCATTTAAATGTTTTAGGTTTCTTAGAAGATGTGAAGCTTCCTTGACCCATTAAAAATAAGCAACCATGTAAAGAAAGTGAAATGTACCCGTTAACGTAATGTTGTTTTGTGTAATCTATGATGCTCCTAGATTCTCCTGCTTGTAGGTGGTCGCTTGTCCTTAAAGTATTAAGGGTTAAGGTAGAGGCACCCAATTCCAAATTTCCGATCACTTAAGCCAATTGAGGACTCAAATGACATGGTATGTCAAAAACATCTACATAGAAAGATGCAAAATTAGCAATGAAACTCAATAAATATTTTTTCAAATTTAATCACAAAGATTTGCAATGGATATAGAATGTAAAAGCCCAAAAACCATCAGAGCCCATAATCAAACTGTAGAGTAGGTGAGATTTAGTGTTCTCCTTTGCCCAATGCCAACAAGTGAGAGTGAATAAAAGAGAGAAGGCATGCTATGAATAACCAACTCATGGAGGGTACCCAATGCTGATCGGCCTTGTTCAACTTTCCAGGCAATGCCACCAATGAGAGCTCAATTGAGGTAGAGCAACCCAAAATTGCACACTTCATGACCCAATGCCGATAATGACTAGAGTTTTCAGATTTTGAGTTATCAATTTTGGGTCACTTCATACACCATTTCATGCATTTGCCATTTTCATGCACCATGCCATGCATACTCTGCTGATCAAAATTGAGTGGCCGATCGGAATTGGGTGCCTCTACCTATCGATGAAACCACTCACACATTGAACACGTAATCCATACGTCCACGTACGTTAACTGCGTACAATACTCACGTCATACTTCGTTGCCATCTGCACATTGTCACTTCCTAATTGCACTACTCTAATGTTTAATAAGTGCACACCACAAACACACCATGTAATTCCACAGCGAGATCTAGAATTTGCCGCAAATTTATCGACATGCAGGCTCATCTTGCTCGCAGATTCCATCATGGCCAGCTCTCCTGATCATGGAATTAGAGGCCGGAGGAGTACTACTGGCAAGAGTGGACGTCATAACTCGGGCCCCATCTGTTTAGACGTTTCTTCTCCCTCTGAAAGAAAATTAGGTGTTGTTATTCACATTGTGGACCCCGGGCGCTTCAGCTTTTATTTTTACCTTATGTCTCTTTACCTCCAAAAATTGAATTCTAGAGCCAAAGCAGCAGCTGATGCGTCTGTATGTATATGGAGAGAAGCAGCTTGACGTTTTGGTTTCTGGTCAGGTTGTGTGAAGAGGTTGTCAAGTCGTGTGCAGAGAGGGTGCAAGGAAAATACTTTACTTGCAGCTCGACATGGCGCAGGCGAGTAAGGAGGAACGTCATGAAGCGTCGATCCGGCCGCCGTGCTTCTGCAAGACGGTCAGCGAGTATTGCTTGGAAGGAGGGCCATCATGCTGGATGGTGAGTAGAAATGGTTTTTCTTGAAGCAAGAGGGTAATTTTTGCCTGTGACATGGAACATGAGTGTTTTGTTAGTGTGCAGCAAGCGCCGCCGGAGTTTGTGCGGAACTACTTGCCGCACGTGGACCGGATGCGTACGGTGTTGCAGAACTCGGGGGGTGAGACATGGCGGGTGCAGTTTGTGGCGGAGCACGGGTTCGTGACGGGGTGGGCGGAGTTCGCGACGGGCAACGCGCTTGCCATCGGCGACACGCTCGTGTTCTGGTTCATAGAGGAGGGGAAGAAGTTTGTGGTGCAGGTGTTTGGCAAGTCAGGGTGCGAGAAGGGGACGCGGCAACAACGCGATCTGTCTCGGCCTCCTCCGGCATCCAGGCCCGATCATGATCCGAAGTCGGGACAGCAGGCCGAGATCTGCAAGTTGCAGAGCCGTAGTGCGCCATCTCGATCTCAGGCTGCTACCACAAATGTCGTCAAGGTTAGTGATCTCCCTAGCCATAGCTAGGTTCTCGAATCCGGCCATAAATGGCGGTTCTTGATCGTGTGCTCGATATTCAACATGTTCTTGAATGCATCTTGATCGTGTCTGTGCTTGATCACGTGAGTCCATGGAAAGAGCTTGATCGTGTGCGTGAGTGGAGCTTGAACGTCGAGTACGTACTCGTTCACGGAGCTTGATAGCGTAGTATTGATTGTTTGCAGGCGATGGCCAAGAGATGCGATTCAGCTTGGAGGAAATCACGGTCGCAGAAGCAGGCGCGCGCGCTGGTGACGAAAGCCAGGCTGCGGAAGATGAACTTCACGGCGCCGAAGCAGCAGCAGCAGCGCAAGAAGCAAAAGCGGAGCGTCGGTGAGAGTGACGGCGGCGAGATCGGGCTCGACGCAGCCTCGGGGTACCATGGCGAACAGGCTCTAACTTACAGCGTACTATACTTGTTTCTAGAGTTCATCGTTTTACTTGGTTGTAGTGAAGATTTCGAATTGTTCTCATCTGAACAACTTACCTGATCAAGTTCAGCTGTGTCGCTAACAGTGGCTTAGTACACTGAAATTGACCCCCTTGAAAAGTTGTTTTAGAGTTGGTCTAGACATCATCATGTAGGTGTAACATTAGGGGTGGTGTTTCCTGTGGATTCAACGGGAATGTTGATTGGAACCTATGTTCATTTGAGGGGAACATGAGCCAAACTTGAGTGATTTTTATTCATTGTTGAAATCAAATTTTAAATTTTTGTTGTGCCCCATATCCGGCAATCTGACATATGCCCTAATCACTACTTCATCGCTTCACCTGCAGCTAGTCAAGATGTTGTCGACCACAAATGTCGGTTGATGGTCTCTAACACAAGCCAACGACGCTATCCTAGGAGCGATGAGCAGTGCGTGGGGAGCAGGGAGCGACGAGTTGAAAATTTTCAAAAAATATGAAAAAAATGGCAGTTCATTTCTTCAAAATGTGTAATTTTGGCACAACTACAAATTTCGGAGAAAAATTCTAAAAATATTATTGAATTAAGAAACTATCCTATAATCATGGACACTTGTGTTTTCAAAAAAAAAATCCTACCTCTACGAACATGCTTTGGTTATAACCTTTTTTTATATTTATTTTTTGAATAATCTACATTTGTGTGGAGCCATATATGCCATTTGGAGTGAGCTTCGAAACAATAGGTTATTGTGGCTAGCGACGATGCGTCAACAACACAGCTTTGGTCGCATTTTGCACATTTTTCTCTACAGATTCCCATACACTAGGTGAAGCAAAGGACCTAGATATAGTACACATTCTCGCTTATTGTACTATTGTTGATGAAGTTGTAGTAATGAGGCACCGTCCTCCACAAACGCACTCATGAAGGCTAGCTCTTGTCTGTCTAGTCTTGTTCAAACCAACCTATAGTAAGTTTCTGCCATCAAAGGACTTCCAAAACAATTCGTTGCTACTAGCCACAATGCATTTTGTACCTTTTCTCTAGAGGTCCCTTACAGTGGTTGTACTATCGTTGATGAAGCTCCAATAAGGATGCACCGTCCTTGAATTTGCCTATATACCCCAGTCGAGCGTTGCATCAAGCCTCAGGCTTGGAAGGGTGGAGGAGGATAGGGACAAAATCGGCCCCTATTTTTATGTTGGAGGGGGGCCCTATTTGATCAAAGGGGGGGCCACCGACGGTAATTTGGAGTTGCAAGCCCTGAATTTGGCCAAAAAAATCCAAAAAAAACTTCTGGAGCTCTGAAAGTTAAAAGGCCAGAAAAATAGACCACCCAAGGCTGAGGCTGGTGCAACGCTCCACCAAGGTAAATAGGGAGATCCCATTGTCCTCCACAAACGTACTCATCAAGGCTAGTTGTCGTCTGTCTAGTCTCCTTCAAACCAAGTATCCTGGAATTAGGAGTACTACTGGAGTTCCTTCTGCTACACTAAACATCGCATTAGTGTAGTCTACACTAAATACAAACCCTTGCACGAAATGAGAGAATCACAATTAGTGTAATGACATAACAATACACTAAATGTGAAACATTACACTATGTGTGAATGGCAGTAAAAATTGGGATTTTTTTTTATTGGGCACAATTAGTGTATGAAAAGCTTGCCGCAATGAATGAAAAACAACATTGTTCACAAGAGCATAAGTCACTCAAAAAGAACTGGAATTACACTGATGAGATGTTTTTTGAAATCTACATTTTTTGTAGATGTCAAAAAACATCTCATATGTTTATTTTGAAGAAAATTTGAGTAAGTTATGGGCATTCAAAGATCCTAATGATGTAAAGGAAGAGAGACTAAGGGAAAATTAAACAAACTGGAAAAAATAAAGGAAGAGAGACTTAGGGAAAATTAAACAAACTGGAAAAAATAAAGGAATATTGGTATAAAAATACTGAAATCATAAGTTTGAAGACATGGAATATATTTAATAATATAGGGGTGTAAAAAAAAATGTGTCAGGTTAATAAAAGTAGAATTGCAAATCATATTTAAAAGAATTCATACATTAATTTGCCATTGGCAAATTTGGGACTTGCTGTCCTTCAAAGTAAAGATGATATTTCGCAATAATTCTCCGAAGGTGGGGAAATAGTTGATTAAGATAGTCCAAGTGCCATCTAAACCTAATGATAAACCGCATCTAATCATGGCTTTTTGGGCATATGAAATATGTTGAGAATCAACCATGCCGTTTACATCATCAACGACATTTGCTGCCAAACGAAGAAAAAATTGCTTACTCGGATTTTGAAGCTTCCTGGACCATTGAGTGTCACCATGTGGAGTATTTTGCCATGCATTTGCTTGGATGAGTTCGGTTTTTTTCGCCTCCCATCGCTTCGTCCATGCGTCTTTAATTTTTGAAATAATAAATGTGTTAGCGGGTTGGCAAAGGTGAGTTTCACAAGGAGGTAAGTATTTTAAAACGGTTCTTTCTACCGCTAAAACATCCACCAATCGAGGGGTTACATTGTGGGCCGTACAATTGTCCACCCACATGTATTTTATACGATTGAGGATGTCCGGTTGGTAAGCTTTAGCTTCCTCAAAAAACTGTGGAAACAAGGATTGGTCCATCCATCCCTTGGGCCCCGTACGGTAACTAACACCCGGAATTGAGTCGTTTAAACCTCTAATTGGGTAATTACTGCTTGGGTTAGAAAACATCAACATTGGTGCCTCTATTATTGCTCTACGGCCCCGGAAATCCTAACCACCATGGTCATTGCCGCTCCGCCGGCAACGACATCCGTGTACTTCACCAAAGTATCTCCACAAAACCCAAGGGTTTAACCCCTAAAGTTTTTGGCAATATAATCCCGAATTCTGCCTCAAATCTGCCCTGTTTTAGTTCGAGGTAGAATTTTGCAGATTCAAAAGTTTTTAGAGGAATCTAACCGTAGGATCTAGTACCTAACTTGTACATGTATGTGTACAAAAAATTTCAGATTGTAACTCCTCACCATTTGGGAGATCATAAGGTTTGAAGTTCAGAATTTTATTTTTTTTGGTACTGCCCGGCAGGGACAGCCACCCTTCGGAGAGTGAAACAGTCTATTTTTGGGGACCATTTGGGTGGAGGCTCTTCTGATTTCCATTACACATTGGGTTGGGAGTATGCTCCCAAAATTTGAGAAGCATACGACAAAGAGAAGTATAGTAAAACCACATTTGAAGTGACGTGGGTCTCAAAATAAGGACATACACTAGCTCTTTTTGCACACTACAAATGCCAAACAAGAGCAGCTAATTTTAGAAATCCAAACGGTGTAAACGTGCATTTGTATGAACAAAACAATTTAGTGAAAATAAATAAATAATAATAATAAATCCTAGATAAATATGAATTTTAGAGCATATCATGTGGTTTTTGAGCACAAAATGATGTAGGGCAGTGAAGAAAGAATGGGTGGAGATGGTGACCCGAGATAAGATGTGGAGGTCCTAACTGTCAACTAATGAAGTACAACAATGAAGATGAATGCTTCACCCTGTGCAAATGCTGCCCAACCCTTCATTCAAACCCCTTTCCCTCTAAGAAGGGCAGATTTGGTACCCCACTCCCATTGGCCACAAACCTGCCCCAACTGCCCTGAATTGAATTTTGATCTTTCAACTCGAATAATTTCTAAAATACAAGTCCGATGAAGGTAAAATTTGGTCTTGTTAGAAAGATATGACAATTTCCCATGTTGTGCCAGAGTTACAGCCTCATCCGATAAAAATTGAATCATAGGGAGCCTGACCGGACCCTAAATCATACCAAAACTGCTGAGTTGATGCTTTAGGGGTTAACCATTGTCAATACTATGGAAAAGTGAGTTTCGTCCAAATTTTCCATTAAATTTTCATCAAACTTGCCCGAAAGAAACCTACGGTGTAGAATGCCTAAATGGAAAGCCGTATTCATTTCAATGTGTGTTTTTTTTTCTGGACTACAAGTTAGACGGCCTCTTTGTGACAATAAAACTAATAGGCATCTATAAAATGAGAAATCCATACGTTTGTTATTTTTCGTGTTAAAAGAACGTGGTTTTTAGGGTCGGTTGATTGGAAGTTGTAAGGTGAATCCACCAATAAAAGAATAGAAAGGGCTAATTCTATAAGTATGGCAGGAGAAAATTTTACCCTGGAAGTGCGGTAAACTTCAAATGATTGCAGCAACTTTGGATATAGCCACTGCACCCAAAGCGATCGACGGGGCCCCCATCCCACGGCGGCCTTGGTGAGAATCCGCTTGCGTGTGCCCATGGTGCTATGCGTTATTTGGGCGGGTTGGGTGTGCGAACCGTTGTCTACAGGGAGGATGTTGTCGCGTAGGCTCCACCAACGGCCAGTGCGGACGAGGTTCGTGTGATGTTGGGCGCCGAAATGCTCTGGAAATGCTCTAATTGCACGGCAGGTAAGTCCACAACTGCCATTGAGCGCGTGGTCCTCCACCATCTACGCCACCACGGTCCACCGTGTTTGGATGGTGGCAAATTGTTGAACTGCTCGACAACGCAGGGTGAGACTGGATGACTCCGTTCCTACACAGACTGAAAATGGAAGTTACGTCTATGATTCCTACTCGACTTTTGCAAATGGCTAAATTTCGTGGATGATTTTCATACCTGGGTGTGGTTGGGGGATTCCCTAGTCGGTGGCGATGTCCATGGTGACGAGGCGTGGGTGATGATGGGGCGTTGATGGCGGGTGATGACGGGGCGTGGGTGACGACGAGTGATGTGGTGTTGCGGGGCATTGGTGGGAGCAGTGGTCACTGGCCGCGGAGCTAGGGATGCGAGCTGGCTACTGCCCCTCGATCTGCGGGGATATAACCCCTCTATGGAAGTGGACTGAACTGGTTGCCAAAGCCCCAGTAATCCATACCCCAACCAATATTATACCCGAAAGCTTGTACCAGCAGAGGAAACCCCAAATTCCATAACTTCTAGCAACCCGAAACCAGGAAGCTTGAATTTAGAAACCCAAATTCCAGCAAGCTCGTATCCCAAATTGAGAGAAGCCCAATTTCTCAAATCCACTTTCTCCACTTTCTCAAACACATTTAAGAAGTTAACCTGCCTCTCTAAACAAATAATACCCAACTTCACTAAACCTTCCGTGAACAAACAATGTGAGCGAGTGTAAGAAAGGGATGGAATTATAGTTAGGAATTCTGGAGAAGTCAATGAAGAGAATAAAGGCATGACGGCTGGTAGGCGATTGATTGGGGTAGGGAGAGGTCGGAAATAGGAAAAGTCAACATAGAGAATAAAGGCATGACGGCTAGTAGGCGGTCGATTGAGGCATCATTAATGATGTTGGCCGCTAACACTAATCGTGAACTTGTTCGCAAATAGTGTAGTAGGGTAATTACACTATTTGCGTGACTACACTAAATGCGGTGTTTAGTGTATTGAGGTGAATTGTAAAGCACTGTAAAGTAACATCATTTGGTGTGAACTTCTTCAATCAAGTGGAAATACACAATTCACGCGGGGTAACTTAAGTTTCCATGGTTGATCAATTCTTCCATGCAGCTCCATGATGGCAGTACACTGATTTTGATGTTTAGTGTCATGGGCAGTAAATGACTTGTAAATGCTATAAGTTTTTACTTTTGATATAAATTTTTACTAAGAGCACAACAATCTATACTACTCAAAGAGGGGGATCATAGTGGACATGGTCGGTAAAAATATTCATCAAGAGTGAAAACTTATACCATTTACAAGTCATTTACTGCCCATGACACTAAATATCAAAATCAGTGTAGCATCACAGCTGGTGGGAGTGTACTGTGAGAAAATAATGTTCACATGCTTGATTTGATATCCAAAGTTTTTAGGGTGGAATGGCAATTGGAGATTAAAAGAGAGGAGCCCCACCGTGTAAGTTTTGCCATGTTTGAGACAGGTAACAGAAAGTGTGTGCACCTTGAAAGGATTTTCAAGGCTGGGGGTGGTTGGGGAAGGTGAGAAAACAACAACAAGCTGCACCTTGGAATATCCACCTGGCTTGCTCACATATCACCATCTGATTAACCCCTAATGGACCAAGTGTAGCCACCCGGGGTAGAAAGTTTTTTTTTACTTTAATTGAAGTTATCTTTCAATCTATACTATACGGTCATAGTTCACAATTTCATGGACACATCATCTCTTGTAAGTTTAGAAGAAGATTCAACGTTTACATTCTCAAGTAGGTTTTAATCTATGGAGTTGAGATTTTATTTGAAGTTGGTTGTGGCCCTTTGCCGGTTAACCCCTGAATAACCGCGGCCAATTTTAGAGGAATCTGTACTTTGTTGATTAAATTTCCCTTAGAATGTAACTGTTGGATCTTCTTCTAAACTTATAAGAGATGATGTAGTGAAATTTTGTGAAGTTTGATTGTATAGATTGAAAGATAATTGCAATCAAAGTGGGAAAACATTTGTACTCCCGGGCAAATTCACTTGGACCTTTAGGGGTTAAATGAATGACTGTATCCAAGTTGTGTGAGCTTCCCATTGTTGGAATTAGAAGCTCTTGAAGGAATTGGGTGTAGGCCTAAGCAAAATAGTGACTATTATATATATTTATTGATTTACAGTTTTACACTAGTGTAGCTTCGTTGGCAAGGGCAGTCTCGACAAGGTACCATGTGTATATTCTCCACATACCTTAGTTTATGTAGTGACATGGTTGATATAAGGTAAGCCTGCCTAAAACCGCCAATATCCCATGGCCGCCAGCTACTTTTTCACTAAAAACCGCCACTATATGCACATGTAACCAACTCTCTATTTTTAATGGCGGGAGAAAAGGCTAGGGTGGCATGAATTGGATGCACAATTGGTGGTTTTAGGTGAATGGGATCTTCTAGTCTTATTGTACATGCAAGAGTGGAGAAAATGGAATATTTCTAGAATTAGTTTAAGGTTGACTCATTGCCAGTTTTTAGTTGTTATGCATGTGGTTTTAGGCCATTCGTGGGAGGGTCATGGCCCCCACCTACTGACGCTCACCCAACTTTCTTCACATGTGCCTTTGAAAATTCATAACTAATTCATAACACATCGGAAAAATATGAAATCACTTGGGTTGAAATTGTAATTCTATTGGCTATCACTGAAAAATAATTTAATTATTATCTAGGTTCTCTATATATGCAAACTGCTTAACTTGACGGTCATGGGGGGTTTACCTTATATGATAGCTATTATTGTTGCTTATTGTTTTTTTGTTTGTATTTAAGTTTTTTTTTAATATGATGTAATTAATATGGGTAAAGTATATAATTTTTCATATTTGTGGATAATTCCAGTAATTGGAGATTGGGCCAAAGGATAGTTTGACCTTATATTTCATGAATATATAGTACAATGTGGTAGTGAGGTGAATTGTAAAGCACTGTATAGTGTGAGATTTTCACTTCCAGCAAGTAATATTATTTCCCTTCATATTGTTAAAAAAATGTTCTTGACTTCAGTGAAAAATATCACACCAACCCAAGTCAAACATTTTCACACATTGTCACATATTGTCAGGCAAGGTACCAAAAACCTTCTTCTTTTCCACATAAAACTTAGGGATCTTTATATTTTGTACATTTTATTTTTTCTACTACAAGATGTGGTAAAATCCTTCTTCTGAATACGTTTGAATCTCATCCTATAACATATTTAGTTCACAAAATAAATATAACATGAACTCGCAATTTTTGAACCTTGACTTACTTGCACAATTGTTTGGAATATGCTACACCCCTTCTCTACTTCTAAAAATTGGTGTATAGGGAACTAACATCATGATTAACATGCTGGTATTGGATTTAGACCTTGTGTAGTGCAAAAATTTGACACCAAGTGTAGTCAAAGTCAGCTAATCCACTCAACGTAGGGAAGAGAATGAATTGTTTTCTCTACTTCAAACACTATAATAATCTTTCAATCCGTGTCGTCAAAGTTTATGTAATTTTGTTAGGACGTTACTCAAAAGGTCTTAATTGAGATCCTATGGTAAGATATAGGAATAGAAGTTATTTTTTCCCTCGTTACTCATTGCACTAGAAGGAGTAGGTTAAGAAGTGTTGTTGGTGTGAAAATACCTTTGGCCTTCAGGAATTAAGCTTATTCAAGATTTGGTAGATAGAAACATACATAATAGATTTTGCAGAACATCATGTGTATAATAAGTACATTTTTGCATGACCCACTTCAGGAAAATCATTGTAGTTTGCTAATGAATCTCCATTCGTTCCATTTGAAGGGTATTCACTACACTAATAATGATATTTAGTATTAACTACACTAATTAACTAAAATGTTCTATAAATTTTTGTTTTTGATGAATTTTTTTATGAATTTTTTTACCAACTATGGTCATGAAGGTACTCTGCACTTCTGATAATTGCCAGGTTTGTTTGCATGCAAAAATAATCACCTTGAATAAAAACTTCTAGCCTTTCAAAAAAGTTAGTATGGATAACACTAAATATCATCATTAGAGTAGTCAGACATGTTGTGACCAAAAAGAGTGCATGTAACTGAGACATGTTGTGACCAAAAAGAGTGCATGTAACTGACACAGACACACGAGCTATACATGAAAATACACCTGAATTAGCCCTATTTCAATTAGCTTGGCGCTAAAGGGTTAAACAATGTGGCTGGAGAAAAGAGAGCGGGCCTGGTGAACAATAAAACATTGAAAGAAAATTGGAAAAATAAATAAAGAATCAAGGCTCCTTACTACCTTCATCCATAAATTGAAATCCTCATGTATCATAGAATGACATGCCATGCCATCAACTTTTAGAAGGCAATAAGTTCCTCTTCTACAATAAACTACTCAGATGCCTCGAAACAAGAGAACAATGCATCATTAATGGAGGTGATGACCACCACAATGTTGGTGGTCATGATGGTCATGGTCATCGTCGGGGTGATGGTGGTCATGGTGCACTTGGTATGGATCCATGTTGAAACCCCCTCCTCCTCCTCCTTCCAGGAACATGCTGTTGGTATCGTACGGCCGTGGAAATAGTAGCTTCAAGCGATATGCATCAACCCCATTCAGGTAGTACCGGTGGAGCCGCTTGGAACGGATGAAACCAAGGTTTCCGTACAGAGCAAGCGCGCCCAAGTTCGTCACCTCTGCTTCCATCGTCACCTGTTGAAAAAATCAGACAACATCACAAAAAGAGAAGCAATCATACACATAAAAACACAACATCATGAAAGAGAACAAGTAATCATGTGCATGTAAATGACATGAAACACCAAAGACCAAGATTGTAAGGGTAACCATCACCAATGAAACTGATTTCTTGTCTCTTCCATCCATTTCTAGATTTTAAGGATATAAACAACCAAATGGCAAAACAAGATTTGAAGGATAAAGATTATTCTCTCTTGAGCGTAATGGTTTTAAGGATACCATCATGATTGAAACATCATTTTAATTATTTTCTATATTTTTATGGATAACCATCACAAGTAGTAAGTACTAAAGATGAAGGATTTGAAGGATGAGTTTGAATACCTCGTCGCATCCGGCTTCATGCATGACTTGAATGCAACGAGTCACCAGTTCCGTGGCTGCAAAATAGAAATAGTACCATGATGGGCAACCAAAGTAAAGCTCTCAATCCTAAAGTCAAGCATCACTCGGAAAGCAGAGCAAATCTCTAATCAATTGAGTTCTTTCTAAAGTCATCGAAAGTTTCAATAAGATAACCCCTCATCTATTTTATAACCCTCCGCTTTTGACACTCTCAATAACTAGAAGAACTTGGTGGTCCCTCAACTAGAATCCTTGTTTGTTAAGTATGTAAGAGCTTGATGGTCTTTCAAACTCAAGTCAGAAGTAGTCGTAGATATTTAGAGCTGATTCGGGGCTTATTTACAAAGAAAAATGAGGTCAAAACTCTTTGGTATCATTGCCTGACTTCAGTGCCTGAAATATGATGCACTTGAGGAAATCAGCAGAACTCGATCAGATCAAGTGGTTGATGTGCTTACCAATGCCCTTTCCTCGGTACTGTTTCACCACCACAAGCATGGCAATGTAGCCGCGGAAGGTGTTTCGATGTTGCCCCATCTTGCACACGATGGTGCCGATGCACTTGCCTTCATGAAAAGCCTGCATAATTCAACACACACGAAACTTCAAGTTTCTCTTTAATCCAAATCTTTGATGTCATACCAGAAAACAACATCAACCCTGAACTCAACTGCAAACAATACTTTTTTTTACGAATAAAAGAGAACAGCAATTTGAGAGGAATTTTTTTGGTCACGTCCAGCTACTCAAACAACATATGGGTTACTAGATTGAAGAGAATGATGTGATTGCATCGACATGCAGGTGAGAATACTAGGCTCTGTCCACACTCTCAGGAGATGACATGTAAAAGAATCACAGGATTTTCACTACAAATTAGGTCAAAAGGGGGATAACACAAAAACCACAGGATTTTCACGACAAAAACTCCAACATGTGAGATGCACCTCAGCACTCAGACACGGGTGATTGAGAACAACCCAATTGAGAAGATGAAGAATTTGAAGAAGAAGTGGAGCATTAGGGTTTGGTTGGTGCGCACCATGAAGCAGAGGTCGGGCCACAGCGTGATGAAGTAGCGGTACGTGAAGATAGAGTAGGGCTCCGAGAGCTCCTGGTCGATGAGCGACATGATGTCCGGCAGCTGCGTCTCGTCCTTGTACGACACATACTCGATGCGCGTCTCCTCCTGCTCATCAACCATCGCCCCTCTCCTTCTCTCCGCCTCCGCTATCCGCCAACCCAACAACAACTCGCAAACAACCAACCAACCAACCCAACAATTCACACCCTTTCTCTCTCTCTCTCACTTCAAAACCCTGATTTCCAATCTGCCATGAGGATGATCTTCAGGCTCTTTCTCACTCTCTTGTCTCCTCAAAACCCCTAAGTTCCAATCAACCATGGGAATGCTCTTCAAGCTTCCCTTCTTCAAATCCGGATTTCCATACTGTCTCCACAAAAACCCTAATTTCTAACCTATTTCACAATTTCTACACTATCTCCTCATCACATCTGTAATTTCCAATCTATCATGATTGATGCCATGAGGATGATCTTGAAAACACAATGGAGCTCAATAGAGGTGAGGATTGAACTTATTTGCGTTGGGTCATGGACCCAATGGAGAAGCAACATGACGTCAGAAAGTGAACCAAATGAAACAATAAAGAAATTTTCATCCATTTAGAATGGTATTCAAGATACAGAGATGGCTCTTTTTTTCACATGGTGGTAAAAATACAGGTCTAAAATAAGTAGTACGGTACATGCTGCTTGGTCTTCCTCGCTGATTAAATGATATACAAATGGTGTGGTAGTGAACTACCACAAAGGAGTATCGACAGTGAATTTGGGATGGAATTTGTAATCTAAAGGAAGATTTCCCGGAGCGTGCGAGCTGCAACACGAGAGGAGAGTCGGTTGAGGAGTTCAGGTAAGATATTTCTTGCAACTTCTGGAAGAACTGGCATCAAGTCTCTCGCTACTTCTACGATGCTCACGTCTCCTCTCTGTGCCAACAACACGGGTATGATCAGTACTATGCACTGGTATCATCGACAAATAGAAACCCTGCTATTAAAGAATCAAAGTTCCTTCCACTTTGATTAAGTTATTTGTGAAGTCACCCAAAGAAAATACCCCCATTTTTAATTTCAATGGTACGCTTCCCTCTCTCTTAATAGCTAATCTAATCTGATCACGTACCTGTGTTGAGAGGGACTGGGCTGCAGGAGATCCAGATGTAAGGAATGCCACGATGCGTCGGACGTTGTTGAGTACTACCTCATCTTCTCTTGTGACCGTGGGTACTAGTGACACCGGTCTCCGGAAACCAGGGAGAGTGAGGGAGCTCAGTATGGGATCGAATCTCTGGAGACCTAGTGACATCACCACCTTGGCTAACTCCTCTCGCGTCACTGCATCAATTCCTTTTACGACCTGTGATGGCGAACAAACCGTGAGTGATCTCAAAGTCTAATGATGTCTAACTAACAAGAGAACTTCAGAAAGAGCAATCTAGGGAAATGTGATTAACAAGGTACAACCTACTGACAAGGATATGCACCCTATCTAATGAAGAATGCGATTCGATGAATACCTCATCTAAGATGAATTCTCGGAAGAACTCGCCCTGGTCTGAGATGAGAAAGCTCAAGGCAGCTCGAGTCTGCACACCGCCTTGCTGCTGCTGAGCTAGGGAACCACCTGCAGCTGGAGATTTACCAGCAACCGCACCTGAGAAGGCACGGCTCCCTTGCATTTCCTCGCCTCCACCGCTCTTGGCCGCCACAGTAAACGTTTCGAATGCTTCCATCACGTCAATAAACCTCTCTGCGTCGAAGTTCGAATTTCGACCATAGATGGTGTAACGTAGTGCCTCCCTCAGTCTCGGAGATGGATCGGTCAAAAGCCTCTGCACAGAATGAATATCTCTTTTCTCAGTGTCACATTCAAGACTTCCAAATAGAATGCAATATGGATCGTCTTCTGGAAAAGGAGAAATCAATTATCCAGGTAAAGCAAAAATGACTCACTTGAGCAATGTATGGATAAGCCTCATCGACGATAGCGAAATCTGAGTTGCCGACTAGAGCGATTCCTTCGAGCACACCGATTGCACGGATAATAAGAGCGAAGTAGGGTGGGATTCGGAAAGGGTAATCAAAAGTGATTTGGGCCAAGTCTGCGGCAAGGTCTTGAAAGTTGATGTTTTTTGCACCACCACCTTCCAGGGCTTGATCAAACACTTTCGCAAGAACTGGCATGATTGGGGCCAGGTTAACGCCTTCGGGAATGAAATCTAGCATGACGAAATCCTCCACAATGGCCTCATAATCTCTGTGAATCAAGTGAGATATGGCTTCGATCATTCCATACTTCTGGTTGTCAGTGATTTGAGTCATAAGACCTGTAACGCAGACAAGAAGAAAAAGATGTAGGGGTGAGATTATGGAACAATATCTATGTCAAAGGCACAAAACCTTTAAGGGTCCGAAACTGGCGTCTAGTAGAATGGATGAAGGTTACCAAAATCTAGGATGGCCAGTTTCCCCTCCGGTGTACGGATAAGGTTGCCAGGATGAGGGTCTGCGTGGAAGTGTCCGGTGTCGAGAAGCTTCAAACACAAATATATCAAAGACAAGTCAGTACGGTATTCATAACTGTCGTCGCTAGGTACGGAAGAACGCCATAGCAAGTAATTCAGCTTCACGAGTAAATAGAGAGGAGAAAGACATTTACCCACCTGTTTCAGATAACAAATGACCCCAATGTTCACTAGATCACCTACATCACTTGCAGTGCTTTGTGAAAGTTTCTCTCCTTCTATCCAGCTAGTTGTCAAGACCCGTCGAGAAGTGTATTTCGTGAAGGTCTTTGGGACAACCACCTGGCACCATGGGAGTAAAAACACGAGTGGAATTGAGCAAAAGATGTTGCGCAAGAAGAAACCACGCACATGATTGAGCAAAGATGAGAGCAATTTCCAACCTGAGGAAGGTCAAGACGCATCTGTTCAGCAAATCTAGTCGCATTTTCGCCTTCGTTGATATAATCCAGCTCCTCAAAGAATCGAGCCGCCCACTCGTCAACAAGCCCTACAATATCTGTTGCTATCTGCATTCCTCTGGCAAACAATTGCCTTCAACAGTTAGCGACTCCACGGAAAGCTCACAGGAATTAAGACATGTTCATCAAATACACAACGCCACTTGAGAGCCAGCAGTGTACGTTCAAAGCAGAACAAGATGGATGGTATGATAGTCTGAAGTCACATGCCTGAGGAAATCTGCGAAGCGCAACACCCAGGCGCCGGATGATAAAGAGGTCAATTGTCACAGTCTCTAGTACGTATGGTCGTTGAACCTTCACGGCCACAATTTCACCCGTCTCGATAAGTTTGCCCTTGTATACCTGACCTAGTGATGCTGCCCAGCATCATCACATCAATCAGCAAATTAGATACTAGCCTAGAGATTAGGACCCATAGGCTATTGTAAGGGACAACGAAGTTCCACGCCCCATCAAAGCACTGCTCGTGAATTGGACAACCACACATAATCTTGATCGTAGGGGGACAGAAATCTTGTGACCTTAACCTATCAAGAAACAGTAAAAATCATGCTTATGAAGTACCTGCTGCAATTGGGGATTCAGTAAGCTCAGAATACACTTCTTGCCAGGGTTTTCCCAACTCAGATTCAATAAGCGCCATTGCTACGTCATTTGGAAACGAAGGAACCTGCAAATTGAGAACCAAGATCTTAGCTCCGGTCACGCATTCAGCAAAACAAGCCACAGAAACAGACCAGAGCAACTCTCACCTTATCGCAGAGCTTTTGCAATTCGGTCATGGCAGAGGGCGAGAGGATATCAGGCCGAATGCTCAGAGCTTGTCCGAGCTTGATGTACGCAGGACCAAGTGACGTTACAATCTCCCGAAGCTCAATAGCCCGCTTCACTTCATTCTGTAAGAAATGAACAGGAGAACGTCATACTTCTCTCATTTTCCACGCCACATCAAAACCCTTCTCATGAATCAGACAACTACACTTGAGAAACACATGACCTTGATCATATTATTTTCCTTAATGCCAGCATCCAAATGAATTGCACCTCTTTCACTTTCTTCGTCACGATGTCCCACGCAATGCGCGACAGAAAACCGCCAGCCACGCCCGTCAGTTGAGCAATGCGAGTTGCAACAGAGCCGGGGCGCTTACCCCAGTACGCGGCAATGGTGTCCGGGTCATAAACTAGGGGCAGACCGTCCTCACCCTCCACTCCATCCACCTACAACCATCAAGGCATCGGTCAGATACTGCGCGAATGGAAACACACCACAAATCTCTAGATATGCCGCCACAATGAAAGAAACAATAAGCCAACCTCAATAAGACGCATCTTTGTGTCAGCAGAAGCAAAGAGCTCATCCGAGAGATTCTGGCCACGGAGACCGCGCATGAGCGACGCAAGCTGCTCGTCCTCCTCCATTTGAGCCCGCATCCTCTTCATTTCTTCCGCCATCTCTCCAACTCTCTGTCACCAAAAGCAAAGCAACCATTTCAGCTGTAAATCTGCAAAAGATCAGCGTCTAAAACCTCAGCAATCATCTTTTCAATCATCCTGATTCGAAATTACTTAAGAACATCCACATCATCAAAGAAATTCCTCCACATCTAAAACACGATCCACATCCTACCAATGTAAAACGTATCCACTGTTCATGGCCATGAATAAAAAAAAACCTAATCTTCCTCCGTGTTCATCAAAAGCAAACTCCCAGTATCAGTAAACAACTGATGAACCAAAAATCATCATCCAGGCGCCTTTCAACAACAATTCGGTAACAACAGAATTTTTCCTTCAAGAATGCAAAATTCAAGGCTTACCATTGAGCGACTGCTCGCAGCTCCATTCGTAGCGCCATTCGAGCCGCTTCCATTAGCAGCGCCGTTAGTAGAGGTGCGAGGCGGGTCGCGCGTCGCCACAGCTCGCGCTCGGCCGGCGCCATAGCCCACCCTCCGGCTGCCGCTACCCGGAGCTCTGACGAACCAGGAGCTCGGCTGAGAACTCACGAACTGCGACTGCGACGACGACACCCCCGCGCTTCCACCTACTCTCACCTCAAACACACCTGCTGCTGCCGCCATCGCCACAGCACGGCGCCAAACCCCAAACTTCTCCAAAACTGCGCGAAACTCCGCAAACCTTCGTGAAAATCAACACATCCACTGCACTTAAACGCTTCTTTCTCAATCCTCCATCCAATCCCGCTCCAATCTCATGCCGCAACAATTCACAATTCCAAATAGGAAAAAACAACTGCACACAATTCGAGTCCAAATTGTATCATCAACGACTTCTTTCTCACCAAGCACTGACCACAAGCCTGAGATCACGAGGATTATTAATCCGTCAAATATCTACCCAGATCATAGATTATAGAGAGAGTTGAATTCCAAGAACTGGTACCATCTACAGAATTAGTGGAACTTGTGGGTTGGACTGTAGGATTTGCTTAGATGTGGTGTCGGGTTTAGGTATATTGACGGATTTTGGTACGTGTTCATTCCTGGTGGTGTTGGGTGTGCGAAAGAAGTGGGGTTGGGAAGGAGGCCACGTTGGAGGAACAAGGACCGTCGGATGGTGGCGCGGGGGGTAGGAGGCGTCGATCTGAGGGGGAGCGGGAGGGCCTGGAGTTGAAGGAGAGGCTGAGAGCGAGCCGCGAGCTGTGCGTCCACGTCGGCCGCCATGTCGGCTTGGTGACATAGCACTGAATCCATTCAGCGCCGCGCATTGGCAGCCAGGAGATTGTTTGCTGTGAGTCGGGACTCGGGATTGCATTGGTGGTGCGTTTCTCTTTTGTGGAGAAGTTGAAGATGAACTTTCTTCAGCATTCCGGCCGCCTGGGTACCTTCTGTTGTACCCCCTTTAGAGCATCTCCACTAGGGCACAGGACCTCGCCAGATTGCCCCGGTCTGCCGTAATTCTCTGAGCAAAATCTTGACTCCCTCTCCATCTCCTCTCCCCTCTCTCTCACTCCCTGTCTCTTCCTCTCCCTCACCTGACACTCCATCACTCCCTCATTCCCTCATTCCTTCTTCCTCACTCTCTCCCTCTACAACTCTTTGTTCTTGAAGCCCATTCCCAAGAGCATGTACCGATTGCTTCTTTCCTTAGGGTCTTGTCCTTGAAGTGCACTTTTGAGCCCTATCCAATTTTGTTGGCGCCCAATACTATGTGGCAAGTGTTGAGGCAAAGGTAGATGTGGTTGTATGCATCCCAAAGTGGGGTCTCGAAAATGAGAATTTTTTTTGCAAAACACTCAGTGTGATGTACAGTACATTAACCATGGAATTGAAAAGTTGGAAAAGGAGACATATAGTTGGATAATCAAAGAAGCCCTATATAATGAAGTCCCTCATATGGATCATCGAAGAAACTTAGTAAAATGAATGACCATCACCCAAGCAGAAATACAGCCATGACCAGTGACCACCAATACCACAACATCACCACAAGCACTACAACATCATGACCAACATATGATCACCAACATTAACTCAGCCTAGAGCATGACCATGACTACCTTGCCAAGACCACCATCAAGCACTTGGGCACGAGCATAACGACACGGAATTTATTACAACAATATGACCAAATGCATATGACCACCAACATCAACAAAAGTACGAGCATGACCAAGAGAACATGCATGGATTCTGAAAAATGAAAAAGTACGAGTGACCCCTCGAGGTGTGCCTCAGATCCAAGGGCCTCTCATATGGATCACATCTGTTTTTCAAATTTCAACTTGCATGGGACAAATCGAGCAACTTCACGCACACAAACATCACGACGAGAATACGCACACCAATTTAGTGATGCATTCCTGGGCCGTGCACAAACAAGGTGCCCATACGTACACAAGTAGGAGCATAAAATACCAGGAGCAAGCCAGGTATACCTTATCAAGGCCGAGCTTGAGCCCATTATCAACGCACGCGTGCATGGTTTTTGAAGAATGAAAAAGTACCAGTGACCCCTCCAGGTGTGCCTCGGATCCGAGGGCCTCTCAAAGGACTCACAAAAGTTTTAAAAATCAAGCAAGACAATATTGACGAGCATATGGTTACTCACTCTTGAACTTGATATGCTCTGTTTCCACACGTCCCGCCACGTATTGATTAGCAATGTCTCCACCTTCAATCACCTGAGCATGGTCAGGCCACAAGTTGAGCATATTGTAACATATAAAGAAATTTTATACTAAAACCCTAAACCTAATGGAAGCATGATCAATCACTGTTGACTATTTTCCGAAGGCATCAAATTCTCCGTGGGATATGGCCACATAATGCAATCCCAAAACCCAACTGAGCACGTTTATGGCTCTAACATGAACGGTATTTGGTTGTCCTCAAGCACCCAACTTTTGTACTTGGTTATTGCAAACATTATTAAAGTCACTGGTTTATTGATGAACTTCAAAATCTCTACAAAAATCTGAAACCAAGAATCCGCAGCAGTAGTCGCTTACATTGAGAATGAAAAAGTACCATTGATTCCTCCAGGTGTGGTACCTTTTCATTCACCTCAATGAACAACCTCAATGAATATCAAAGTTAGCTCTAGAAGTGCAAAATGAGAGAAAATCATCGCCCTTGAGTTGGTGGGCCCGTGGCGGTTGCAGCTGCACCGATCCTCGTTTCTCCACGCTTCCACAATTAGTTCTTGCTCAAGAATTGAGTGTCCTAGATGAGGATCCATTTAATCCTCAAGGATCGTGATGGATTATCTTAGCTTCTAAGTGCCTTACTGTTGTCCTTGCTTTGACATTTGGAGTCGTCTTCAACGACGTCAACACTGTTACCCCCTTGCATTGAGCTTTTCAACCAATTAGGCCTGGAGAAATCACTCATCATAAATACTTGTATGGACTCCTCTTTCCTCTCTTCCTCACCAGTATGCCCAAAAATGTTGGTCACCTACAGATGATGAAAGTAAGTAATGGTGAATGAGAAATAGCTGAAGGCAGAGACTGGCCCACCATCTTAACGGATACAACACATACTTGGCCCGTACGTTGCCCCGTTTGTGTTGGGTCTGCGGTACTTGACAAATCTCAGAGTCACACATCTTGCTCAGGCATCTCATCTTTACGACTCTGTTCAACTGAGGAAGCCTTCTAATGTTGTTGTTGCTTCATTGCCCTCTTCTCCTTTGAAGGAGAATAATGCGTACTTCGTCTCTTCCGTCCCCCTTGCTAGTCATCCTCAACAGTCACTCCTATTGTTTGCTCACCATTTTGCATTCACCTCGGCAACTTGCAAAGGTGACATGGTAAGACTTGACGATACCTCAAAGTCGCATAGTTGGAGTCATTAGCCTATGCCTTTATTTGAACTTGAAACGCGCAGCTAAACCTAGGGTACGGGTAAAAGTTCACTAAGGTGGTATATTTATAGTGTCACAAATGGTTTAGGAAACAATCATGAACCTTCTATTGCTGCATAGTGTGAATGTGGGACCAATCTTGGAATTCTATTGATGGAATGTGATAGTTGCCTTGATATAAAGTACAAGAACCTCAAAACAATTGAGTTCTGAGTTACAGTTTGGCCAATATAGGTATATTTTTCATCAGTATATACCTGCCACAAAGAATATGACATTTACCAAATATACTTATTTTGAGAGTTTTAGGAAGTAAAATGCTTCAAAAAATTTGGCACACATTCACGCCACAATGTGTTCATATATAATAATTGAAAATTCTAGATCGGAAACTTATTTTCAATTTTATTGCTAAAAAATAGGATATTTTTTCAATGCTACTAAAATAGGGATCAATGTTGATTCTTGCTTTAATTCCTTATCCAATCAGATACACTATACATAGATCCATCTTGAAACATACTTTTTTCTTAAGGAAAACCTTTTTTCCATTAATTTGGATGAAATCAAGTTTTTTTGGCCCCAAAAAAAATATACTTTAAGGTATATTTTTTTTGCCCAAAAGTGAGTAATCCTAGTTGAATTCTACCTGTACACCATCTCTATTGTTTGCGTCCGCCGTCACACGCCTTGTATCTTTGGATTTGTACTACATATTATCGAAATAACGACAAAAGGCATGAAATGTTATTGAAGGGCTACCCTCTGGACTAAGGAGGCACCACTTACTGTGTACCCAATTTGTATATTCTTTATTTTGCTTTCGTTTATACATCTGTCATATTCATTCAGGGGCCCTTAGAGGTGTTGCTCACATCTCACTATGGAGGTGTTCCGCTTATCATGTCCGTTGGTAAGGATGACACTAATAATATTCCCCAAGCACTATTCAATATTTGCTTTGAGTTTAGGACTTAAGCTGTTCATATTGAGTACAAGATATTTGATATTTCAGGAGCTCTAGAACATTCTATCTACCAAGTGAAAGACCGAGATGAAATAGGATTTGTGTGAAATCTATGTTGTGGTTCTTTCAAAGCATATGGTAATATGGATGCTCAAATGTTTTCTCATGCGTTGAGTGCTGTGATGATTTCTAATTTCGAATCCGGTGGTACAGTGCTAGTTCTCGGTTTGGGCACACGGTCTAGCCCAACCGTTTAGCTTCTTAGTGACACTAACGATGATGATGTCTCTGATGTGAACTTGGAGGAATCATTGTATACCTTCAAGTCACAAGACCTAGTTCGTTCGGATGAGTCAATTCAGGCCTTGAGTACATCTCTAATGTCTCCATCACTTTCCTCCGGAAAGCCTCTTGTCCATCCTAAATCTAAGAGTATCTGTAATTTCATTTTGTATGTCCGCAAGACTTGTTCTAGAAAGGAGTCCCGCTCTGAGTTGGCTCACGTTGATTACGATAGTTTAGACATTATGACCGCAAAGTATCTACCTTCAAAGTACAATGGGCACATGATGTTTGAACTGCCTCCACTTCTAGAAGGCATCCCAACTTGGTTTCGAGGCAGGTTAGATGGAATGGGTAACAATACGATGGTCACACATGGTGCAGGACAATGACTACAAACATCACGAACAACTTTAGTCTCACATACCACAAGTCAACATGTATTGGACATCTTCAATGCCGCAACCTCGATTGTGACTATAGATGTAGGAATGACGATCGCATTAATCAAACCGAGTAGAGTGGTCTTTCCGTATCCCCGTATGCTATCAATGGCGCTCCGTCAATGAAATCAACCCTGTCATGTAAGGTTTGTCAATCTCCGCCAATTTGTCTGGCCCTTTATGATGCGCGTACTTTTTTTATGATGACTATCGATCCTGAACGCACCCGGCTTGCTATTCATCTCGAATATCACCATCATTCCATCTCAAAAGGGGTTGACAAAATTGCAATGGACGTGATGCATGAATGCGTTGCCAAGGAAGTCCAGCGTACACCCAAAGCTATTAATTCCGCAATCATCATGGTTGCAAGCAAGAATTACCTTTCAGATTACTTGATCGGTCCTGGGTCCGGATCTTCAAGCCTTGAAGGAGCATCCATGGATGTTGTCCTAGATTAGTCCGATAGTCTATCATTGCCAAACATACGAAATTTGGTGTCGACATGCAAGGGTTTCTTTAGTGGAGGAAAGGGGGTTATGGACAACATCATAGAGCTGTGGAAGTCCTCAAAGTTTGTCTTCATCCATAAGAACAAGTTCTCGGACCAATCTAAAGGTAAAATTTTTGTTTTTAAAATGTATGTCAATTGGCCTCGTAGTGGTGTTGACCTTATTAGGCGGATGCAACTCGGTAGAAACCTCCAAAATTGTTGGTTGATGTTTTATCACGTCAAGCAGGTGAAAGATTGGACTACCATGGCATGCCATGTGTACGACAGTAAGTACTGCAAAGTCATGACAATAGCCATGTGTGATATGCAATCGGAGGATGCCCAAGCACAACACTTGTTTTGGGAGAACTTGAACAATACCATGATGAAGCACAGAGTGGAAAACACAAACTTCAAACGATTCATAGCTGACAGTGTCGGCGCGAATTGGCACGATGTTCAGAGAGTGTATGGTAGCGGCGACAAAACGTGCCCATGGAAAACAGAGAACGGACATGCTTCTTCCGTTGGACCAGGTGCCTTCAGCGAGCAGCCACTAGGAGCATTCTCCCTGCCTTCAAAAATCAACACATTGCTCTTTGCAAGATTTCGAAGAATGTTAAATCACAAGAGGAAGTTGAAGCACAATACAATGTCATTTAAGGATAATAGGTGTCATATGGAGCCACTACCAAAACTTCGAAAGCAGTTGTCGTGCCCTAGAAGATTGGATGGCTTTTTGGCACTTTTAATATCAACAATCGGGTGGCGCAATGTAGCTTGTAAGTTCTCTCCATGTCTCTTTTAATTTATCTTGTTTGTTAGATTTTCATATGTGAACCCATTAATGAGAGTAGGTGTTTCTTATCAACACCTCACACTTGACAAGCAAGCTGATATACTATCCTGCAACCTTGTGAAGACAGTCAACAATTGTTGTCTCCAACAATCCAAAAATTCCATGACATGTCCGGTGAAAGGTCCAGACAAAGGTACGTGTCGTTTAAGATCTGCCCAACGTTGTGGTGGTCCTAAACTCACAGGAAAAGCCTTCAGGAGTTTCCCAGGGGCGGAGGATCTTTTCACAAAGATGCGGGCTTGAAGGGACAAAGATTTTTGGATCTACCAAACACAAGCTTGACATGCCATCGGATCCAATCACAACTTCCACCGGCCTGATACGGTGAACTATTCAATTCTACGGGATGGCACAAGGGTGACTTGAGCATGGATCAAAGAGGCCCTATATAGACAAGACTTCGGAGTCCGACACACAACATTAGTGTTGGAATGCAATAGTGATCCGTCAAAGTGGCACATTGCCCGCCTCTTGAAGACCTCTCACCAAAAATGTCAGGCATTGCAGGCTCACACTTGTGAGAAGTGTGACGCTAAAGTTAAGTGTGACGCTAAAGTTGAGCGTGGGAGCCATGGTACACCAACCCAACATATGTTGGCAAGAAGAAGGAATTTAGATCACCTTGGAATACTTCCGTTGAGTTTTGGTTTTGTGTTGATGATATTTGCCGGTCCGTGAAGGGCTCAAAGAAACCATTTGTGGTAGATTGGCCATCAGTTCCAATGACGTGGCTAGTGAAGCTTGGCACTAATTTAACAATGCAAGGTTTTATCGTTGGAAGAAGTAGGTTTTCAGTTAGAGCAACGTGGAGCTCTATCACCTCAAAGACAATTTCAGGTGTCTTTGAACGTGCCTCTCCCGAGGTCCCACTTCCCCATTCCAGAGAATCCGGATTCATACTATACCTTCCGCATCGGCTACCAAATTTGCATAACATTGAATGTGCTGTCGGTTGAGCATCGGAATAAGTAGACAAGCGTCTCGCTCATGAATGATTGTTATGTCTCCAATCTCTATGCCATACCGTATCCAGGATAGGGATGCATTATCACTCTTTACACCGGGAAGGAGCACCCCAATTGCATCATCTTCACGGACCTCCCAAGATGTTCATGCTCTAATTTTTTGAAGATGCATGTCGGAACCTTGTTTTTCTGGAATTAAAGTCTTAATGTAATTAAAGGGCAAATGGGCCATGATTTTTTGGGAATTGGGAACATCCCCATTGTAAATAGATAGTTTTACTAAATACTATCATAAACATCAGTAGCCTAAAACTAGAAACCCTAATATCACTAAGGAAGAATTCGGGCATCTCTGGCCCGATTCCGGTCTCGACACTTGAGAACCAGGATCGGGATCTAACGGTTAGAACCGTTCCCGGGTTTAACGGCCATAACCGGCCGCGGGTGCGGATTTAGGTAATGATTACCGGACTGGGAATAAATAGTTAATCCCAGGGTTCTTCCTCTCATCTTTCTTAGTGATCTCCAGGGTTGTTTAGCGGTAGGTGAGCGATTGTGTGCGGCTGAGGGTTGTGAGAGTGAGTTTTGTGGGTCGGTAGCGCCGCCTTTGCGGATTAGGGTTTGATTGCGGATCTCTGCACGGATCCGTTAGGAAGGGTCCGGATTCGTATCCAGGAGAGCATAGGTTAGATAACGTTGAAGAAGGCGACCAGCAGCAGGGCACCAATAGAATCGATCGTGAACCTCCGGACTGTGGTTCCGGTGGTTCCCAAATCCGAGAGTGACCGGAAGGAGTTGGATGCGGACTTGAAGAGGATGGGGTGCTTCGGGTTTCGGGAGCAGCCGTGGGGTTTTAGGGACGACGCAATGGTTCGGGAGCTGCTCGACGGGGTCTCCAACGAATTCGACGGCACCATCCGCGGGAAGCCGGAGAAGTGGACTTCAACGGTGTGGAGCGAAGTCTACGGATTCTCGACCCGAAGAGAAGGTATGTACTCACGCCGGGAATGCTTTGTTGATGGGAAGTTTGCGTGGAAGGCGGATCCGAAGGATGGCTTGACGGTGGCGGATTGCAAGGTGACGGAAGGCGGATCCGAAGGATCCGAGGGCGAGAAGGGTGTACGAGTTCTTGCTCCCGATCCTATATCCGGATCAGCCATCGAAGACGACCACGACCCTCGCCAACACGATCTGGGGAGCTTACTCGGGCGAGCGAAAGGTGGCGTGGGGAACCATCGTACGGGAACTGGTAAGTAAGTTCTTGACCGGATTGGGGAAGGTGCGACCTATCCCAATCTCTCCATTCCTATACCACATGTATGAGCATGAAGAATTGTTGTGCGATAATGAGAAGACCGCCTACGAGACGGCCAAGGTGTTGGCGAGCCACGGTTGGGAAGACACGAAGCCGGATGCGGAATCCGAGCATACACCGGATTCGGACTCGGATGCGGATGCGGATTCCAATGATGACAAAGACGACGACCCGCCGGAAGCAGACGGAAAGGAGCGACACGACACCCCCCATCCGCCGGAAGAAGGTCATCAAGAAGGCAAGAAGTAGAATGGCTCTCCTACTTTGTGCCCCAGAAACTAGCCGTGGAAGGTTAGGAGCCTAGAAGTAGAGTTAAACGATCACAAAGGTGACCCGGTTATTAGGGTTTTACCCTGATCCAGAACCTGTTCCGGAAAAGGTGGATCGGATCTGTAACTTCCGGATCTGGTCGTGGTTATCTAGGAGGTGGCGGACAAGTGTCAATGCCCGTTTTGAACGTGGGTTCTTGGGTTTTGTGTTTTGATTCCCGAAGGGAGGGTATTTAGTTGTTAGTTTCAAGGCTGTTAGGGTCTTGTTAGTTGACCTAATCGTAAGAGCAGGAAAGATTACGGACCCGGGCAATTTCGGGTTTTTGGTGTATAGGTCGGACGCCTTGCGAGGCCGCCGCTGCAGCTAGAATCCGGTTCCCGTTATCTTAGTGTTAGAAAGGGGGTTTGCAAGCACCCAACTACACGTTTCACTTCCTAAGGTTGTATGAGATGCGCTGCCCACTTTCAAATATTAAATTTGTGTCTTTCTATCTTGACACCTATCTATCCCGCTTTGTGTGAGCTCCAAAGTGGTCCTTGTCACGTACGTACCCCATTCCGAGTGGTTGTGTAACCTTCGTGAAGCCTGAATTCGGTGGAGAGGAAAAGGTGAGGGATCCGGGTCTCTACGGGATTCCGTGAAAAGGTTAGAAACCGTCACTGGTCATAACCGGATCCAGATATTCTGGGATTCCCGTCGTTGTAGAAAGCGGAGGGTCAGAATACCTTCTGCATGACTGGCTGTCGGGCAACATTCCGGTAGTTGTGAGGCGGTAGACATCACCCTGGTGCGTGTGTTCGTCATGTTTAGAGGATATTAGGATTGACAGTGGAGTCTTTCGCCACTCTAATCTACGAGGGGAGAGTTTTGCACACCGTCCCTCTCCAAATAGGACGCATCCTCCGATAGCTAAGACCATGAGGGAAAACTAGAGCTGACTACTGGTGTGCGTGTGGTTAGATATTACCGGATCCGAATTCATAACCGGAAACGGGAAAGTAAAGAAAGGCAGTTCGGATAGCTGGGAAGGTGAACTAACCGGATTAGGCCCGATTGGATAAGAAGAATAGGAAGAAGGTTAGGAAAGAGTCACAACCGGATTGTCCCAATTTAGCAAACTTCACTTGAATCCCTGGAACGATACACGAGTCACCACTTGGGGTGTTTTAGTCACTTAAAACACTCAAGGGGATGCACTTGCAACAACCGTGTTCCGACAATGCAATTGGAGGCGTTAGGGAAGAAGGGGCAATGGAAATATTGTAAGCATGTGTGTTACATCTTACGTTACTTATGGAAGACTAGGATTGGCACCCGTTGTCCCGACATGGAGAGCCCATAACGCCTCACAAAAACATTATTTTTTGGATTTGAAACCCTTGAAACCCTTAAAATCCTTCAATCCTTTGAAACTCTTTAAATTCTTGAAACCCATGAAACCCTTGAAACTCTTGAAACTCTTGAAACCCATGAAATCCTAAACCTAATCCAAATCCACACGGCGTTCACCAATAACAGCGCGCACATTCTGGCGAAGTTGTTGTTAGGTTTAGGTTTTAGGTTTTAGGGTTAGGGTTAGGGTTTAGGTTCAAGGTTAGGGTTAGGGAGCGGCGGACAGACAGACTGTCGCCTATTATATAGGTAGATGGACTTCAAAGAGGACTTATTCAAGCATGCCCCAAGCTACAACTATAACAAAGTTTTGCGCATATTGGAGCTTGCTAACATTGCAGAACGAGCATGACAAACGCAAGGAAGTCTTATTCTTCATCACTACTTTTATTTCTAGACAGCTCATTTTTAAACATGTTGCATTGGTATTGCATCTCGTCGGTATGGCTAATAGTCATTGTATTAGTGTTTTTTTCAATGCTATTTTTTCTCTGTTTTTTTTTCAAGTATTGATTTTTCTTAAAAAAAAATTGTTTCGCTGCGCACAAGGTGCTATGTTGGCAACTTGCGGCAATTCCGTCAAGTGGAGACACCATACCAGAGCCAGGATTTGAACCCACAACCACTCCATTTGGAGAAACTAGGTATCTCAAGACTCCCACCATCACCCTGTAATTTAGGGTCATCTTGGGTTGTTGATATATCAGTAGAAACATCTTGTCAAATGCTTTGACGAATAAAGTATCTCACTCCACACATGCTACTTCAGCACTTCATTTTCATTCTAAACTTAAAAATTTCAATTCTATGTATATGAGGCCCTCATAAATGTTACCTCTCAGAGGAAACAAATAAAACCGTACATTACAATTTGGAGATAGAAGTGAAGAAAGGGGAAAAAATTTGTCATTGGACTATGTATCCACGACTCCAAGATATTTTTTTAATTTAAAAAAGAATCCAATATTTTCTGTCAAAATTTATGGTTATACCATTAATTTCTTCAAAGTCCTTTTTTTTAAAACTGCACTTTTTTCCGTTTCCATGCTTTTTTCTACTCACCGCTCATTGCTCGCCACTCACAAGATAGCGCCGTTGCTTTGTTGTGTGTAAGTTAGATGCACATTTTTTGGTCACAATGTGTCTTGTACTACACAAGAAATGATGTTTAGAGTAGCGGTACAAATAGTGTACTTACCGTAGTACACTATCTACCTATACAAAAGGCGTCAGTCTCTCCGCCACTCCCAGTCACGTGACCTTTGGATTTGCCATTTGAATCAAATGTGCTCTTTGAATTGAATGTGAACTTCGAAAGAATCCTCCATATGTGCCCTTTGGAGGAATCCTTTATAGTGCCATTTTATTCAAATTTGGCTTATTGAGTTTTAAAATCGTATTATGTATCAAAAATAGAAAAATAAAACCATAATTTTCAACATATTAAAACTACACAATATTCTACCTCGGGTACATAAAATAAGTGATAGTTATCTAAAGACAATAACATGTATATGAAATAAATAATGGGTATTTAAAGTGAATAATAGGTATATATAGTACATAATGTGTATATAATGGTATACAATATACTACCTCAGGTACATAAAATAAACGATAGTTATCTAAAGACAATAACATGTATATGAAATAAATAATGTACATGAATAATAGGTACATATAGTACATAATGCGTATATAATGGGTAAATTTGATTTTTGCATTTACATACGTTTATTTAACTTGGGATTGCCCCGGCCACTTGATGACAATGAGGGATGTACTAGTTTGTGAATAAGTTGACAATTAGTGTTAGTTATAAAAATAAACTTTGATTTCATATTAGTGGCCAACCCATGCTTCCCTCATTTGCAACTTTCAAATGACCATAACTCACTTGAATTTGGTCTAAATTGAGCATATGAGTTGTTTTTTGATGTCTACAAAAATTCAGATGCCAAAAAATACACCTCATATGTCCAATTCAGATAAAATTTGAGTGAGTTATGCTCTTCAGAAGATTGTTGATAAGGTACTATAACATCTCTTGACTTCTAGACCTTTTTTTTTACTTTTACTATTGATACACTAAACGTCTACAAGTAGAAAAACGTTATATTCCAAACTTTACTAGAACTAACAAATAGTGTATTAGTTGGTATTTATTGTTCGGTTCCGTCACTACACTAAATGCGTAGTTTGCAATTAGTGTATGGATTTGCATTTAGTGTATACTACACTAAATATCATTTTTAGTGTAGTCAATACCCTTCAAATGGAACAATTCTTGAGCACATTGGTGCAAGCATTGGCGAGCTACAATGATTTTTGTGAAATGGGATTAACAATGGAATGTTCCCTATGTGTAGATGCTATTGTGCATGATCTGTTACACTTGTGAACTCTCCCAAGCCTTTTGAAGCTCATCAGCGCTAAAGGTTTGAAATGCACCTAAAAATTAGTTACCAGGGTTATACTTCTCTCAAAAAGAAAAAAAATATTATTATATATGGAACCATGTCATTTTGAAACAAAATGCTACGTTTTATCCTTGACTAAAGATAACAATCCTTGAGGACATCTTTCCTACTCTTATTCAATTACATTTCTCCAATTTTCATCATCAATTCTTGTCCTTAGCTTTCGTCCAATCTCAAAAAACCCATTTGGAAATGTCTATCTTTAAAAAGGATAGTAATTCTATTCCACTTACCTATATTATGTAGACAGAAAAATGTTATTCACATTGGTGTCCTTGGGAGTCTGAAGTCTATACCCTATAGACATAGGTTTAGTGGAGAAAGAAAGAGAAGAAAGAGATACTTTATTGATACCAGAGTTCATTTGGCTTTCATCGTTCTTTCTTCTCTTCCATCTTTCTTCATCTCTCTTCCATCTTTCTTCATCTCTTCCATCTTTCTTCATCTCTCTCCCTTCTTTCTTCATCTCCCTTCCATCTTTCTTCATCTCTCTTCCATCTTTCTTCATCTCTCTTCCATCTTTCTTCATCTCTCTTCCTTCTTTCTCCATCTCTCTTTCCTCTTTCTTTCTAAAACCCATATGATCATGTGCCATTCACTTCACAAAACAATTCCCTGTGAAGCATCACATAGGTTTTATAGTTTAGATTCTAGGGTTCAGCCATTTGGCGCTCGGAGTGATCGGAATGCAACACTAGGGTTGGAATCAGGGTTCAATGTGCAGCTAATTGTGCAGTCATGAATTAGGCTTTGATGTGCAGATGATTGTGCAGATATATCAATTAGGGTTTGTTGTGCACATTCATGAAGATTTGATGTAAGATTTAATGCGCAGGTATATGAATCAGGGCTTGATGTGCAGATGATTGTGGAGAATAATCAATTACCTTTTGATGTGCAGATAAGTGTTGAGGTATGTGAATCAGGGGTTGAGGGATGTGAATTAGGGGTTGAGGTATGTGAATTAGGGGTTGAGGGATGTGAATTAGGGGTTGAGGGATGTGAATTGGGGGTTGATGTGCGAATATGTCAATTAGGGTTTGATGCGCAGATTCATGAATAAAGATTCGCTTCCCAGGTATATGAAGTAGGGGTCGGAGTGCAGATGATTGTGTAGATATAAATGAATTAGGGTTCGATGTGCAGATAACTGTTCAGGGTTGTGGAATTAGGGGTTGATGTGCGGATATGTTAATTGGGGTTTAATGTGCAGATTCATGAAGAAAGATTTGCTTTCACGTATATGAAGTAGGGATAGGAGTGCAGATGATTGTGCAGATATAAATGACTCAGGGTTTGATGTGCAGGTATGTGGACCACTTAAACGGCTGCAATGGCGTCTCTTCTCCGAACCACGTCCCATCTCCTCATCACTCGCAGCTCGTTTAACCCACAGAGCACTCCAAATGCCAACATCAGGGTCAGCAACAGGCGACAGAGCTTCACCTCACGATGCGAAGCTGGTCCGCGGAGGAGAATGTGCGAGTGCCATGACCAGTACGACATCCAAGTCCCCTACATCAACGCCTGGCGATGGCAGAAGGAGATCGTTGCTGAAAAAGTTGCCATGCTCAAGGGTCAAGAGGAGGAAGATTTCAATGACACACTGATTATTCTCCAGCATCCACCGGTGTACACATTGGGCACTCGAAGCACAGAAGCCAACCTCAAGTTTGACGTCAACGACCCCTCGTTTGAACTCCACCGGACGGAGCGTGGAGGAGAGGTATATTAGTCTCATGCTCTGCTGTTTGGTGTAGGTGCATTTCTTCTTCACCATGGTGTTTGATTGGTGTGCTTTGTTGTTTGGTGTAGGTTACGTTCCATGGGCCCGGGCAGCTTGTCATGTACCCCATTCTCAACCTAAGGTGGCATAAGATGGATTTGCACTGGTATCTGAGGACGCTTGAGGAGGTTGTGATTGGTGCCCTGGAGAAGGCGTGTGGGATTCAAGCGCACCGCATTGATGGGCTTACTGGCGTCTGGGTTGATAACCAGAAGGTGCTTGACCAAATGAAACAACATTTGATAGTTAAGTTATTTTAGAGATTCATGTGTGGCATATGTAGCATCATGCGGATGTTACATCTTCGTGATATTTTCGGATTCACACATTGTGTGGCAGATGTAAGATGCAGTGTCTTTGTGATGTTTTCAGATTCGTACGTGCCCCTTGTGATGGTTTCAGATTCATTTGTGTGCTTGTGATGTTCTCAGATTCGTGTGTGTGTAATGATTTCAGATTCATAAATTGTGTGGCATATGTAGGATGTGGACGTAGTGCCTTTGTGATGTGGTTCCAACATCTCTTGTGCTTCCTGTTTTCTCACTAGTGCAATCTGATGGTTTTCTCCCGTTGGACTGAGCAAGAGATCTGTTGGTTGCAGGTTGCAGCAGTTGGGGTCCGAGTGACCCGGTGGATCGCGTACCACGGAGTTGCGCTGAATGTCACGACGGATCTCACACCCTTTTCGAACATTGTACCCTGTGGTATTTCTGATTACTCTGTCACAAGTGTAGCAAAGGTGTTAGAGGAGAATTCTCACAGCACTTCCAGACTAGAGATGAGCCTGGAGGGTTTGTTGAAACTAGTGCATGATTGCTTGCTAGCCGAATTTGAGAAGCATTTCGATGTACATCTTGTCGCCCCTTCTCAACCTGGGCCGGAGCCTGTGAGCCTAGAATTGGCATAAAGCCATTCTTTGTTCTGATGGCTTCTGAACCCTCTTGTAACTTATAGTTAGTCTTTGTACCATAGAAAACTCAAGGCTTGGAGTTGAGGCTTTTATTGTCATCACTGGCGTACACTATTTATCAAAGATAAAAAGAATTGGCCCATCTTATTCGTTTGGCTCTAATTTTTGAAGTTTTATTTCACCCTCAGCAGTGGATTGACGCCACATGAGTACTTGAATTGTCACTGTTTTCAAATTTTATCTTATCACTTCCTTGCTTGCGTAGGACGTCCTAAGCTGAAGCTATTCCAATCGAAACTCCAGAGCGTATTGGATCCTGATGCCATGGGTAACAATATTTTGCTGACTGTGAAAAAATCTCAGGCCAATTTGGGAGATATCGAACTCAACTCTTCTAAATCCAAGACGCCAGGGCCCAGCTTATCTCAAAGTTCCATTTCTCCGAAAAGGTAACTTACTTTTCATCCTGAAGTCTTCATTAACTTTCAATCTCCGCAGTGTCTGGCGTGGCGAGCTCTCATAGCAACAATGGGTAGAACCGGAGACACCACCTCCCTCCAAGTGTAAATATTCTTAATTTATCTGTTTGCCCTCGAATTCGCGGCTCGGATTCCTATCTCCAGAGTATGACAACGCTTTTGACAAGGCTAGATTCATCACCGCATAATTAAGTTGAAGATTCAGGACTTGGGCAGAGCCACTTCGCATCTAAGTTGCTCAGAATCTGTTCCAGTCCAGTTTTTTATAAGTTTTCTGAGGGGGTAGAAGCTTGAGGTGGTGTTGGGATGATGTTTTCTCTGGCACTGCTTGGAGTTGGGCATTCACTCAAACCCTCCAGAGAAGTGCAGGATGCGGAGTTTGGTGACCCGGAGTGGTGGATAGCAGCCGGCATATCTGTGTTTTTGGTGCTATTTGCAGGCATTATGTCAGGCCTGACCCTGGGCCTCATGTCCCTGGGCTTGGTGGACTTGGAAGTCCTGCGACAAAGTGGCAGTGAAGCGGAGAAGAAACAAGCAAGTGAGTCCCTTGAAATTCCTCTTACATCACGTATTGATGGCGTTTCTTGCGTTATATTGGCAGATTAATATGTATTTTGAACCTCACACTCTTCATCAAGTGGGAAGCTTGAAACTGACGAATGAATGAGAATCTCCATATTATTCAGCTCCTAGATTGATTGTGAATTATGTTGCTGTCAGGTACCATCCTACCTGTGGTGCAGAAACAGCACCAGCTCCTTGTCACTCTACTGCTCTGTAATGCAGCGGCGATGGAGGTAAGGTCTCCAAACCTCCAACGATTACACTACAATATGGTGATATTCATTACTTTGGCAGTTTCGAGTTGATTACACTACATACTCATCTTTATAGAGGGCTTTCTAAACTGCCAAAGTAACCAGAAACTATTAATAGAGTTACTGTTATACCTTGTCACCCTAAACTCTAAAGTCTGAACAGTTTTACAATAATTTGTTATTAGAACACCAGCAGCACCAGCTTTACTTGAGAAGAATGTGCGACCGTAATTTATTGGCTGATATACGGTTGGGTGGATGCAGGCGCTTCCCATATTCTTAGATGATATGTTCAACGAGTTTGTGGCTGTGTTGCTGTCAGTCACTTTGGTGCTCGCATTTGGAGAGGTATGGTTACTAACTCTTGCAGTTTCGGAAGTAGTGAATTGGCAATTTGTCTTATCAATGACGATCAGTTTTGATGGTTTACCTTTCAGGTGATACCTCAAGCTGTGTGTTCAAAGCATGGGCTTGCAATTGGGGCGAATTTGGTTTGGTTAGTCAAGATCCTCATGATTCTCTGCTGGCCAATTTCCTATCCTGTTGGAAAGGTGAGTTGCAAACTATTTATTTTCCAATATTTTGTGAGGATCACTTGCTGATCACATTGCAAATACAGATTCTTGACCGTTTATTGGGGCACAATGACTCTGGAGTGTTCAGGCGGACGCAGCTCAAGGCTCTTGTTGGCATTCACGGAAAAGCGGTACGTGCAAAATAGTTGCAATCAGTGGGTCCACGTTTGCGGCTCGTTATACTGGTGATAAATCTATGGCTATATATGATATGACGGCTCTTTTGTGCAGAACTCTCGTGATGCAAATTCTGAGTGCATTCCAAACATTTCATATCTTTTTATAACATTTACAGTATGTGTAATGCAGCAGGAAGTTGCATGAGTAGAAAATGATTTTACAAATTGGTTTCTAAAGAGATAGCACAGTTGGCAATGTGAAAACCGCCGGCACAACAATTATTGCCTTAATCTATTGTTTTCATGTCTTACTAGGCTGGCAAAGGAGGAGACCTCACACATGATGAAACGACCATCATTCAGGGAGCTTTAGACCTCACAGAGAAGGTAAATATTACAAGCTTTCGACCCACTTGCATGCTAGGAAGTGAGGAATTTGCAACGTGATCATTGACGCTGGTTTAAGCTCTTGTCATGCTAAAAAGCTGCATGATCATATCAGACTGCGCTGGATTCCATGACCCCTTTGGAGGCAACCTTTTCTCTGGACGTCAACTCGAAGCTAAATTGGTACATCTCTTGACAGTCACACTCCAACATCATCAACATGTATTGGTATAGCACAGGTCTATCATTTCATGCGGCCGTTTTCCTCTCTTTTCTTGCTTTCAACTGCTTGTTCTGGTCCAAAATGTTCATGATTTGGAAATTCAATCTGACTGCTGCATGAGGGGCGCTCATCAGGGAGGCGATTGACAAAATTATGGCTCGAGGACATAGCCGCATTCCTGTTTACGATGGAGAGAACCGAAATATTGTCGGTATCTTACTGGTAACATACACACCAATCCTTAGGCTTCTTCACCGATTCCCTGTTCAAGTTTCATGCCTTAATGAATCATTTATTAGCTACAGGAGTTGCCTCTAATGAATCTCGTCTTTTTCCAGGTGAAGAGCCTTCTGACCGTTCGTGCTGAGGACGAAACTCCCATCTCTTCTGTCACCATTAGAAGAATACCCAGGTACATGAAACTCGTAATATGTTCTCAATAGAGACAGTCCAGATCAAGTGCTTTTATTGAACTAGAAATGGATTCTTTAACCCTTAAACATCAGTCGGGAACCGTATTTTACTTTGTAGAATACAAAAAATGTATCAAAGTTTAGCAAGACTTACACCTTTGGATTGGAGATTCTTCAATCCAACTGACATCTTTCATTTGGAGGTCATTTCAATACCTGAACCTTATCATGTTCAAATATGACACCATACATGTAGAATACTGTAGCCACCAGTGGCACCTTCGGACGTTTAAGGGTTAACTGGATTTTCTCAAGGCATATAACTTTGGCATCCTGCAATGTCCAATGTCCATCGATTTCACAGATTTCCTAGATGCCTACGTTTGTGAAATGCTACCATTTTCTGGATGAATAATATGACTTCATGTGTGGATATTGCAGAGTGCCCAGTAGTATGCCATTATACGACATACTGAACGAGTTTCAGAAAGGCTCTCACATGGCAGCGGTGACGAAAGTGAAGGCAAAGCAGACAGAAGGTGAAGATTGTAGCGATTCAATCAAGTGTGAGGGATTGGACTTAGAGGAGGGACAGAGCTGGAGGAAGAAGGTGCAGGAAGAAGATGCGTATGGCCATGTGGATGCGGGCGAAGTAATTGGGATCATCACCCTTGAAGATGTCATGGAAGAGCTTCTTCAAGTGAGACTGTCACCAATAACTTCAACTCGCTTGAGGTTTATAATATGTCTGCTAACTTTTTCTTTTCGTGGTGTTTTGCAGGAAGAGATTGTGGATGAAACAGATGAATACGTTGATGTCGTCAACAGGTACATGCTGCACATTGATACGGTGTAGAGGTGTAATGAACTAGTAGAGTTTTCTTTTTAGGTGTTTTTGCAAGACCCTTTTGAGCACCAAGAGGTCATTGATTTACTAGATGAGAGGATTAGCAGATAGAAAGAGATGGACATTTCAAAAGATATCTCTGAGGGGTCCATGATATGGAGCCTTCTTTGGAATATTGTAAATGCCAAATTTATATTCTATTCTCTTGAGGTTAAACAGTGACAAACAGACAAAAAGGCACTATGAGTTGAAGGTGCTCACAAAGTCATTACTATTGTATGTAGGGTACGAGTGGCAGCTGCAGCAGCACAATTGAACAGAGGAGCTTCACTTCTTCGCAGTATGGGGTCGTTAAAAAACCCGGTATGTTTAATCATTTTTCTCCTTGTTGCTTTTTCCTGATTACACTATTTGTAGTTATTGGTGAATGATGTATGCAATAAAAATAGACTACTTCACCAATCTGAGTTCCATCCGTGCATATTTTTGTTGTTATAGAAATCTTTCGTACAAGATTGTTGCATTATTAATACTAAAACGTTTCATTGGTGACTGCAGCAAATGGGAATCTCAAAGCAAGGGCAACAGGCAATTCAAAAGGTCAGGCAAGCAGAGAAGAACCGTTTGGCTGCACTTGGCATGGAGAGCAGCAGCACAAACAACAACATTGCTGAGCCGCTCTTAGATTGTAAGTGACTCCGCTTTTTCTCTCTATTTTCCATCCATAAAAGGGAGGAAATTCGTTGATAATTGCACCAAATCTTGTCTGATTGATCTAGTTGTTGTTTATAGCAAGTTTTGTTATAGTTATCCTAAACGTTAGAAATGAGTTGTTATTTATAGCAAGTTTTGTTATAGTTATCCTAAACATTAGAAATGAGTTGTTATATATAGCAAGTTTTGTTATAGTTATCCTAAACGTTAGAAATGAGGTGGTGAGAATTGGAAGTTTGGTTGTGAGTTGCAAATACAAGGCAGATTTGCAATTCAAGGATCATTAAAGCTGCTATAGATGTTAGCAATGCCTTTAGTATTGTGTTATCATTGTATGGGGACCAACAAACATGATGTTGAATCAAAACTCTCAGCCAAGCTCTTAGCCAATATTTGTGGATATGGTTAGCTCCGTTTACAAGAGCATCTGTTACAACACCCATTTTATTCAATAATAGTCGGCTTGCCCTCTTCACATTGCACATTTTTATACCAAAGTCATTTCAATATAGTAGTTGCTCTTTATAGCAGCCAAACAAATAGGTTATTGTAGAGGGTGTTGAGTGTATCTCTAGTAGGTGTTGAATAACATAGAAATTGAATATAATGATTTTATATAAAATAAATAAACCATTTTTGGCAACTAACATTTAGAGAGTTTCTTGTGTTTACCCTACGCAGTGGTTGGTTTTGTAAATAATTAATTCAAATTGGAGAGCATCCATAAAGTTTGGAAATTTCAAGAGGAGGATTGCTATCTTGTGAGCGGTACATGGTGAGCGGTGAGCATTGAGCAATAGGATTAAGGGTTTAGGGTTTACATTTTATGTTTTATGGTTTAGTAAGAGGAAATACTTTCATACTTTTTGAAAAAAATACAGAATAATTAATTTTCTCTTTTTTTTTTTAAATAACTGCTCACCACTCGTCGTTCACCACTCACAAGATAGCATTGCTCATTGTGTTTGAACCACTCTAATTTACAAAAACATTTTGTTTGGCAAATAGTGTCCAAAAGTGACCACTTTGTACGGTATACAAAGTGGATATGATATGTGTACCATTCTTTAGTACTTTGTGCTTCGTGATTGCCTGAATTGGGATATAGGAATTCATTTAATGTAAATTAGAAGGAATGTAGTAGTTATACATTTTGTGGTTAAGGGGAAATTGGAAATGGGATTTCAATTTTTTTTAAATGATAGTTGGAACATATTATGAGAATTCAAACTATCCAACACTTAAAGGCGAACTTTCTTTACATTGGAATTCAAATCGGCCTTTCTAAATGTTTCTAATGAATTATTTAAGATCAATGAGCTTTGAGCTTTGCACACTTTTGGGTACATAAGATATAAGATGATGAATTTGAGTTCATATATCAACTAAAATTGAAGATGGACCTATACACATCCAATGTGAATACATTTGTTCCAGGTATAAAGAATCATATAAGAAATATTTTTAAACTATCACAAAAATGGTCTCTTATTATTGTAGCATATTAAAAAACTCATAAATTGATAAAAATGCATTTTATTAGAATATTAGTATAGAACTAGCAGTTGGCGCTTGCTTTGCAACGCATTAGGTCAACCATTTTAATGTAGTTTTATATATCACAAAATATTAAAAAAGAAGGGTAACAACAATCTACACAAAATACAAATATGTCTTTGAAACCTATGCATGAATTTTAATAATGTGATAGAATAAAATAGAAAATAATAAATTAGGTTTTAGATTTTTTGCATGTTAACATGGAATTTCAAAAATGTTATGAACGACAAATTTGTAATCAAGAGTTTCAAATTTATTTTGGATAAGCACAAATTGCAACACACAAATGCAAATTTCACACACCCACAAACTCAACTTGCAATTACAATCTCAATTTCACACACCCACAAACTCAATTTGTAATTACAATCTCAATTTCATACACCCACAAACTCAATTTATAATTACAATCTCAATTTCACACACCCACAAACTCAATTTGCAATTACAATCTCAATTTCACACACCCACAAACTCAATTTTCAATTACAATCTCAAATTCACATACCCACAAACTCAATTTGCAATTACAATCTCAAAACTTGCAATCTCATCTCAAAACTTGTAATTTCAATCTCCACAACTCGAATATGCAATTTTGCAACTCCAACTTTGTATGCCAACCTCCAAGATCACAATTCCAAGTTTACAACTCATAATTTACAATTCAATCTTAACTCAAAAAATATTTTGAACGTCAAATTTGTAATCAAGAGCACAAATCGTAATACACAAATGCAAATTTGTCACACCCAAAAACTCAAGCTAATGCTTTGCAACACATTAGTCCAACCATTTTAATGTAGTTTTTATATTACAAACTATAACTAAAAAAAGGTAACATGATTTAGTGCGCGGTTGGCTGCGCAATTAACTGCGCGGTTGACTACACCATTCCTATTGTTCATTGCACGGTTGACTGCGCGATTGGTTCACTGCACAGATTATGATTTTAGCAGTATGATAGAATTGTAGTGTTATTTGGTAATGCCAATGGCAATCAAATATTGGAATAGTATTATTTAGTAATATCAACAAAAAAAATTGGATGTGCAGTACCTTAATATAGATAGTCTTGCAATATTTTTAATTTTATAATTAAATTTATTCATCTTAATTGATAAATATATTGTGCAATGAATCTTAAGTAGGGCATCTAGTGTGAAAATAAGAACTTATTTCTATTAATGTTGGATATTTTGAACTTTCATTACTTTAGATAAAATATTGATTAAAATTTTATCTTGCATAAAACTAATGAAAATTTTGAATTTCAATAGTTTTGATAAATAATATTGATGAAAATTAACACATAATATATCAGAGAAATAATTGATGTTATGAAAAAATGCTTGATTGTTCAAAAGGCAAGTAAATTAGTAGTACCTTACAGTTTTACATATTATAAGTCGATATTATCAATAACCATTGTCCACCATATTTAAAATCTAATTTGCATGACTTGTAATTCCACGTCATTTAAATACAAGCTTCATGATTTTTGAATTGATAAAGAAATACTATGATAAAACACACCAAACTTTACACATATTCAATTCATCAATAATTAATGGGATGATATCAAATAATACCAAGGTAAGAGCATCTACACCCTTGGGAAAACAAACATTGTTTGTTGTCTCACACATTCTTCTTCTTCATCCTCCTTAGGTCCAACCCTGCACTCATGGACGGTAACCATCCTTGGCATTGCATTTTAATGTTTTAAAAATGCATATGTGGCCAACGTTGAATGAACCTCCACCAAGTTGACCTTCCACCTTATTCGTAACTCGCTCAACCACACATACTCTCTCTTGGTAATCATGCTTGAGTGGAACAACAAAACTCCAAGTTTGCTCATATTGGAGGCTTATTTTGAGGAGCTTGCCTACCTAAAGGGTGTTGGCCAAGTACCATTGTAGCATATTATTGAAGGCCGGTTCGCGCTAGCACTTGCGGTCCACTTGCGTTCCGCGTTAGGGTAATTTGAGAAAATATATTCTTATTCAAAAACATTGTAGATTTTTGTCTCATACCAACTCAAGTCACTGTTGCATGCGGTTGCCGCACGCAAGCCAAGATGAGCCATAAATTTGCGTTAGTAAGTACTGTTCAAGTGGTCGTAAGTACTGTTCAAGTGGTCGCAAGTACTATTCACTTTTGGATTTTAGTTCATTAATTATCTGAATATTTTTTTATATGCTACCCTTCTGACGCAGATTCTTGCAGCACTTGCGGTGAACATGCGTTCTTCTGCCTAGTGCGAACGGGCCTTGAGGTTAGACCGGCTCAATGACCTAGGGACCTATTGGCAGGACCAAGGGTGCAGATACTCTAAAAGATACTATTTCCTTTTTTAAAATTAATGGTTTCCTATAAATGCACGTGTGTCTAACTCCTTATTTCCCAATTCAATTACCTTGTACTTATTCATGGATTGAAACATCACGAAAATGGTGACAAGTGATGGGTGGAATGCATGAGTACAAGAATGAAGTACTCTAGGAACAACTATAGGGATCTACAAGGACCCACTTCAATAATTCACAAGAAAATCACAATGAGTTGTTTTTCAAATTAGAAATATGGGTTTGACCTTCTCACTCAAATCTCCAAGAGTGGATATTTTGTTTTGTAATGATCATTTTACAAGTACGGTGCATCACTTAAAGTAATGGGAATATCGTCCTCTCCCTTGCGCGTTTGCACAACAATCATCCATGAGAAGTGATGATTGCAGTACTCGTGAAGTGCAGGCCCTTGACGACATAAAGAGGTAATTGATGCCTATTCTGGGGAAAAGAAAATGTTGAGAGCTCCCATGTGCTGCCGAAAATTACATGAGTCCATCTATCTACATGATCATAGCTTCAGCTACCAATGGCCTTTATAATAATACATGAGCATGTACCTTGGATCATGATTATTTGAGACCAGTCTAGACAACCATACCCTATACCCTAGGGTCAAATAGGCGGAAAATATTTCTTCAAATAACTGTCAGTTTTTTTGAATATTATCATAAAAAAAATCAATCCTTTATGTCGGTGCAAAACAATTTGAGAATTATTTGATTGCAAAATTCTTTTTTTAGAAATGAATACATTTTGGCACTGCAGTGTCAAATCGGATTCTCGGATCATTTTATAAGGTGTTAGCCAATATAAACATTGAGTATTAATGTGGTATCAAATACCATACTGCAATTGGTATGAGTTGGCCATGATATGTAGGAATTAACAATATTGACCCACTATGAGCGACACGATATTGATACGATTCAATACTTAGGGTTTAACTCAGAGTGTCGCATACTCATACTCACCCTAGATTGTATCGCTGCCAAGCTATGTACAACAATAGAGGTTTCCTAAAAGTACACAGGCTACTCACCCCAAATTTGATATTGTATCCTCTAATTGATTGGATGAATTGAAATTGGGAGGCCGCAACAAATGGAGGATAAAGTGAGGCAAATTTAGAGGGGTTGGTTCACAATTAGAAAGGCTCCCAAGAAATTTGGGTGTTCAATGTGACTCATGGCAGCACATGGCATGGCTAAGGTAAGCCTCCCCATAACCAACAAAAATCCATAGCCAACGCCTATAAAATTGGGGTATATCCAACCCTCTTCCATCCCATTACCACCAACTGAGCTCCAAATTGAGGTTTGCTATTAGTCAAGACCCTTACTTTTGGTCGTTGGTTATGGGGGTACCTACTGCTGGCCACCCACTAGACATGGCTCCACAATTTGAAAATTCATAATTAATTCAGTTTTCATCGAAAAAATATGACATCACTTGGGTTGGAATTGTCATTCTATTGGCTATCACTAAAAAATAATGCTATAATTATCTCCTCTCTCCATATATGCACATTCCTTAACTTGTCGGTTTTAGGGGGGCTTACATTAAATAGGTCCATGTTGGCTAATTTGGACTTCAATTACGAGCTCCTACTGGCACCAGCAAAAGTTTTGACTAACAGAACTATTGCACCAGTGCGGAGAAATACATACTATTTGAGGAAGATTTTGAGGAGACAACATGTGGAGCCAAGAAATACAAAGGGTGAGATTTCTCACTCTACAAATATTTTCGTTTTTAAATCTCACCCTAGTTTTTTATCAGAAAGGAAGTTACAGGTTGTTGCATCTCGTCTTTTTGGCTCACACAAGGTGCCCACCTTCTAAAATTGAGACTTTCAGGAAAACTCTAATATGTACTTTGAGTTTCCTTATGGCTGTTCAATGACTCACAAAGTGGATGATATGTTGCAGAGTGACTTTAACCCTATGCAGCCATGGTAATTTGTTGTTTGTTTTGAAGAGGGGGAAAATTTCAGTTTTGGTGTTTTATTTCATTTTTTTGAATTGATATAAAAATCAAAAGAAAAAAGTTGAAAAAAGTAATATTACAAACCAATACCATGTTAATGTGCATAACCCATTGGTACCACCTACCAAGATACTTGGATATTGATACCAGGAAGCTTCACTCTCCAAATATATATTAATGGCCCTCTTAGAACCCCGACATGTTTTGATGGTGTCAATTCTCAACAATTTTCTTTTAAATTTTTATGATTTATCAAAAAATGCTTTGCATAAAAACTTCGTGAGTGTATATAAATTAATTTGTTTTTTAATTTATAAACCTAACATTTAATGAAAAATTTATGGTATCAGAAGCAATATTGTGGGAAGGTGGGCAATTTGGGCAATTTACAAAGTTGCTCACAAAATTTGAGAACTTGTATTCAACAAACTTCTAAAGACTAAACTCTTGAGGTAGGATCTAAGTGATTTGGTGTAGCTTATCCCGGAGTCAATGTAGATTATGAATTTTTGAAATTTATTTTGGAAATGTGGGTACTACATAGTAGTTTTGTGAGGGAATTATTCTTTTTAAACAATTGCACAGAACCAAAGTATAAGGTTTTGAATTTTAAACGGAGAGAACAGGCAAGGTGAGCAGGATACTGTAGATCAATATAGTACTATTGCATTTAAACTTGAATAGTATTGTTGTAGAACCCGATAGTGCAAGAAACTTCTTGGCAACCTTCATTGTTCTTACTTCAAAATGGGTAGAAATAAAATGTTTTACTCTTTCAAAAAAATCTTTCCCTATTAGAAGAAGACATAATGATTCTATCCACACTTAAGGTTTTAGATCCAACAAGTTTTATTTTTATTTTTAAATGGTATCTTAAATATATGGATACTTTCTATTCTTGTAGTCATTGTAAGTCCATTTTTCTTGTTCTTAATACCTCCATTACTTATGATTTTTGGCGTGCAATGACTTAACATGATAGAGTTTTCCCGAAAGTGCTTCCACTTTGGAAAAGAGAGGATGTCAGACGCGCCAAACTTTTGAAACTTTTTATGCACCAAAATAGATTGCCAAAAATCTCATGCTCCTTTTTCTACACCAATGAAATGCATGGATAGGAATGACACTCAATGCTCTTGGGCCCTATTCCATGCAAGCTAAAGCGTCCCCCTAATACCCCAAGTTCCCAAAAAGTTGACCAATGGTTTCCCCACACGATTCCCAAGCCAATTCACCATGTAAATGTAGACCTAGTTACTAACATAAGACCATAATATTTGGGGTGACATGTGGGTCCACTTCCCATTACTTTTAGGAAAATTCTAATCTAGAACATAGTTTCATAAAAATTATGCAATGTGTATTGGAATATCATGTCATTATCTTGAATTAAAGTACGTTGGCCCTTTTTGCCAGGGAAGAAAAAAACTATATTGCACTCTTCAAATGCGTGTATTTTACAATCAATGTGGCTCAAAGTTTACATATTGTTGTGATCGTCTTCTTGTAGTAGTTAACTTGAAGTCCTAAAGTTGAAAATAACAATAAGTTGTTTCAATTAATACTGTAACATCTTATCTTAGATAGGCGATTTTTGAGTGGTTTTGGTGAAACATAGTCTCAGTCCGTTAGGACTTAATCTTTTAAGGCCTAAAGACCATATATGGGTTGTTTTGGCACAAGAATCTTTGTAACAAGCGTTGCAAGTCGTCTCGAAGAAAAAAAATACCGTGACTTAGAGTTGGAGGAAGATGGGCATCCATTGAGACCATTGCTTCAACCATCGTTGCAAGCATTGGCAAACTACAGTGATTTTAGTGAAGTGGAATCATAGATTTTTGTGCTAAAATGTACCAAGTGCATAGATGGCAATTTGCATGATTTTAAACACACGTAAATTATCTATGGCCAAAAAAAGCTCACCAGCCTTACCAGGTTTATCAACGTACTTCATTTGAGATACTATAAAAGAAAACATCCTATAGCGCAAGAATTTCACACCAAGAGGAATCAAAGTTTCCAAGCACAGTACAAAAAAAACCCTCATTCTTCTACATAAATAAGCATGCATTTTTAAAGATTTTTTACTTTTCTTTTTAATGTTTTCTATCTCATGAAAACATGAAAATCGTTATGTAAATCATTGTTTGATTAAGATTTTATTTGACATTGAGATAATAAAATAATGAAAAGCTTTTTGTGTTACTTTGGGCCCATTACCGTAGGTGAAGGGCACCTTCGGCTATAATTAATTCTAATAAGGCATGCCAAATTATTTGGGAAATTATTGAGTGAAAATGCCAAAATTAAAGAAAATATTAAAATACGAAATCTTTGGACTCCAAGGACATCAATGGGGAGTTATGGCTTGGAAAGCCTTAATTCTTGGAAGTGTGTGCAAAAGAGCTCCAAGTAAGGAGCTTGGGATCTTAGGTTCAATCCCCTTGGCCATCAAAATAGGCTAATTATAGTAATCTATGAACTCATGCCGGAATCTGCTTAAATTTGTCTTAGAAAGCCGAACCCACTTTTTTTACTTTAATTAATTATTCAGCCGAAGTGCCGAAGGTGCCGAAGGTGCCGAAGTGTCCAAGTGCCGAAGGTGCTCTTGACCAATGGTAGTATGGCATAGATTAGAAGATTATGGCATTTATGATATGTTCAATGGTCTTTTGCACCCTAATTTGAAGGTCACCATTCTAAGTTTCTTTGATAAAATGAGATTTTTCCACTATGCAAAAGTTGCCACTCTTTATCCCTTAGAACATTTATCTCATCTTGCACTAAATAGGATCATTAAAATAGTGAATTTTCTTTGTGTGAATTTGGTGATGTGTTGTTTGTACAGTAGGGTCCAAGGCATAATGGCGTTTTTGGTTTCCGAGTGGAAAAAATTCAAGTCTGCCCACTTTGAAAGCCTCTAGAGAGATCAAAAATTGGTATTTTACCTTGAAATTTTTACCATGAACCTGAAATCAAGTTGTTAGTATGCCTCCCAAACTTCAAAGCCAAATAATTCACAAAAAAAGTTATTCAAAATCTACCAATATAGGTAGCTGTGGAAAAAGTTTCACTCCTACCAACTTCGACAGCCTCCCAAGAATTAAAAAAAAAATTCCTTACTTTGATTTTTTTTTGGTAGAAACCAATTTGTGTTAGTAGTATATGGTAAAAATCTCAAGTCTAAAAGATTAGCAAAAAAAAAATATTCCCAATCTACCAACATGTGTTATTTTGCGGTATGCTTGTGGAAATCATTTTCACTACAACCAACTTTGACACCCTCCCAATGGCTACAAAATGGCCCATTTGCCATGAAATTCTTGTCACAAGATAAGCTACATGTTAATGACAAGTGTGCCAAAATTCAAGCTCAAAAAGCTTACACAAAAAAAACAACTCACAATCTACCGACATGTGTAATTGTGAACGGCAATTTAAGAGCCTGTTGGGAATGCTCATGCTTAGAAGCATGGATAATTAGCTTCTGGTATGAAATTGTCCGCATAATACAGTACCTAAACATAAATGTTTCTCAAAAAATCAAGAACATCCAAATTTAACGGTGCACACTTGTCACATCCCAATGAATACACTTGCTAAGAATTTGAATACCACATACGCATGAAGGAGCTTCTGTTCTCTACATCAATGCTTGTTTGGAGAGTTGAATATCACAAGTGACTTGTAGAATGTGTGATGATTTGAGAGGGCTTATTTGAAAGCAAAGGTATGCACATGGTGATGTGGAAGTAAGAGTATGCACATGAGGGTTCATTTGAGAGGAAAGGTCTACACATACTGGTTTGGGAGTGAAGGTATGCGTCCTATACCACTGTTGTTATGTCCTGTGGGCATATCATCAAGGGTAGGTCGAACGGACACTACATTCACACCAATCCATAGGGGTCTGGTGTTCTTCTTCTTCTTCTTCAGGTATGCACAAGCTGATTTGGGAGCACATTTTGCACATCAAGGTTGATTTGGAAGGGGAGCATGTATGGACATGTGGTTAGGTAGTTAAAATTTTAGATCAAATTCTCAGATTAAAAGTTGTGATTGATGGCTATTCCAGATGAAATTTGTGCACGTATTGTTGGTTTGAGTGAGGGAGGGAAGAAAGGAGTTGAAATTGCAACTATTGTTGGAGTCCCTATTAGAACAGTTTAGATGTTGATGAAGCAATTTCAAGAAAATAGAACCCACAAAAGCAAAACGTGTGCTAAAAAATATGGAATTTAACTTTGTGATAGAGATGTTTGTGGTATAAAACGTGTTTTACAAGTTGATCGTCGCATCATGCTCTCTGACATTACTAATATGTGTCCTACTAAAGTATGTAGAAATACTATTCGAAAGGCTTTACATGATAGTGGCATTCACAGTCGAATTGCAGTCAAAAAACCTTTTTTGACACCTTGCCACATGTCTCAACAATTGGCTTTTGCTCAAAAATATTGTCGATGGAGTGCAGAAGAGTGGGAGCAAGTTGTTTGGACAAATGAGTCCACTTTTGAAGTTGGAAAAAACTCTAGACAAATTCATGTTTGGAGAATTGTGTATGAGCGCTATGCTTCAAGTTGTATAGTTCCAAACTTTCAAGAGTGGGAGGACTTCTTTGATGATTTGGGGTGCATTTTCTGGAAGGCAGAAGTCACAACTTGTTTTTATGCCTAAAGATCGGCGCTCTGCAAAGGATTTTGTTGAAGTGGTTTACAATGGGGAGTTGCTTCATTTTATGGAAAAAATACCACAAGGATTACTCATGGAAGATGGTGCACCTGTCCATAAAAGCAAACTATGTGAAGAATGGAGGCAAGCACACCGTCTAGAGAAGCTTAATTGGCCCGCAAACTCTCGTGATCTCAATCCAATTGAGAATCTTTGGAAGATTTTGAAAGATGTAGTTCAACATGGTTCAATATGCCCTAAAAATACAAGTGACTTAAGAGTAGTTATTGCAAGAGAGTGGAAGATTATTAGTGGTCAAAAGCTCCTTCTGCTATGTCATTCCATGCCTACTAGGTTTCAAGCAGTGATAGAGGCAAGTGGAGGACATACACGTTGGTAGATTGTGAGTTGTTTTTTTTGTGTAAGCTTTTTGAGCTTGAATTTTGGCACACTTGTCATTAACATGTAGCTTATCTTGTGACAAGAATTTCATGGCAAATGGGCCATTTTGTAGCCATTGGGAGGGTGTCAAAGTTGGTTGTAGTGAAAATGATTTCCACAAGCATACCGCAAAATAACACATGTTGGTAGATTGGGAATATTTTTTTTTTGCTAATCTTTTAGACTTGAGATTTTTACCATATACTACTAACACAAATTGGTTTCTACCAAAAAAAAATCAAAGTAAGGAATTTTTTTTTTAATTCTTGGGAGGCTGTCGAAGTTGGTAGGAGTGAAACTTTTTCCACAGCTACCTATATTGGTAGATTTTGAATAACTTTTTTTGTGAATTATTTGGCTTTGAAGTTTGGGAGGCATACTAACAACTTGATTTCAGGTTCATGGTAAAAATTTCAAGGTAAAATACCAATTTTTGATCTCTCTAGAGGCTTTCAAAGTGGGCAAACTTGAATTTTTTTCCACTCAAAAACCAAAAACGCCATTATGCCTTGGACCCTATTGTACATCACGTGATTGCATGAAAATATACTTTTTTTTAGTGTTATCTTCCACATTAGATGCAACAACTCTCATTTAATTTGGACCTTTACAATCATAGAAAACAAAAGGATGGTATATTGAATATTATAACAAAATGTTTAATAGAAGAAAATGTCAAGAAAGGTTGCAAACTACGGTAGGTGAACCTCTAGTTTGGCGTTTATTAATTAGAAAAATGCATGCCAAATTAACTGGATTTTTTGAAACAAAATGCCAAAACTACAGAAACTATATACTAACAAATTTTGTCATATGAAGAGATATTGAAGGGAAGTGGGGCTTTGAAAAGTCTTCAAATCTAGTTGAGCATGCGTGAAGGCTTTGGTTTGGAATTCCAAGGTCATGGGTTCAACCCCCATGGTCACCAAACATACTAAATATAGTAATATGTGGTTATTGCTGAAAATTACTTCAATGTTATTTTGGATGCCAAACGACCTTTTCTCACATTAATTAATTATTCGGCATGGAGGTGCCGAACTAGAGATTTACCTACAATATATGAAAGGTTATGAATTTTAGATAATGTTGAGTTAATCAAAGATTAAGAGTAGAAGATCCATGTTAGGGCCACTTTATACCAAGACCAAGGTCGAAAGGCTGTCGATTTCCACCAATGAGATCGCGAGAATGGCCAAAGTTTGGCCTCTCGGCCTTTACACCAAAGGCCAAAGTCCAAAGTCCATCGCCCTTCATTGTGCCTACATTGCAATACTTTTAGAGAGTTTGGCGCCAAAGGAACAATCTCTCAAGTGCATACTTGGATTGCCATTTTAGCCAATCCAAACTTCCAGTGAGAGGCCATCAACTTCCTTCAATTTTTATTATATAATGTATTTTTTTAGCCCAAGAGTTTGGCTTCTTACCATTGTTTGAGCTGAAATTTTGACATTTGACCTCTCAACTTGGCCTAGTGTGAAGCAGCCCTTACAACTCCTCATTTTTGGGTTGGAGGACGCTCTTCATATCATAAATTGTAGAGCACTGATATTATTAAATTTCAAGCCCATGCATTCATTTTAAGGTTTTTATCTCCTTGAAATTTAGATTCTACAACCCACATTTGATGTAGAGCACCTCTCTTGCACAACATGGACCAATGTTTTGCAAGATGAAAGTGTCCTGTTGGGGCCGACAAGGATTATGTAACAGGTTTTGCAACAAACTCAATGGGAGAATTTTAACCCCTAAAAGACCAACATTTTGATCTTTAAGGGGTTTAACTTGCCCGAATCTCATTTCGATCCCTTGAGAACTTTAACCCCTGAAAGTTCCTAACAACCTTCACTAATTTTACATGCGTGAGGGCTTTTATTTTTTTTCATAATTTATTTGTTCCATTAAGAAAATAAGTTGTAATGCTTTCATTTTTTTAATGGATTTTGGGTCCAACAATAATTCATTCAATTTTAAAATAATAAAGCTTTGCCAAAGGAATGGCTGCATTCTAAATCTCAAGTCATTGCATGGGCCTTTTCCCTTAGCATCCAATGGCCTAACACATGGTAGAACACAGTTCCGTAATATTTATACAGTGTGTGTTGGAAAAAGATGCCATTATTTTGAGTCAAAGTCACTAGACCTCATCCGTGCAGGAAAGAAAATAGTCACACTGCACTCTTCAAATGCATGTATTCTTAATCCACACCGGCAAAGTTTGCGAAATGTCTTCTTGTAGTAATTAACTTAAAGATCCTAATATTACTTAAAATATGTTTAAATGATTCTCATAATATCCATCTTAGAGGGGCAATTGTAGAGTGGTTTTGGAGAAAACATAGTCACTGTCCTTTAGGGGTTAAATTAAATCAACTAGAAAGGGACGAATAGCCAGGAGGAATGACCCACTTATTGCCGTCCAAGGGGATGGATGGAGATGGATGGAGAGTCATCCCCTCCTCATTCCTCCTAACAGGTTTTAGGATCTATGATTTATGGATCAACATGTTTAGAGTTTACCGTTAAAGTTCAGGATAGGGTTGAAAAATTATTTGTAAATTTCAGGATTTTGGGTTTGGATGAGGCTATGGGGCTTGGGGAACGGGCAAGAGAACAAGGAGGGGTCATCCATTGCCATCCATCTTGGGGGGGAATGAGGGGTTTATTCCACCCTGGCCTACATGAATGGTCTAAGTCAACGCCAATCCTCACCGACCTTAAGATCATCTGATAGCACAACACATGTTAGGCTAAACAACATGTGTTGCACCTTGACATTGCTCCACCATGCAACACACAGTTGGTTGGTTGGTGCAATTAAATCTCGATTTCTTTGTGCCAAAAATCAAATAAAAAATAAACAACATGTGTTGTGCTATCCTACTATGATTCAACTTCAGAAAATGCATTGATAGTTGTGCCCTGCACTTTCTAAGTGATGGGCCCGGATAATGTGGAAGGTCAGGGATTTGCCTAAATACCCTCGTCGAGAGCGTTGCACCAAGCCTCAGGCTAGGAAGGGTGGAGGAGGGTAGGGACAAAACCGGCCCCTATTTTTATGTTGGAGGGGGGGGCCTAATTGATCCAAGGGGGGGCCTCCATGCGTATTGTGAGACCGCAGGCCCCAATTTTGTCCAAAAAAATTCCAAAAAAATCCTCTAGAATCCTAAGTCGGGAGGACCAGAAAAATGGTCCCACCCAAGCCTGGCGTCCGACCCACGCTCGACCGAGGTGAATAAGGAGATCTGAAGGTCAGCAGCATACTTGAAACTTCTCAATTTGCATTCGCGATATCATTACGTGGTACATGTGGAGCAAAGGCCAATGACATGGCCTATAACAATGTGAGGTGGTCCAAGCAGAAACTTTGTCCTCGGCTTTGGCTAGGACTAATTGACTATGGGCGGGCCGCTTGGGTGAAGACTCAAGCTAGATGCAAGCAAGCACCACAGAAAAGCGACAAACTTACGAAAAGGATCAAGGAACTTTGGTGCTGTAACGAGGTGCTTGCCTCGTGGGCGGAGAAGAGACCTCATTAGCATTTGTACACTAGTTCCATTAGTTCTGATACTAACCTTTTTTCTTCTTTTTTTCCCTTCCAGTAAAGGTTCTCTTTGCTTGTGTGAAAAGAAATAAGAAAAAAGAAAAAAGAAAAAGTCCTCTGTTCTCATCAACCATAAATTTAAAAGGTATAAAAAAGAAGAAGATGGTACCACAATAAATATAAGAAGATGGAAATCGAAAGATAAAGAACAGAAATACAACAGAATCAATTTCTGAAAATAAAAGAGCATAAAATATTCCTACACAAAATTAACAAGAAGAAATTAAAGTAAAATAAAAATGGTGTCACCGACAAGAATAGGTGGTGCGGGTGAACCACCTGGATACTGACATGGCGTCCTGGGAGTGTGTTTGCCAGAAATGCTGGAAAAGAGATTTGCGGAAATAAGGACCTACTGTACTGTTTCATCTAAATATGGACATTATTGGTCAAAGAATTAATATTTCCATTTTGGGCAAGTTGGCTTGACACACTAGAATGTTGGCCCGCTGCAATGCATCTCCTTGGGTAATTGACCACGATCAGGGAACTTCAAACAATATGATCTGATGGGATTCATGTAATTTCACCACATGGGCGATGTGTCCATGTTCCCCAACTTGTGATTTGATCTCCGTTCTAGAGCCTCATGTGGTGGTAAGTTTGAGTGCTCCAGGTCATACAGTGACAAGCAAAATTGAGTGCATGTTCTGAAGCCAAATGTCTTGTACACGGTCCCACAATTCCAGTATATGAGAAGGTGCACTTTCATGTTGGTATCTATTCAATCCACGTTTCACTAATGTCCACATATGCTCTATTGGATTAAAATCAGGAGATTGAGCCGGCCATCGCAATTAGCTGAAAGATTGATTTCTATACTAATCCTTCATCAATTTTGTAGTGTGAATTGATGCATTTTCTTGCTGAAAGATAATGAAAGATAATGCGGCTGGGGTCCAACACATAATGACGAATGGTTGAATAGATACCAACCTCCAAAATTTCCTTATACAAGTGTTGATTTACCTTCCCGTTGAGCTTCATGACGAGCCTACAACCATGAATAGTCATGCACGCCCATACCGCTATTGATCCACCGCCGTGTTTCACTATTTTGTGCACATGTGAACTCAACTGGCCATCACGAATCCAACACCATGATCGTCCATCCGAATTAAAACAATTGATTTTTCTTTAATCTGAAAATATAACCCTTTCCCTGCTCTTTTTAAAACTCTACGGACAATCGAATCACTCACATTCACTCCCAACTCGCTCCTCACATCCTTGGCTGCAGGAGATGTAGTATCATGACCTCCAAACGTTACAGCACTAATGAAAACTCTCTCTTGTATGCATGATAAAACTCTTGGTCTTCCTACAGAAGGACATTCCAAATCAGGTAACCACTCTTGCTTGACCCTTTGCACACAAGACTAAGAGATTCCGAATTCATGAGCTACAACAAGCCATGAAGAAGCTTGGATACGACTACATTTTCAATGTCTCTTTGCAACTTCCGCATACACTAAAGAGATAGAATCTTGACAAGGCACTAGGAGAAGAAGCGCCATAACGGTAGAAGAGGCATATCAAAGTTGTTAGGGCTATCAATATACTCTCAAAATAGGGTTACGGCTAGAAAATCACATGAAGAAGCGCCGCCAAGAGTCCGCAAACAAGTCTGTTCAAAATTGAGTGAATGAGGACTGTAACTTCGGATTTCAATTTTTGCACCTCATTGTTTTCCGAGGCTTCTTTCTTGGTTGTGTTTGTTTCATTCATAGCTTTGCAACTCAATTCGATTTTTGTAATATGATAAACCGTATGTGTTGTAGTTTGTTTTTAAGCACAAACTTCTAGAACATGCACTCAATTTTGCTAGTCAGTGTCTCTTATGAACATTGGACCATCTCATGTAAATCCGCTTCACATGGCACCGTAAATCTTAATGACACGGCACAACATGCTTGGGCTAGGACTGAGGGGGTCTTTACACTAGTGACCAAGAGCCGAGATGGATAATTCTCTTGGTCACGGCCCTTGGTCAAGAGCCATGACCAAGAGCCAACTTTCCCATCCATTGGTCACCAACAACAGTGTAAAGTGAACTTGGACCGGCCGGCCAGGTGGGCTGAATTTTTTAATGTATTTTTGAAAAGAGTAGATTTGATAACTTACATTTCTTTTGCACTCCTCTTCTAGGTCTTCTTCTCTCTTCTTCTCCCTTTCCTCTCTTCTCTTGTTTTCACTCATCTTCTCAACTTGTACTGGAATTTCAGCAAGTAGGGTTGTAATGGAGGAGAGGAAGAGGGACCTTGTATTGGCGTTGGGATTGTATATGTGCTTGTATATGGTAGTACAACATGTTGTGAATATGCAATCTCTGATTTTACAAGGAGAATGGGAGAAATTTGCCATTTTTAGCATTTTGTGGGAGAGCATGGGACGTAAGGAGCGTAGTATTTGGAGTCATGCACGACAAGTTGGGTTTACGGATCGTTTCTTGTTGGGTTCTTTCACAGAGAAGATGTTTAAGCAAAGAACTCAGATTAGCCATGGTACATTCAGATTTCTTTGTGAAAAATTGGGTCTATTTCTGAAAAAGAAGGATACACGTATGAGGGCTGCTATTTCTGTTGAAACAAGGATTGCGGTTTCTTTGTGCAGATTGGGTACTCGAAATGGGTTGTTGCTTGTAGGAGAGGTATATGGAATTGCTGAATGTACAGCTTCTTGCATAGTAAGGGAATTTTGTAAGGTTGTTAGAAAACACTTATTAAGGGTTTTAGTCCAAATTCCTAGTGAATCGCAGTTTAGGGTTTTGGCATCTCAATTCGAAGCCTTACATGGAATTCCTTACATAGTGGGTGCAATTGATGGTTTGCATATTCATGCTTTAGCTCCTGTAATTGGCGGGGAAGATTACTACTGTCGGAAATCATTCCATTCAGCAATTTTACAGGGAATTGTTGACGTGAATTGCAAGTTTTGGGATTTTGAATTCGGGTGGATTGGTAGTCTTCACGATTGGTCTGTTTTTCAAGTGACAAAAGTAGGGAAAGCATTCATGGAAAGAAAATATATGCGATATAAATTGATCATTAATGCAGCCTACCCGGTTAGGCTGTGGATGTACTGCCCATTCAAAGGGCAAAAAGATGGACTATCTCGATGTCGTGCAAACTGGAATTTTATCCAGTCTTCAACACGAATGTGTGTTGAACGAGCATTCGGCATATTGAAAGGGAGGTGGAGAATCATAATGAAACGATGTGATATTCCTTTACGTATGGTTCCTGATGTAGTTTGTACTTGTATAGTATTGCACAATTTGTGCATAATTATGAAGGATGCTTTTGACAAAACCTGGATTGAAGAAGCAGAGAGTGAATTGGCCCAAAAAATTGCAAATGGCGAAGCAAGGGAAGGATCAGAAGTGTGTGGTGCACGAACTGCAATTGAAGAAGTGAGGAGCAGAATTCAATGTAGACAAAATTCAGTAGTTGAAGATGTATTTGATGAAGAAAATGAAGCTTTTTTTATTACAGAAAATGAGAAGGCCACAAATTTGCTTCGGGAAGCAACAAACATGCATGAAGTTTTGGCTACAAGCCTGTGGGAAGCCAAACTTCGTGAATACAATCCTAGTGTCCATTCTGATACTGATTCAGATTCTAACTAGTACAGTAGTTAGAATTTCTCTAGCAAGGTTGCAAAATTTTTATCCATGTTCTTCAACAAATCCGTTGATTGCTGAAATGAGGAAATGAGAGTATTGGAATTGCTAATTACGTGTTCCAGCAATGCATGCATTTTTTCTTGGTTAGTCTTCCTTTTCTCTCTTTAGATTTTGGTGCTGAAGAAGTAATTTGTGATGATAGCGGTGAAGAAGGTGATGTACTTGGTGTAGATGGATTGTCGAGGCCCTCATGTCCTTCTGTTGCACTTGCTGGGATCGCATTTTTTACACTTCCACGAGTGCTGTTCCATATGTCCATCTCAGCACACCACCTATAGTCTTGTTTCCTATCCGCGCCTGAAATCTCGTTTGCCCTCTTATCATTTATGTAATCCTTTAAAATGGCCTTGAACTTCTTCTTGCAAGAAAGCATGTGCGGTTGAATCCTCTAATTCCCGCGACCATCCAAGCTTGTAACTTGATCCATGTGTTCATCCCTATGGTAGTAGAGAGAAACCACCAAGAAAATGTCAAAAAAATGCTCGAAGGCCGTCAAATTAGCTCCTGAAAAAAGTGGACAGCACATGTTGTGGCTCTATTTAGCATAAAGAGAAGGAGGAGATTGTGGACACGAAGAAAGTAGGAGGAGATGGTGGTGGAAGGTGTTGGGAACTCTTTGCTCGGTGAAGACCGAGGTTCAAATCCTCTCGCGCGCGAGGCTCGACGGTGAAATTCGGGACTCCGAAGCCTCCGCGGCAGCGGCCGCCCATCCATTTTGGGGGGTAGGGGGGCATGGGGCTAAGGCCTTCAAAGGCCACTACATGGCCGCAACAAGGCCGCAACATGGCCGCAACATACCTTGCTTGTTTGCTGTCTTGGAGAAATCCTCTTCCATTTCACCTCGGATGGCTATGAGAGTCTCCACTTCAATATCCTTCCATTTCACAGCTGCAGCTTCCTCTTCTTCATCTGATCCTAATTCAATTACTGTCTTTTTTCCCTTCTTCGTAGCTTTCTCTTTTGTTGAAGTTGTTCTTGTCCTCTTCTTTGCTACAACTCGAACACCCTTTGCTGCAGCTTCTTTTCTTTTCACTTCTAAAATCTGGGCCCCCTGTAAAATTTCGGTTTCTTGTCCTATGTTTCCTATCTCTATGTCCTCACTGTATGGAAGTCTTCTATACGAAGGTGTAGGATACCCTTGAAACACACTTTGACCTGAAGTAAATATATTCGGTCCATGTGCAAACTGTAGCTGCGGTTTTTCTGAAAAATTTGGCACAGGAAATCTAGTCATCCACTCAGAATTCTGAGACCATTCCTGTCCTACTTGAGATTGAGAGTACTCATTGTCCGGATCATATCCCTCCATTGCGAACAAATTGCACTACAAACACACACAGACAATGCAAGAAAAAAAAATCATGGATGTAGTTAAAACATGACACATGAGAGAATTGGAGAAGAGAGAGACAGGTTTGTTGTGGAAGGATTCAAAAGTTAACGGTTTATGGGATCTTAAAGACCTAACGGTTTCTTTTCACCTTGGAAGGACATGTAGCCGCCCTGCAACAGTAAAAACAGTTGAGCAAAAAAAAACGAAGGCAAAAAATGTTTTAAAAAATTATTAAAAAAAAATTCTATTGGTTCCTGGGCTTGTCAGATCTTGGTCACCCGGATTTTGCGGCTAAAGAACCTCTTTTGGTGGTCTCTCCGCATTATCCGGGTGACCACAAAACCTTATTCATTTCTAGACATGTAGGATTCTATGTCATTTTCTCATCCATTTTTAGTCTTGGTCACTTCCTCCTTTTATGGCTAGTGTAAAGTGTACTTGGACCGGCCGGCTCTTATCCTCCAATCATAGTGCAGAATTTCCCTTGGCCACGGCCCTTGGTCACTAGTGTAAAGACCCCGTGAATGACAGAGATGGATGGGGTCATCTCTCCCTCTTCCTTTACCTGTTCGCGCAGGCCTGTTCAAAGTCTAAACCCTAAAATTTATCATTAAATCTTAAACTCTAACCTTGAACTCAAAATCCCAAGTCCTAAACTTCAATCTATGAACCTTATACCCTAAAACGTGGTTATGGAGGCATGGATAGTTTCATCGTATAATGTGGTTTAACCCCTAAAGGACTGCGACTTCATAGCACCCAAACTCACTGAAAATTGCTAGTTTCAATGCATTCAACACAAAATGCAAATAAACATGATTTTTACATATTTGACCATAGGTTCTTGTACAAGGATTGTACAGTTGTACAATGTGTGTGGTAAAAAATTCGTTCAGTTTGACCTTAGGGTTGAAAGATATAAGCCTTTGAAGTGAGGCATAAACTCTTCTTGAAGTCCTACCAAACACCTTCAATAAACTTCAACCACCTTCTATGACAACTTTCTTCACCACAGTTCATGATTTTCTAATTTTAACTTCAAAAGGATCATGTTAGGCACATGTGCACCAAACTTTTGAAGTAGAAGAGGGGTAGAAGATGTCCTTAGCCCTTTGGAGCCTAGAGATCCAAAATGGGACTCTCGAGGTGTTCAATCTCAATTTGCATGACATCCATGAAGAATTAGGTTGTAAAGTTTGATGTTCAAATTTGTGCACACATTACGTGAGCACTCTCCAAAAATCAAATCATCATTTGGAATTATAGAACTTATGGAAAAGCTAGGAATACAACACAAAATACATCAAATACACTAAAAAAACAATGAATACCATGCGGCATATTATGTTACATTCATACACATGCAAAATGATTTTGGTCTTTAATTTTGACTAAAATTTGTCTCTTAACCCCTAAATTTCCTTGACAGTTTCTACACCGAAAAACTTCAAAAGTGTTAATTCTAGTGTTAATTCTAGTGTTAAACCTAGGTGAAATTTAAAAGTGTTACTTCTAGTGTTCAAGTGTGAATTCTAGTGAAATTCAAGAAATTGGTACGCCAGATGCAAATATTTTTCATTCTAAGAGGAGTTTTTCTTTTTTTAATGGAAAAAAAATCAAATTTAGGATTAATTAAAGTTTTGCTAACTATTTGTTATATGTCACACTAGACCACAACACTATTTGAATATGTTATTGAAAAATGTTTGTAACTTTTGAACCGTAAGTCGGGCTTCTACAAAAATTATATCAACAGGAAGCTCATAAAAGTTGCCCATTCAATAAATAGATCTTAGAAATTATGCCTATATTTGATATTGTGGGACCCTACTTGAACTCAAATGTCCTCTGAACTCAAATTGTAGTAATTATACATTCATTTTATTTATAATGAAAATACCAAACATGAGAGGTGATACTTGGATCATTTTCTCATTCATTTTACTTCTTATTGGTTCCCGTGTAAAAATTCTACCTAAACCCCGAAAGGCCCATTTGAAAAAAAATGTCATTTTGGGCAGGTTCCTAAACTTTGAAAAAAAATCTTTTCTTTCAAACTATTTACACTAGATTGTCCCTGATGAGATCTTTGTGGAAATATATATTTTTTAATTTTTTGGATTCATGATATGAAAGTTGCTAGACTTCAAAGTCAAACTTTCATATCATGAATCCAAAAAATTAAAAAATAATCTTCATATCCGTGCTGTGGAGTGTACCAAATAAACATTGACAAGATCATTTAGAAGGTTTTTCAAGATCTTACGGTTTAAAGTCCAAATTTTTTCCTAAATAAATAGATTTTCTTGCCACTTATTGATAGTGGCAGTTTTGGAATGTTTCTCGAGGGAAATTGCCTTCTTGAGCCCGTAGTTAAGTAGGTAACTACTAAGATGGACATGCATAAAGACTGAGAATTGAATTGGAATGGGATGAGGCAAAAGGTTCATGAACATACAAGTTTCATTTATTGCTTTTTGCAGGAAGCTGTCGTGTTGATGCTCGGTTGATGAAACAGAGGATCATTCTGTTCCGTCCAGATGGAATTGACAAAACATCCTCTATGATGAATCCGGACTCGTACCATGTGGGAGTTGAAACCTGGCTACAAGTGGGACTCATTTATACAAGATGTGATCATTGATTCTCCACTCATCTAGACCTCATGTGAGTTTCACCAATTTTGATCACAATTTCATTCATAAAACTCGGGAAAGTAGCACGATGATAAATTTAGCTACTATGGCTCATTGTATTAAAAAATGTTTACAACGTCCAAGAGAGGGTTACATGGCTTAATTCCATGGTTCCATTTCTAAAAAGGACATGGCAGTCCATGAATGTGTAATGGAAAGTGCTCTTTTGGTGCAATGTCCTGCGGGGAATACAACATTGGCGACATGGAATTTGGACCTGACTGTACCTTTACTGCACACTGCCAGTCTGGTTGCAAATTGAAATTATCATCCTAGTTAGAAAGTGCCTTTTATAAAATGAATTTGTCAAATATGAGCGAAAAGAGCATGTGTTAAGGTGGAGTGACCCATACCCGATACTTTAACCCCTAAGGGACCACGACCACTTTTGCTCTAAAACCAGTCCAAATCTGCCACTGCCAAAAAGAGACATGAAAATCACATTTGAAAGTGAATTTTGGATTTTCAACCGTAAGATCTTAAAATAGACTTCTATATAAACATGCCATACAATTTTGGTTGCAATCCACCGCACGGATTGATAGATTTTAGTGTTTAAAGTCAAAACTATGGTTCATTTTCTTCCCTGCGTTGAGTAGATCAGCAGACTTTGACTTCACTTTGTATCAGATTTTTGCATTGTACAAGGTCTAAATCTTTTACCATTGTCTTAAGCATGATGTTATTTCCAAACACACACCAATTTTTAGAGGTAAAAAAGGGGTGTAGCATATTCAAAACAAGTGTGCAAGGAGTGGAGGTTCAAAAATTGCCATTTCACGTTTTATTTTTTTTGTGAACTACATATGTATTCAAATGATAATCCAAACGGTCTATAAGAAGGTTTTCACCACATATTGTTGTTGAAAAAATAAAAAGTGAAAAATATGATGATCTCTAGGTTTTATATAGAAAAGATGAAGTTTTTTTCCCCCTTTGCCCAACAATGTGTGAAAATGTTTGACTTGGAATAAAATGCCTTTTTACACTAAAGACAAGATTTTTTTGGGAAAATTTCCAGAAAAGGAAATATTCTTTATATGTGTGAAAAATCTCAATGTCAATAGAAACTTTTGCCAAAAATTTTGGAGGTGCCCGGTGTCCCCACTTTTGGCTTTAAGTGGTACTAACTTTCAAACCACAAATCCAAAAAATAAAATAAAAATATGTCCACAAAGATTTTATCAGAGGCAATCTAGAATAAAAATTTCAGAGAAAAAAGAATTTTTTTTCGAATTGTAGGAACCTGCCCAAAATCATAAATCCCCCCAAAGGAGACTCTGGTCCTTTAGGGGTTAAACCAAAGGGGTCTTCAATGACATTGCATGTTAGGGGAAATTATGTAGAAAGATGAAGAATTAGGAATGAAACCCAACAAACATTTTTTCAAATTTATCTCAAAGATGCCAAATTGATATAGAATTTAAAAGCCCAAAACCCCACCAAAGCCCATACTTGTACTGTAGAGTATGTGGTACTTGTCGTGAGTTGGGTTGGGTTTTGTGCCCTCCTTTGCCCAATGCAACTCTAAAAATGATGTTTAGTGTAGTGATACAATTAGTGTAGTTACCCTACTACACTATTTGTGAACAAGTTGGCGATTAGTGTACTCCTTGCAGTTGCAACAACTATTGTAGTGCATATATAGTATAAACTATAATACATATACAAAATTAATTATACAATACACAACATTATATTTCAACACATACAATATGTACTACATTACTACACTTGTAGTACATATACATTGTTTTATTGAGTATAGAACATGTATAAATATATAAATATAGAATTTATACTATATGTGGTACATATGTTATATAGTAATTACATAAATTTACGGCATAATCTCTATATTTAGTGACATTTATTATCTTATGGTACATATACTATATAATATATATTATTTAGTATAATTTTGTACATTATACATAGCACATATATTATATATAGCACATATGTTGTATAAAATACATTTGTAATATATAGAAAACATTCTATATATAGTACCTATGATATATAATACGTTTGTAATATATAATATACATGCTATATAGCATATATGCTATATATTGAAAATGTGACAAATATATATGTATATATAGCAAAAATGCTACATATATTATATACTATATAAAATATTTACAATATATAATATATACTAAAGTGGATAGTATATTCTATACATGAGTTCATAATACATATTATATACTATACATGGTACATGCTATGTGTGAGTATATACACTATATCTATCACATATATTAAAATAAAATGTTTATCTCTTAATCCTTAAGTTAGAATAAATATATTATATGGTATATATTCAATATGTGTAGCACATACAATATATTCAATGTATATAGTAAGTTTTACAATACTATATTCAATATATATTCCACTATTTTCAGTATACAATGTATTCGTACAATAAGACTTTAGTATATATTCAACAATACTCTACACTAAATGTCTACCACTAAACTATTTCATGCTGCAATGTTTACAAGAGTTGATAATAAGTGTTGTAGTTGGGCATTTAGTGTAGAGGTTTGTCACTCCACTAAATGTGTAGTATGCATTTAGTGTATATGTTTGTGTTTAGTGTATACTACACTAAATATCATTATTAGTGTAGTAAGTGAAGGAAGGCAAACCATGCATATCCAACACACGCATGATCCAAAACCGCACCCCCCTTTTCAGACTTTCCACGCAAGGCCACCAATAACGAGCTCACTTGAGGTGGAGCAACCCAAAATTGCACACCTTCATGACCAAATTTGAAATGCTGCTATTGACTCTTATTGGTTATTGAATTAAAAAAATAAATTAGATTCGTTATGTCGACTTCGCCATTTCACGCACCATTTCATGCACACTCTACACATCCATTTTCGGTGAGTGAGGGTGCGGTTATGGCCATGGCGAATTGACCCCCTCGTTGGAGTTACCCGATGTGGGCCCCATCTTAATTGCACGGGGTCATTTTTCTCGCCCTCTTATTTTGGGGGGTCCATAAGCTTTTTTTGGATTTGTGGACAAATTTGGAGCCTTCGGTCATTATTTTCCCTAGAAGACCCTCCCTTGCTATAAATAAGACCCCATCCAAAAACAAAATAGGGGCCAGGTTTGGCCCCACCACCTTGTGGCTCCACCTTAGTTTAGCACGAAAGCTGGGTTTATCTACCTTGTCCTTGAAGCAGGCACATTACAGGCTGGAATCATGAAAAGAATAGCACAAACCAAGTGAAGTGGTGTGCAATTCAATTAGCAAGTCATGCAAAACCACCACCCACTCTATTTGAAAGGAACCAGAGTGATGAGCGCTCAGAGGGCAATCCTTCAGCTTTTATGGATTCATGTGAGGTGGTTTGATACCAACTGTCATAGTAGCCCATACTATCATGCTTTCCACTTGTCAGGACAGTAGCAAATCTGATGATACTTCCACTCCAGGAAGAAACAGAAGTTATCGTGTCCTATCAGAGAATGTAGATAAACTAATTTACTACGCCATGGCATCATTTGATCCAAGTGTGTAAGCCTGTAACAAACGTCCTGCTATTTCAATCAAAAGCACTACACTAGCAAGCACAGACACAACTAAAGCACAGATACCACATAAAGTGTCATACACCTCCTCATGTAGCCTAAACCCTAATCTCTAAACCTTGTATCCACCTGGAAAATCAATAAACCACTCAGAAGCAATACCCTACGCAGTGGTCAGTTTCCTACATAATTAATCCAAAATGAAGAATGTCCAAAAATTGGAAACTTTAACCCCTAAAGGACCACGACCACTTTCGCTCTAAAACCAGTCCAAAACTGCCACTGCCAAAAAGAGACATGAAAATCACATTTTAAAGTGGATTTTGGATTTCCAACCGTAAGATCTTAAAATAGACTTCTATATGAACATGCTGTTAAATTTTGGTTGCAATCCACCGCACGGATTGATAGATTTTAGTGTTTAAAGTCAAAACAATGGTTCATTTTCTTCCCTGCGTTGAGTAGATTAGGAGACTTTGACTTCACTTTGTATCAAATTTTTGCATTGTACAAGGTCTAAATCTCATACCATTGTCTTAAGCATGATGTTATTTCCCAACACACCACTTTAGAGAGGTAAAAAAGGGGTGTAGCATATTCAAAACAAGTGTGCAAGGAGTGGAAGTTCAAAAATTGCCATTTCACGTTTTATTTTTTTGTGAACTACGTATGTATTCAAATGATAATCCAAACGGTCAATGAGAAGGTGTTCACCACATACCGTTGTTGAAAAAATAAAAAGTGAAAAATATGAAGATCTCTAGGTTTTATGTAGAAAAGATGAAGTTTTTTTCCCCGTTGCCCAACAATGAGTGAAAATGTTTGACTTGGAATAAAATGCCTTTTTACACTAAAGAAAAGATTTTTTTTGAAAATTTCCAAAGAAGGAAGTATTCTTTATGTGTGTGAAAAATCTCAATGTCAATAGAAACTTTTGTCAAAATTTTTGGAGGTGCCCGGTGTCCCCACTTTTGGCTTTAAGTGGTACTAACTTTCAAACCACAAATCCAAAAAATAAAATAAAAATATGTCCACGAAGCTCTTATCAGAGGCAATCTGGAATAACAATTTCAGAGAAAAAAGATTTTTTTTCGAATTGTAGGAACCTACCCAAAATTAGAAATCCCCCCGAAGGAGACTCTGGTCCTTTAGGGGTTAAGAGATTTGTCTAGACGATACCTGTATAACGCCCAGGTGATACATATGTAATACCTACGTGATACCTATTATGTCCAAACCACAACAATCTAGAAAAATAATTAGTTCGGCATGTAGTGTATCAAAGTGACCGCCTCATGGCATAGGGATAATATTCATAGAAAGCCTCCCAGTCATGCATAGTAAGATTGCGCAATTGATTCTACACTTCCACACTAGTTTATAGAAATCTACTATGTAGTAGGGATTATGTGTTAGAGATGTTCCTCATATAGTATTAATTTCCAACTTCTATTTGCAACTCATACTCGAAGGCGGAAGATATTATCTCCGTCGGTGGTCCCCTGTACATGCACATGTGTCCAACTCCTCAGAACTTCCCGATCCAGTTACCTTCAGTTACCATGTCTTTGGCTATGGATCAACCAAGTGATCGGTAGATGCTGTGAACTGTACAAGAATAGAATACTGCAGAGATACGCTACAAATGGCTCAAATTACACCCACTTACCAATAATGTTTGCTTGCAAGTCTAGTAAGTTTTGGCAAGTAGCAAGCCCATTGGGCGAGCGGTGCAGATTAGCAGGAGATCTACTCAACCTGGAACGCCCCGGATGAGCCTTCTAGTACCGTCCTCGCCCCCACAGTCAGCCACCCCTACACATGAACCAGATACTATATATATCTTTCAGTACCAAATCCTCGACTGTGTACTAGTATCAGATCTCACGCGCTCGCTGTCTAGAAAGCGAGCAAGAGTGCCGCTCCATGTCCTCAACTTGTTAGAGGCCAAAAGTCAAAGTGCACCGGGAGCTCATGTCCAGCTGCTGATCGATTGCTACTAGCTTCCTGTGTCTGTCTGTCGTTTGCGACGAGGGACTGGAGTCAGTTTTTGTTGGTGTGATGTCGGCAGTGTCGGATAAGGATGCGAGCGGGAGAGTTTTTTAGGATCGGCGCGTGGAATTGAGATTCTAGTGGGATTTGAGGAGCTGGTGAGTTGAGGGGAAGGGGATTCTTGGGAGTTGGTATTTGTGTGCATCATGGTTGGGAGTGAGTGGAGTGGGGTGACGGAGGAGCTGGGGTCTGCAGTCACGGAGGACCTGGAGCTGCGGCCGCGGTGTGTGGTGCCGAGTGCGCGGCCGAGCGCGGTTAACCGGAGCGACCAGCGCGTGCCGGTGTACTGGGACCAGACGGTGCCGGTGTGGTCTGGATCCGAGCGCACGAAGTCTAGCTCCGGGGAGACTGGTTGCAGGGATGAGTTGTCCGGCCCTGGTGCGCGGCGCGGCGATGGTAGTGGCGCGAGCAGTGCAAGCCCCGGGGTCAGTTTCGACGCCATCCTGTCCATGTATGAGAGTTCTCTTGTGGAGAAGTCTTTCACGCCCGGGCGGGTTTTAAGCTCGCGTGGTCGTCGTCGTCGTCGAAGCAGGTCGTTGCTGCAGCCCCGAGATGATGATCCCCGGCGCCGTCGCCAGTTCGCGGTGATCTCGGCGTCGGACCTCGGTGAGCCCGAGGTGCAGTCGTTGCGAGCGGCCATCGAGCGCACCACCATCTGCAACTCCATCCCTTCTCACTCCTTGCATCATTGTAATGTGATTGTTCTTGAGCGGCAACGTCGCAGCAGGAGCTGGCAGGAATATCCCTTGCGTTTCCCACCCCGATACTCACCTCGAGCTCCTAGTAACTTCGCCGAAGCGGGTGCTTGAACTTGGAGGTTTAGCTCGGAGGAAACCTAGTTTTAAGTAGGATTAGGAGAACGTAGGCTCTGATCGCTGATCACTGTACTTCCTCACAAATTACGCACTATTTGGTCGAAGGAATACATGATTGTGTATATTGAGAAATTGCCACCATGTCTCAAGTTTCGGACCTGCATGACACTATTGCTAATGGAACAGTTCATTGACCCAAGTTCCTCATTACCGAGAAAGTATCACATTCCGTACTCATAACTTAGTCCCGATAGTATGACACACTTCAGCATTGCGCAATGTGATAGAAAAGTCACGTCGAAGTAACCGTAGCAGTACTACAGTTGGACAAGACTATCAAGAGTCCCTGTCTCAGTGAACTCATGCTCCTTCTCAAGCTGGTAACCAGGCAGAGAGTTTGTCGAATGAAACCGGTGAGTGTCGCCCTCCCTCGCACACATGTTGTGTGGCGCAGGGTTTTAGGAAGCCGCCATCCAATAAGATCTCTCTCGTCATCCAAGGAATATAAGAATCTGTGACTAAAGCGATGGTTGGGTCCAAGTTCCTTGAATCGACGCCCTAGATTAACAATTATTAGTACTATTTTTTCTCATGTAGAGTCGTATGAGAATTTCTGCCATACCGAGTGCGTTGAGGAAATCGGTGTCGCACGCACACGGCAACTGTGCGGCACAAAATCCGATGCGGTAAAATTCGATCACGAAACCGGACAAGTTGCAACCAACAAGTCTCCTGTCGCAACTAATGACACAAGCGGCAAGCATGTGACATCCGCAGCATCCGATCGGGAAACAATCGGACGGCTGATCGAGAAAGCTGCAACCAAGATGAAGACTTCGATTTGTAGTTTTCGAGAGAGCAATCTAAATTAGGGTTTGGAGCTCGTCGCGATGACGTCGGTGGTTCGGGCGCACCTCTCCTTGGGCTCAGTCCACCCCAGAGCGGGGAGTTTCGGGATCCGGCCTGTTGTGGTCAAGCATTGTTTGCGAAGATCTCGTGATCGTGGGCGTGGTGTGAGTTTGGGGGCGAGACTAGTGGTGCGGAGGCGGGCGTGGAGGTGGGACGACGAGGAGATCGTGGCGGACGCGCAGGCCACGTTCGCGGAGGGCGTGGCGCTCTTCAACGCCGGCGAGTATTACGAGTGTCACGATGTGCTGGAGGGGTTGTGGAACAATGCGCCCGAGCCACAGCGGAGCGTTCTGCACGGAATTTTGCAGTGCGCCGTGGGCTTGTACCATCTCCTCAACCAGGTATCCTCATCTCTCGAGTGGATGCAATGGTCCACGATGTTCTCTTCAAAGATTAGACCTAAAATAAAACTGCAACTGTGTCCTGTGATATGGTTGGATTCCCAAGCTTCACAAGATGCAGGTCTAGGGTTAGACGCCAGTCTTTCGATGAAGCTTGAGTTGTAATCCTGCGCCAATCTGGCTTGGGTTTCACACTGTAGGGTCCTGTATGTAATGTAGAGGTGAAAGTTTAGTGTGTGTGACTAACATGGCACTCATGTGGTGGACAGAATCACCGAGGAGCTATGGTGGAATTGGGAGAGGGTGTGACGAAACTGAGGAGAGCAGATTTTCAGCAAGGGCCGCTGCACGAGTTCGAGAGAGAAGCGTCGGCAGTGTTGGAATTCATTTACAACGCTCAGCTTGAACATGCTGCCTGTGAGTACTACTACTACTACTACTACTACTACTACTACTACTACTACTACTTCTACTTCCATCCAAAGGTTTCGTATAATTTCTGCATTGATAATCAGCTCCTAGTGCACATTGGATCGCCGCACGTGGTCAAAATCTTGTTGTTGGAGAATCTGCTTCCAACCTCGCAACCATCACTAGATAGCCTCTATAGTAGAGTTCACTTCGTAAAGTCACCTGAAGTTTGAACACGGTAACCCACCTCTTTTTCCCATCACCTCTAAAATCGCCTCGAAGAAGAGTAATGAATCTAGGTTGATCTCGTGCAAACTGTCTAAAACAACTTTGGCTTGAGTTTAGAGACCACCAAGCTCTTTCATTGAATCTGTAGGTGACTTTCTCACTGTTTTTCTTGACACCTGCTATCTTTGTGACAATTGTTTCAGGCGTGGAGGACATGTGCACAACGATGGACGGGTCCGACCAGTCGTACCAGCTGCTAGGCGACTTCGGCGCCGGCAAGGCGCTGTACCGACTGAGTTCCCAGGGCGTCACCAAAGAGCTCCACCTCGAGTTCCTGCCGCAGCGGCCTGAAGTGTCCACCTTGAACCCGGAGCTGAAGCATCCACCACCTGCCACCGTCAAGGTGCCTGTTCTACGCGCCTCGGAACAGGATCTCTACACCTTGAATTGAGCCTGCAACGTTGTAAATCATTGTATTTTTATGTTTACATCTAGTCAGTTTGTCCTTCCCATTTCTGATGTCTCGTTGTTTTCACCTGCAATCTTTGCTCTTATTGTTGAATTTGGAGCTTGAAGCATCTACTGCAAGTCGCCATGAAGTGCTATATTAGAAGGTTTGTACAGTCCCCTTCGGTTTAAGATACGTACAGTGAAAAAAAACTCCCAGAATTATGAGAAAGCTACCAATTCGACTTGCCACTACAACCTCAAAAAAGCTTCTAATCCAAAAACATAATGTGCATTGGAAAGGTAGTAGAGTCTACTTTCATGTTCGTGAAAAATTTCTTGACAGTACAAAATTGTAAGATCACACAACAATAGATATTTTATTAGTAAACTAGCTACTACCTAGTGTGCCCACCTTGAGCATTCATAGCAACTATCATATTGAAAGGCATGCTAAAAATGGGAGTGTCTGTAATCTCTTCACTCACACCTTCCCATGCCTGTTGAATGGTTTCAATCAATTCTTCTTTATTCTTGGATAGGACCTCTTTTTGTATGGAGTCTTTTACTATCTTCCAAAGTTTTTCAATGGGGTTCAGATTCGGCGAATTTGGAGGCGAATTTAGCTTGCTCACATGATGCGCTTCTCTGCAAAGCCTTGGTTGCCTACTTCGATGCATTGGAGCAACATCTTCCATAAGTATAAGCCTGCTATTGTCCTTGTCCATTAATGATACTCGTTTAACCAACTCTAATAAATTACTTTCATAAAATCATTGCATGTACGTCTATCGGGAGGCATATATAAAATCTTGTAAAAGCACCCCATGCCATCACCGATGTGCGGCCGGACTTAGATAATGGTGCTAAATAGTCCTAAGAATAGTGTTCATAAGACCGACGCCAAACCTTCATTTGTCGAGACCTCTTTCCAATTTCAAATGTAGATTTGTACTGTATTCATTCCTACTATTTTACAACTTCTTTCAAGTGTACAAAAAAATGTCACATTCCAATCCACAATTTGCCTTAAAAAATTTGCAATCTTCTCACAAAAATCACCTCACACGGTACCGGTACCGCACCTGAAACCACCTACATCTAATGAGGTTGTAAACTTCAAAATCTAGAGTCTAGCCCCTAATGGACCAAGTGTCAAAAATGGGCTTTTGAATGTTCGATCAGGTTCCTATGGTGTCAATTTCCAACATTCCACTTTGAGATTTTTATTGTAGGAGGGCATTACTAGAGGGCATTACTAAGACCTCAGTTGGAGAACAATTTTTTTCCTAAATCCGACATTTATTGAAAAAGTTAGCCGGTTTTGAATTTCAAATGGGGAGACCGGGCACTTCGGGCACCTCCAAAAACTTTTGCTAGGACACTCTATTGCATGTGAGATTTTCAATACTAGCAAGTAATATTATTTCCCTTCATAGTGTCAAAAGAAAATTCTTGTGCTTAGTGAAAAATAACATATCAAACCAAGTCAAACATTTTCACACATTGTCACACATTGTTCGGCAAGGTAACAAAAATACTTCTTCTTTTCTACACAGAACTTAGAGATCTTTATATTTTTCACCTTTTATTTTACCCCCAACTAGATGTAGTGTAAATATTTTTATTGACCATTTGGATTATCAATCTAAAACATATTAGTTTCACAAAATATTAAAACATGAATTGACAAATTTTAAACCTCCATTTCTTGCACAGTTGTTTTGAATATGCTACACCCCTCCTCTACCTCTAAAAAATGATGTATAGGTGACTAACATCATGCTTAACACGTTGGTAATGGATTTAGACCTTGTGTAGTGCAAAAATTTGACACTAAGTGAAGTCAAAGTCTGCTGATCCACTAAATGCAGGGAAGAAAATAATCCATTTTCTTGCCTTCAAACACTATAAACATGCAATTAAGCAATTAAGCACTTAGCCAAGTGCACTGGTTGCTGGTAGAAAGCCGCAAGTTATTTGCTCATAACTTTTTTTTAAATCAAAATTTGGCAAAAGTTTAGTATGTTTTTTGTCAAATTTTTTTGGTGTTTGTCGTGTCATACCTTGGCATCTTCATGTTCATATCAGTAATATATTTTTTACATTTGCTACTTTTTTTTAGAAAATATATGATTTCTAATCTAGTTTACAAATCCTGCTACAAAATTATAATCATGTGCCCAAAGATATTATAAATTTGTTATGAGTTATTATAGGATTTTAGAGTAGAGCACTACAAATACAATGTGTAAGAGATACAAAAATATATATGCAAGTTCCTAAGACAGAGTAAAGTACCTCGCTGTATTTTATAATGCAAAAACATACATAATCAAGCAATTCTACACTATTGTTGAGGAATTCTAAAATCAAACATATCATACGGACCACCCAATATATAAATATATACCACCCATCGAACGATAGACACATCTCAAACTGCATTATACTAACGTATTTGCCACCTAAACTACGTGCATGCTCTACTATAGTATATAGCTCCAAGGCTCAGAGCTCATCTTCTGGCGGAACGACTCCCTCCACGTGTCCAATGGCGCTACCTACCATAGCGTACAGTTCATGATCCTGCACTGGACGATCTCCTTCATCTTCGATACCAATGGACGCACACTCAACAAATCGGTAATTGCCAGGAACACCCTCCCGCGTATGCCTTACCCTATCATCATTGTAGAAAAAACCATCTTCTGGATTGAAAGACATCTCTCGCTCTAACGAGAAGGCCCCCTGAAATGCAACGATGTCCTCAGATACGCTAGATCTTGGAACGGAATGCAAACCTGGTCCAGTATCACTCTGAGTACTTCCGCACGTCTCTTGTGTCTCCGATACAGGCTCTGATTGAGAAGGCATCGAACGCTATGGAATCCTCTTCTGCACGGAAAAAAATTCACATGAATCCAATCCTTCTTCCTCCATCTCCAGCCTAGGACCATCAAATGTACGCCCCCCTCCTGTCCCTGCCGCCAAACCAACATCCACTACACGGGTATCTTGCATCCTCTCTGTAGGTGTTGCAAACGTCTCGCCTGAAGTATTTTCCACCGCCTGCTGCGTTGATGGAATCCTCTCTCTTGGAGGAGACTGGTTCACTCCATCTTCATCGGCGTCTGAACCACTGCGAGATGAGAAATCGTCAGTGGTACCTGAACGTGGCAATCTCTTATGTAAACCACCTCCATCCTCATTGTCGTCTTCATTCCTCACTCCACCAACCGCCTCTTCGGTCTCAGGTACGATGTTGCAACCAGTACTTGTTCCACCAGTCCTGACCAACAGTTGTCCTTGGAAATTGTCGGACAACTCATTGTACAGGAATGAAACTCTGTCTGTGCAATCGTCAATGATGAAAACCTCAGATCCCTGGAAATCTCCTTCAAGGATCGTGGGAATGGCTGTAGATATGTTACACGCCACTAAACCCCAACCACGGGGCAAGTAAGAGCCCACTAGTCTTGCCAGCTCTGATGGAGATCTCTCAAGTGAATCAACTTCAGAGGGTTGGCGTGCTTCACTCCAGTGATCCAAGAAAACAAGAGGAAGTGGAACGTCTCCAGAAACATAGTTCGGGCTAGGAGATGTTCCCATAGGGTGCTACATACAAATCACAACATCGCCAATCGGTTGTACTACTTGCTCCAGACGCCCATTCTCTGTAAAATCGAGAGCATAGGGAATAACCGAGTTCGGATCAAACGCCCAACATCCACGTCGCATAGTACATCCCTCTGGAAGCTTCACCTTCGTGAAAAACTCTTCGTTGGCATACACGGCCGCTGGTAACAAGAAGATGACGTTCCATCGTTCAATATTTGCCATCCATAATGACAGCTGTGCAAAAGCCACGGATAATTGGGCGTCTCCCCAATGACCATCTCCATGCCTTCCACCGCCACGTCGACAATCAATCACCCACAAACATGATTTCCCCAACTCTATGTAGTTGGTGCGGAATAACCCTCTTCTACACCGAATTGGAAGAAGATTCTCTGTGTCGCTCTGGCTTGGCCTCTTGACTTCCATCTGCCATTCCCAATTAGCAGTAGCATGTCCTCCCACATCCACGGACAGTCCAATGTATCCACGCCCCCCTGCTGCAATGTCACCATAATGAAACCTGGTGGAAGGAGGGATGAGGTAGCCTATGACTTCTAGCTTAGACACCTTCCTCCGCACAGGAGCAGTCCAAGCTTTTTTCGTGGCAGCATTCAAAAGCTTCCCAAAGGTATCAAGTTGTGCGTTACTCCTCAGAAAATATTTTCCAACACGGATACGAAAGAACTCCTCCATGGAATCAGGTGTATTTTCCTTCTTCTCCACCATCAACCAACGGATGCAATTCATCACAGCTTCTCGTCTCTAATATCGGTCACAAACACCGGCAATCGTACGAGGATGTGGATTCTTGTCTTTTACACCGTCAAAGTAATATGCTTGACGTGGTCTTACTCCATCCTCCCCCACCGGCTTCGCTGCAGCAGACTTTGCCAACCGAAGTTAATATGGATTCGGAACCCTACCTAATGGCCTTAACCAATTTTGGGTCATCTCCTTTCTTGTTGGTCGCACGTCCACATTTGGATCCAGCTCTTTCTTCCTCGCCATGTCCTTCCACTTGTCCTCTTCCTCCTTGCTGTAAAAGAGAATGCCAGCTTCGTAGTCCTTGCAAACTTGAATGATAGCCTCGAAGCAATCATTGCTCGAATTCCACGCATGATTGGTCAGATCCTCCATGTTTTTTGCCAATCTCTTCACCGTGACAACTCCATCCCCCTTGGGCAACTTATGCACTGCACTTGCCGCACTCACCAAAGCAACAGCCCTGCGTGCATCGTCCGCACGTAGTGTGCTATCAGGCCTCTCATATAGATCCCAAATCTGACGGATCTTCCTCAAATCCTCCTCCATGGTAGAATATGAATGTCTCTGGAACTCTGCCACGTTGATCCGCGCAGACTTCTCAATGTAAAAGCGACGATCATCATAAACCACAAAAGAGGCCTCCCGCCACTCAAACGTGTCCAGATACTCGTTTAAAGGCATAGTACCATCTCTACACTGCTGTGCAAACTTACAAGCTGCTACTATGTGTTGCCCATCCACCGGTTCTCAAATGATATGATCTTGAAGCCAAGAATACTGGGATCCCATAGCACCCTGTGCAGAAGCACTCCCGTGTGCAATGAACATGCGCTCAAACTCTCGTGCGGTACCTACCAATGGAAATGGCAGCTCCTCCTTCTCAACAATACCATCATCGGTGGTAGTATGCACGATGTATCTGATCGGTCGAAGTACCAATCTACTCACCCGAGTCGCGGATTCTGGGTCTCGTAAGCGGTTGAATACTTCTATGACCCTCTTCTGTGATAAAACCCGGTGGTTGGTATCCGGATTCTCCACAGAGACAATGCGGTCTATGTGTGCCTTAAACACAAAATTCCCCCACACTGATCCTTTCGCAATCTCCTCTGTTGTAGGCACTGGTGCTTTTAAATTCATTGGAGTTAGAAGATCATGTGGTATCTCCGCATTGTCTTCAAAATCCTCTGGTATACTGCCTGGAAGGTTGTGAAAATTTTCTTCCTCCGGCGCCATGGCTGACAAATCAGCTAAATCTCCCGGTGTAGATGTAGGGGCCCTACGATGACCATCAAACGTCCTGAGCCCCGACCTAGGAATCCTGCCACCCGATCTTGCACTTCTCCCAATCAACCTCCTCCCACTTGGATCCAAACTTGATGGGCCTTCTCTTGAACCAGAAGCTACATCACTGTCAACACGCCGTGGCCTCTTCGTAGGACGTCTACTCGATAATGGAGGATTCGGTAATGTCTGTACCTCAGAAGTTGTGGTGGGATGTTGGCCTCCACTTCCTCTCCCCCCCTCCAGTGGTCGCCAATCCAATTGCAACGACTCAGCAAGAATTCGATAAACTTCTGTTTCTTCTGGTTCCGCTGGTGGGGCTTGAGTTGTCGCACGTGATGGGTCCCTCTCCCGAAATGCTTCATATCTAATATGTTCCTCCATAATCTTCTTAGCCTTCAGCACCATCTCCGGTGATAACGCTAAACAGGCTAAGACATTGTTGTGTCTAGCGGTACGTACCGCAAGAGAGATGTTCAACCACAACGTCTGCAATGATTTGAGGAATTTCACCTGACCTGGATTTTGAAGAAGATTCAAAGGGACAGGTGCAAGAAGCAACTTCTTCGAAAGAGAAGTCTTCACCTCCGATTGACCTGGACCCACTGCGCAAGTAACGTATACCATATCATCACGTCGAAGAGTGATTGCCTGGATTTTGCCAAAACTCTTCCCCAACGCCGATGTACGCTTCCCCAGCTCAAAGGGATAATCCGTCACCCATAAGAAGGCGCTCGACTCATCCACTTCCGCGATCCACCAGCCGTGGCTCTCCCAGATTCTATCAATATTTGGTGGTGCCATAACGCAACACTCAAAAAAACCTGTATATCATTACAAAACGATAGTCACTATTAGTATGGAATAAGATTCTTCTTTCATATATAGATTTTTTTCACAAGGGCATGACAATTACATTAATAGATGATCATTTCACATGAATAAAAAATGTATATTGATTTAGGGTAAGACCTTGATTTTAGGGACAATTGTTTTAATATATTACACTTTTTTCCTATTTGCAAAAATTTGTGTACGTAGAACCAATACTATGGATAATTTGAAAGTTTAATATGTTAAGCAACAAAATGCATTATCTAAATCCTTCTAGAAACACTTCAAAGTTGTTCATTTTTATTGAAGACCAACTATTGAAAAATTTATCCACTTCCATCTCCAACCCTAAATTCCCATTCAGTACTACTTCTCTTCCATTAAACACCCTTCATGTACTTGAAAAAATGTATGAACAAATAACGAATATCATGTTTAACCCCAAAGGTACCGTGATGATTTCAAAAATAAACTTCAAAATCCTTGGTTCTAGTGCAATGTATAAAAGAAAAAAAAATCAACTTTTATCTCTACTTTTGACGGTAGGATCTAAATTAAAACTTGTTAAATAACCCATTCACAAAATTCCATCAACTTTGACCGCCCGGATCGAAAGATTATAGTGTTTGAAACAAAACAAATGGTTCATTTTATTCCCTATGTTTACTGGATCAAAAGACTTTGACTTCACTCCGTGTCAAATTTTTGCACTCCACAAGATCTAAATCCAATATCAACGTGTTAAGCATGATCCTTTTAGTTTTGGTGAAATAGCATGTTAATCCAAGTCAATCATTTTCACACATTGTCACACATTTTCGGCCAAGGTACCAAAAAATCTTCTACATTTCCACATAAAACTTTGAGATCTTCATATCATTTACTTTTGATTTTTCCTACGGCATTATGTGTTGTAACCCACCTTATTGACCATTTGGATTCTCATTTAAAACAATATCAAGTGCACAAAAATATATAACGCGAATTGAGATTTTTTAAACCTCCACTCATTGCGCGATTTTTTTGAATATGCTACACTTCTTATCTACCTCTGAAATTTGGTATGTAAGGAACTAACATCATGCCTAACATTATGGTAATTTATTGAGACCTTTTTTAGTGCAAAAATTCGACACCAATTGAAGTCAAAGTCTGCTGATCCAATAAACGCAGGGAAGAAAATGAACATTTTCTCTACTTCAAACATTATAATCTTTCAATCCGTGCGGTGAAACTTTATGAAATTTTTAAAGTATATTACTTAATAAATCGTTAATGAGATCCTACGGTTAAAACTACAAAAAAAATCTTTATTTTTTCTTCCTTGCTAATTGCACAAAAACAAGCAATTTTATCGATTTTTGGTTGAGAAATTCTCCACATCATTTATAGACCAAGGTTCTGTGGGTATCAATAGTGAGGGTATCACCACCAGGGTATGACTTCCTTAGTACCAATACCCGGTTATCATCAAGGTATCAACTTAGGGTGTCAACTTAGGGTTTCGGATGTGGGTATTGTATTTTCGGGTATCAATGACGGATATCAATGCATTGCACCTTTTGGTAGTCGTATGAGGGGTGTGCGCGCGCACACCCCAGGCACTAGTTGTGAGGGAGGCTGTGTGTGAGAGCCTAGGGTTTGGAGAGATACAATGAAGGTATGGGAGAGAGGGGAATGGAGGGGGAGTGTAAGAGAATATGTGGGTGGGAGGGAGCCGCCGCGACTAGGGTTTGGGTGGGAGGAGAATGTGAGCGTGCGAGAGGGTTTGGGTGGGAGGAGAATGGAAGGCGAATGTGAGGACAATGTGGGTGAGTTTAGGTGTAAGAAGTGAGGGTTTGGGTGTAAGAAATGAGGTCGTGTATGTAAGAAATGGGTGGGTGAGGGAGGCCAGCCTCCGCGG